>OZ038003.1:21662727-21803401 GCA_964035705.1 Porites rus | reverse complement strand
CCGTTATCTGTTTTTTCATTCCATCAATCATCGTTAATCAAAATCAGAAAAAATAAACCACCAGAAGGGAAACGACTAAAAAAAGTGAAAAATAACCTCAACATTTTTAATCAAAATCAATATCAGTATATACAACTAAAAACAAAAGTGAAGTGAAAAGAAAAACGTTCCCTGCTTAACATGTCAAAGAAACTTAGACTTACGATAAAAGTAAAGGTGGAGATACCAGAGAGCTTGAAAGTAGGATGGTACCCCCCCAAAAAAATACTGGGTCGAGTCACCTTAAGAAATAATATACATAAGACAAGCCAAATACTGATACATGTTTACTGGGATGTATGGCAGCGAAAAAAATTTCTTGTCTATTGTTTCTAGTCTGTCATGATACAGCATTCTTGTTCAGCACGCGTGCAATGATAACGCTTGGCTGACTTCGGAATGCTCACCGGGATATGATAATTTAGTATAAGAAAACAGAAGGGATTCGGAAGTCAGCCAAGCGTGGTCATTGCACGCGTGCTGAACAAGAATGCTGTATCATGACAGACTAGAAACAATAGACAACTCCCAAAGCACAAACTCAGCCAAAACGCTAAAAATCTTCAATGTTTACTCAAGTTTGGGCTTATAGAAGATAATGTCACAGTTTTTCAATGACCATGAAATTCAGAGTCCGGGTAGTTATAATCAATTGTGGCCCTGAAAAAATTTGAAGGAAAAAAAACTACGAATTTTTAAGAAAATGCTTTTTTCGTGAGAAGGACTCTTAAACGCTGACAAACGTCAACAAATAGCGAAAACTATAATTTCTATATGTTTGCTTTGCTCGAAATCGCGCGCATTTACAAGGCCCTAAAGCGTTTTGCTGACTTGCAAGGACCCATCTGTTATAACGATGCCCAAAATAAAGAGATGAATCTCATAGTTTATTAGATATAATCCGTGTAAAGTTTGCTTATCATTTTAGCATAAATTATGACCTAAATTTGGAAACCGCTGAATTTCTCGAATTGGGTCTTTGCGATTTTGGTGAAACTCTGTTCAGCGCAAGGCACTAATGCGCACTATGTGTAGCCGAGAGATTTTCACGAAAAAATGCCGGCAACAGCAGATTTTCGACTCAGACCTCAAAGGGGCGTGGCATTATAACCACGTGACATTTACTCCGATCGCCAAAAATTTTATGTTATATTGTAGATTGATCTATATGTTATCCATTCTATGTGTTAGACTTACGATAAAAGTAAAGGTGGGGATACCAGAGAGCTTCAAAGTAGGATGGTACCCCCCCAAAAAAACTGGGTCGAGTCACCTTAACAGTGAACACCATTAAACTTTAAAGTCTGAAAATGGTAAATTTGCCGGATTGACGCAGCCAATTTCAAGCCTTCACTCTTTTCCTTTGGTTAAACAAAGCTGTGAAATAAATGAACAAAAAAATGGCAGTGGTTACACAGGTTCTTCTGTTTGAGGAAGCCAGACTCGTACACAGTCGCCATTTTGAGTTTCGGGGTAAGAGAAGATGGAGGCGTGGAGGGGGGAGGGGGCGGGGGGCGGAGGGGATCGCCCACCCCAATAACGACTGGGTGGGAGTTTTTCGAGAAGCATGGAAATAATATGCAACGCTCCAGAGAAACGAAGTAGTTATGGACAGTAAGGAGTTTTTGCTAAAATAAATCTATTGTTTACCTGCCATTTCACTAGAATTGACTGCGAAGTAGGACTTGTCACACTTAGGATCTGGACATCGACTTCAGGCTCTAAAAAGGGAAAATAACAAGTAAAGTTTAGATTGATTGATACTCAATCTAAATAGCTCTGTCCTATGACCTGACGCCTGGACCGGGTTGTTGAACGATAGATAGCGCTATCCACAGCAAAAATTACTATCCACCGGATAAGTATTACGGAAATCAATTACGTTATCCGCTGGAGAGTGCTTTATCCGGTGGATAGCGCTATCCAGCTTTTGAACAACTGCGGCCTGATTATTAAATGAAAAATCGCTGGATTAGTTTGTTTACATACCTTTATGTGTCACAGTTCTTCAGGTTTTAATGAAAGTATCGATTAGATGATAACAACAGTAGTCAATGTAAAACGATGCAGTGGTCAATATTTAAGAAACATAACGTATTATATAAATTATCATTCTTAGCACTGCATCTAATTTGCATCATCACTTACTGGCAGTTCTTGTTGTGAAAATCTGGAAATTACTCCACAGACTCTTTCCTAAGACATTGTTGGCTAACACCCTAACACTGTAGGTTGTGTATGGCTTGAGGTTGATAATCCGTTTACTTAATACAAATCCCAAAGGTATATCATGTGTAGAAGTACTATTTCGATACTCAAGATTGTAGGCAGTTACAGGCATTTCATCCGCACCAGGATTATACGGCCATAAGACTAATGTTGATCTTGCTTTAACGTCACTTGGATTAATTTGAACAACTGGCTTGCCTGGTTTCTCTGAAAACAACAAAAATGTGCCTCATAATGAGCCTTACTTATAAGGTTATCTAAAACCCAGCACTTAAACCGTTGAGCAAGTGACAAAATCAACGAATAAACAAACGCGTTAAAAATACGTTACCCAATTAGAATACGTTAAAGGTTGAGGTATTTTTTAGAAAGTACTTCCTTGTTCATCTAGTACCGTTTGCAGTCATGTATTGTTGGAATGCAATATTTTCGAGTCCTTATAAAGAACTTAAATTATGTTAGTCATTGAAAACTTCGTCATCCCGTATATTAAATTAATTTTCACATTTACGATAACGAGCAAAAAGGCGTTCCAAGGTACGCACAAATTTTTGCTTACTTAAGGACACTATAACATTTGCAGTGGTCAGATGACTGCCTTGTATTCCAGAAAGTGATGCAGAGCATTGGTAGGTTGAATTACACTGGACTCCACTGGCTGAAGTGAGCTTTCTTGCGCAAGAGTTACTGTAGATATTACTGGCATTGTTGTATGGTATGGTAAGAGACGGGGTTGTGTCAGACAGCCCCGCTCCATCTTTGCTCCAACTATACCCAGAGGGTTGTCGAGGGCTGTAACTAGCCACACAGGTCAGGGTCACAGATTGACTAGTGTTGGCTATCAGACCAACATCATCAAGATCAACGTTTAACGGCAACGAAACTTGGTCTGAAAGAGACAAGCAAATATTTAATGAAAAGACGACAAGAAATAACTAAAGCAAACTTATCAAATACAACATCTCAATGTTACACTCCATTAGGTTCATTGAATCTGATTGGCTGAGAGCAGTAATGCAGTTTCAAGATCGAGCCGGGGTTTAGAGTGTGTGGGGTTTCTGCGGGGGGAGGGAGGCGAGAAAGTAGATTTGATACAAATCCAAGATATATGGTGGCCGCCCGTAATGCAGAGCGGTCGATCGGAAAAATAGAGGACTGTAAACAGCCTATAAGTAAACAGAGTACAAAAACGAGGAAATATAATTCAATTATCAGTGAATGAAGCATTGTGATTGGCAAAAAAAACAATAGAATTGTTTAATAACCAATCAGGTGCCGCAAATCTTTATTGGCCACTTTGAGGTTGCGCGTGAGACTGGATTCAGGTATTGCGTCGATCGAATTGCATTGTGGGGATGTTTAGTGGACGAATGTTGATCCAGTGAATTTTGCCCGTTTGATACTTTTTTGAAAAACACACTCGTGCAAATAAATTGCAAATTGAACTCGACGTTGTAGGACAACCTATACAACCACTTTCTACTGGAGAAAAGGTTTGCATTACGATACAAACTTCACTCTTAAATGCAGATTCCGCCGTTTTCGACGACAGCAGTTAGCCTGCAAGTATATGTCTCAATCCTATTTCCTTTGCGCAGGCTAGAAAGTGCTGCATCATACCAAATAGCGCTAAAGAACTTATTATGTGGCTAGCGGGCAAAATGAGGCACATTCCTTGTTCTCATTGGTTAACCGAGGAAGCAAGATGGGGAGGAGCGTTGTGTGACGAGACAAAAACGGCTGCGTGCGATACTAAGATTGACGAGATTAAGCTCGTTTGATTATTCAAATTCATACGCTTAATATACTTTTTAGCTTAAATTGCTATGCATATTTAAGCTTTTATGTTCTTTGTTAACATTCAAAGCATTGTAACGTTCTTCTGATCATAGTTGCATGGAAAAGGCGCGTTATAAATTTTTAATTATTATTATAAATTATTTACTGTATACGGCAGCACATGTATGCCATTCATTCAAATTTTTTAAAATCCCTTCTAACAAATTATACTTACAATCCTTACAGCCAAACAAGTCCATTCTCATACATATTGCACCAGTATATGTTTTGGGAAATATTCTGACATATTGCGCTGCAAACGGGGGAGCAAACCAGTGGACAACAATGGTACTTCTGTCGCTGTTTCCAGTCAAATGCTGAGTGGTAGATCAAGAACAAAGTAAGTGGATATATACATTCAAATAATATTTTATTTACAAGAGACTACATTCTGTGTGGTATATTCCCAAACCGACTGAAGCGGAGCGCTCCTTCTCCTTTTTCTCCTTCCCATCACCCCTCGCGCTCCCTTCGTTCACGCTTCTCGTGACTGGGGACGAGTCAGCCTAAGCCGGGTTGCAAATGTCCGTTCAGGGGCCCGTTAATCAAAAGTCCCGGTAATTAACGAAAAAACAAGCAAAGTTGTCAGGGATACATTAAGCACTGAGTAAATCATCAGCTTCAAAATAATAATCTTCTCTGTTTGATCTGTCTACTGACATTATGTCCGACAAAAGGTAAGATTTAAACATTCATTAGTTAAAAGGTGTGTGATTTTGTTTTTACTCACTTAAAATCTACTTGAAAGTTTAAAAGAGCCATAGATATGAATGAATCTGCAATTCCTTTGAATGTTTAGTACGTTAGGTGGTCACAGACAGTTACTGTACAAATAGGTTCATTGCAGAGCTTCAAATTACAGGCTGTAATCGGACAATATCGGATTAAAAATGGTTTCATTGTTCGACTCCTACAACCTACGTTTTGAGACCAGAGACTCGCCACCGCTTACAACAAAGCTCGCAATATGATACTTTTCTGTCTCGAGATCTTGGTCAGTGTTTCACCCGTGTAGCAAAATGAGACGAAATACGGTAACAGACTGGAAGACGGCAATTGGACGATTGCCAATCCCGAAACTCGTTCTTTCATAAGGCTTAATAATGCCTTCCGGAAAACTTTGCTCCAGGCGGCCAAAACAAACTCTAGAAAATCAACCGACCACAGAAAACAACTTCTATCCCGCGCGCTGATTTCAAGTGGGATTGTTTTATCACACGAACATGAGAATTATGGGAAATGATCGCAGGCAGCGATGGTCCAGGTAGGGCCGGGGGGAGGTGGGGGGCGGTGATGGAAGATGTAAACAGCATTATAAACACATGATTTTTTAGGGTTTACCTCGGTGTAAAAACCTGTGAAGTTTTTCTTTGTTTTCTAGTTATTATTTTCCTTGGCTCTATTGTGTTGACTTCTCAGTGGCTTCTTTGTATTCATTGTTTTACGTCACTCGTGAGTTTCGCAGGTTTTTACATCGAGGATGAGCCTGATTTTATGTCTACTGCAGCTTGTTAGAGGATTTATGTATTCAAAATGCTTTAACAAAGAAAAAACGTAAAGGAAACAAGCCCCAAATGTGAATGTCTGGGAAAAACTCCTGGAGGTCCCTTTAAGCAAATTCAGACAGATATATGAATGCATGTTGCAAATTTACCTGTCCAGTTTCGTAACTAATCCATGTTTTACCATCATACCCATAGCGGATTAAATAATTTGTCACCCAGTTGTCCCCTTGAGCATCTCCCTGAGTGGCCACGCCTGTGACTGTTACAATTTGTCCGAAATCAGCCTGTAAGTACTGAGGTAGGGATGCTGAAGAGCTACACCAACCGTCTGTACCATAAAGGCGACTATAAGAAGCTAAATGACCACTAAGTTCTGAGGACGCTTTAATTGTAAAATCCCTGGTCGGTTGAAATCGTTCATTCTTAAACGATTCAAAGCAACCTGCAAAAACATCAAGAAATATGGCATTTGTATTAAGAATTTTTATGTACTGTTTAAAAAAGGGAGCAGTTTCGATTATCAGGTATTAAACCTGATAATACGATTGCGAGTTTTTGAACGACTTCAAAATCTCTGATATAGATCAACTCACTCTTGCACTGATATTTAGATTTGGAGTTATTTTGGTCTAAAAAATTGGACGTTAAGTTTAGCCGTGTCTTTATCGGGTATAAAGAGAGGGGCATCCAACGACGGTTTCCTCCTAAATGCATTGAAACACTTTTTAGGCTATCCAGAGTACTTTTAGATCTCTAGAAATGTATTCTAAGTAGGGCTAAAAAAATTTATTTGTTGGGTCATCCTAGGGCAACTTGAGTCTTTTCAAAATTACAAGGGCTTCAGTATATTTTTCCGAACATTTTAGCTGCAATTTAGAGTTTTACGAAAGTGAGAATTTTTCTCTGCATTGCATTTTTGGTTCCAAAAATTTTAGGTTTCCTTTCTCTACTAAAAAAAAGGCTTAACCTGGAGAGTGAAATGGAAAAAAATAAACTTCACAAAATCACAGGGAATTTATTAGATAAGCTTCAAAAATTGTACATGAACGGAACGGTCATCTAAAAAAATCTGGACAATTTTTGCTTCTCCGAACAGATATTTCACAGAAAACAGTCATTGGGTGGTTCTGTAAAGACACTCATTAAACTTTTCAAATTTCTTTTGTTTGTTCTTTATGAATTATTACCGAGTTTTTTACCTCTTTTTTAAATTTTCATCCGTTCCATATTAGTTACAATGACAAAGAAGGAAACAAACGATCCAATTATTGAAAGCACTCTTTTTCTAATTAAAAGTAAAGGAGAAAACTAAACAGAGAGGAAACAAGAAAACGTGAAATAAGCATAGATGTACAAAGATTGGTCAGGCAGTAATTAGGAAACCTAAGCAGCGACGACAACGGCAAAAAAGCAATAGGTTTTGCCCCGTCCACCTGTATCCGGATATTTTTGATTACGGAGATTTTTTCCTCTGTTTTCAAACAAATACGCAACCACACGTAGCATTCTTGAATCGTAGTCACCCGTCCACACGAAAACGCTAAAACGATGGAAATACTATAGCTTTATTACTGAGCATGCGTTATGTTAGACGTATATGTTGTAGGACCTTCTTCGTATTCCGAATTCGAAACCGTTTTCGTCCGTCCACACGTAAAAGAAAAGCCGACGTCTTCCAAAAATCTCTCCTCTGGAGAGCGTTATTGAAACTTGGGTATGTACTAAGAGACCAACCTTGCTCAGATCCATACACCTCCACCCTTAATGCTTTCCTTCTTTGAAATGAAACTGGATAAAAACGAATAAACTTGGCAGCAAGTGGCTCAGATAGTTCATTTTTTACAATGCTGTTCTTGTCATTATTTCCAGTAAATACCTAAAACCAAATTTAAAAAAATTAATAAAATGCTGATGAAAGACAAATTCGTGCGTTTAGGTGTGAACACCTTTAACCATCTAAATTTTTGTGTAGCAACGGCGTGGTTGCATGGATGAGTGTTAAATCAGCTGGGAGACGCCATACTGAATTTCAGATGAAGGAGTGTTCTGCGCATGGGTAGATGGAAAAACAACTGAAAATAATTAAAATTCTCAAACTACTTCGAGAGTTCCGTGTCAAGAGAGCGAAAATATTGAACTGTTTCGCGTCCGGTGAAAGTTTTCAACCGGTCGAAAATTCGTCTGGTTCTTTTTTAACGTAGCCTAAGTCTGAGTGGCGGATCCAGATCTTCCGATATGGGGGACCCCGGCCGCCAAAAGAAAATGTTTTCGGCCCCTCGGGCCTCAGTTTGGTCCAAAAGTAAGGGAGGGCAGGCTCCCCGGGCCTCTCCCCTGGATCCGCTACTGAGTCTCACCCTATCCGTTTACGATTAACAGGAGAAAAAAAAACATATAAACAAACGATATTTCTGAGGATTGGAACTACATTGACGATGACTCCCGCCGGCAGAACAAAAGGCAAAGGATGTTAAAAGGAAAATCACATCTATGTCAGTTTCTTTCACATTTTACAACTTATTTCCCTAACGTTTCCAATGTAAACAGCAAGAGACCAAGGAAGGAAGGCTGTAGTAACGAGAGGGAAAAGAAAGCAAGGCCGGAGACAGGAAGAAATGGATAAGACAACTAGAGACGGTGAAGACGGGGAGAAGAAAGAGGAAAGCAAATGGAAGGGAGAGAAAGGAACGAAAGCAACTTCGACATGTGAAATCCTAGTTCTCGAGGCTAAGAGTAAAACAAAGTCCTTTATTACTTGGTGTCTCCACGATTATAATTTCGCTATTACTTCACCTAGAGCAAAAAAGGATGTACCTTTTCGGAACCACCCTCAGAGTAGAATGTCCTCCAGACATTATCCAGGGACGTCTTTATCTTGTATGTTTTTGTCCAATCATTAGCATTTGGATTTCCTTGTGTTGCTACTCCACAAACAAAGTAACGAGATCCCAGATCGATCTGCAGGAAATCATTGTTGTCATTGTTGGCAGGAATCCAGGCATTTGATCCTTTTAATTGGCCATCAGATGGACTACGGCCGCTAAGAGATGACGAAGCTGAAAGCCTCTGCTTAGAAATATCGTTATTAGCCGACACTCCTACTGGATCAAATGCACAACCTAAGTTTAGGGGAAAAAAGGAGAAAGAAATATTTTCGTGTTATCACTCTTAACGTAATAGGTTAGACTCGCAGAACAAATTTATTGCCGCGATTTTGGGTTCGTTCCTGCTTTAATGTGGCTAAATATCATTTAGGCAAAGTTAAACTCGAGCGAGTTGGCCAGCAGTCTTCTCCCGCTTCAGTATGTGACCTACGGGGCGGCCCGCGGGGAATTGCAGGGCTCCTTGTGTGCCCTTTTGCTAGTGTTTCTTTGCATTGTAGCTTTGCTTGCTGATTGTAGCGGATCATTTTTTAGCCTTCTTGCAAATCAGTGTAGATTCTTGCTGATAGTAGCGGATCAATGTTTGCCTTCTTGCGAATCATTGCGGATTCTTGCTGTCTTCGCCGTTGCTTGCTGATCGTAGCGGATCATTTTTAGCCTTCTTGCGAATCATTGCGGATTCTTGCTGATAGTAGCGGATCAATTTTTGCCTACTTGCGAATCATTGCGGACTCTTGCTGATCGTAGCGGATCAATGTTTGCGTACTTGCGAATCATTGTGGATTCTTGCCGTCTTAGCCGTTACACACCGTTTTCTACTCGCCGCATGTCTCTACGTAACACAAACAACAGCCTTGAGGCCGGTTTTTGCCGCTGGATTCACGACTGCCCACTTTGACAACGGGTGCCATCCGAGAAGTTCCTCCTTCTTCTGCGAACGATGTTTGGGAGCCCATCGCATCTGACTAGCGTTCCGGACGTGCCGTCCTTTGCCTTTTTGGCCGCGCCTCCGTGGTCGCTGCCGTTAAATCAGCGCTCTCAGCCGAACAAACTACATCTACAATAAGCGTTCCGGTAGCCTCAAGCGTGGCTGGGGGCGTTCCCACGACGTTCGTTCGCATTCTCAAGCTTTGGATCTGGCTGCGTCTAGTCTTGGTTTCCCACCAATTTCTGCTACCAGCATCGGATCGGTTAACCAATTGCAAGGTAGGCCAAACTTTGTTGTCCCTTCTTCGTGTCAACTTTTTCGCCGCCGGTATCGCCCGTTGCTCCTTCCCCCCGAGCGTCTAAAAAGCCAAAACGGCGTATGGACGATATTGGCGGTTGGCTGGAGGCCTTTTAGTGTACTGTCTCGTGTTGACGTCATTTTTTGTTCACCGGCCGCGTGTGGTTAGGGTACGATCGGGCCTCTAGCAAGCATGCAGCCGCAACAAATTTGAGACTGGTAAGCTTTTCATGTCCAAGCGTTCTACCCCTTGCTTTTTAATTCAATTGCATTGCATCATTGTTTAGATAATAAATGCGTATCTCGCAATAACCCTCGCGAAACTCGATGTTTTAGTAGCTTCCCTTCAAGTTAAGCCCTGTCGGGCGAGGCTAGGAACTGGTTGGGCGACCCACTGCCAACATCATCGTGAAGGTCCTTGCTTTGTTCTTTCTCTCATTTTTCTGCTGTTTTACAATTTGTATGGTGTTATTTAAAAGTGTATTAGTAAGCATATTTAGCATTATGTCGGCGGCGATATGAAAAATAAAAAAACAACAACAACAACAACTGCAACCACCACAACAGTACAATTCGCTTGCAAATTATTGTTCCTTTGCCGCAGTACAGAGCAGAAACTTTGATCTATCGGCGAGGAAACCAGGACACCAATACACTTGGGTGGGCCACGGTGTGAATTGAATTCCAAACTAGATTTCAAAAGAAAAAAAAAAAAAAAAAAAAGGTTTCGACGGTAAAAAGCCAAACTGAACAAAACACTCTGGAGAACCATATCGCGCGACATACACAAACTCGTCTTCGAAGTGAGATGCACTGAAAAATGCCGTTGTATCTCGATTTTCGCTCTTATTTTGAAGCTACTGGCCTAAATTGCTTCAATGTATTCTGGAAAGTACTTCTGCAGTCAATGTTTCTAGCCCAAATTATTTCTTGACGGCCAAAACGGGCAAAAAAATCAGTCAGTTGGAACGTAGTCGCCACATTTTTGCTAGGCAATCTTGGATACCAAACCAAAAGAAAGAAAGATTTATGACAGAAGCAAAATTGCAGCGGTGCAGCCTGCTGACAATGCCATCACGCTGCTGAGCTCAATTGGGACGCTGTCATGACTGTTGCTAAGCAAGTGCGGATACCAAACCAATAGAAAGAAAGAGTTATGACCAAAGCCAAATGACTCTGCTTACGATCCTCGAGTGTTCCGGGCGACATCACATGACTAAATTATCAATTCTCTTTCGCAAAGGGCGCTTTGTGTCTTGCTTTGCTCTGAATGACTTCGTGACCGCTGTCTCCCCCTCCCCACACTGTGTGCACAACTTGAGTACCGCGCTAGCAGTTTGCAAATGGCCAGGCCTAGCTCTCCATTTGAGAACTGTGAGGGCCCTGCAACGGTGCTTGTAGTATTGGGAATTGAATTTGATTTTATCAATCAAGCTGCCCGCTTGCCAGCAGACAAACTATCGGCCTTGCAGGGCCTGATAAGCTCATGGCTTCCGCATAGGTGGTGCAACAGACGCAAACTGGAGTCCCTCTTTGGCCATCTACATTATGCTGCCAATGTGGTGTGGCCAGGAAGAGCCTTCCTACATTGCATGATCGACCTTTTGTGCTGCTTCCACAAGAAGGATCACCTGATTAGCCTCAACAGAGAGTGTCATCTGGACTTGTTTTGGTAGCATCAGTTCTTGTCACAGTGGAATGGGGTTGGTTTTTGGCTCCTTCCAGGCTTGCTTCCTAAAGCTGATGTGGCAGTTCCTTTGGATGAAGCTGGATCACTGGGCTATTGAATGTTCCTAAAGGGCTTCTGGGTCCCGGGTTCCTGCTCAGCAGCAGCAATCTATTGCTTATAAGGAGCTGTTCCTGCCAGAAACTGCTTCCCACATTTTTTGGTGCCACCACTGGGACTGAAAGCATGTACTCTTTCGCTCTGACCACGATGCTGTCGTCCACATCTCGAATGCTAGGACTTCTAAAGTTCCCTGCTTAATGCGGTTGCTTCGCATTTTGCTGCTCGCAGTGGTACGTCATAGCTTCTCCCAACATGTGCAAGGTGTTATGAATCAGAGTGCTGATGTTGGCTCTCATTGTCGTTGGCAGGAATCCAGGCAGCTGGCTCCAAATACTCAGCCTTGTCCAGCTTCGATGCGGAGTTCTTGTCCTGCTTACCGACTTGACTTCCCTGATTTAGAACAGCAGTGCTACTCCTTTCGTACTCGTGGCCTGGCTCCCTTGATTCGGCATTCCTATGCGTCAGCCCAAGCGAAATTCATTTCCTTCTGCTGACAGCTTGGCAACTTGCACCCATCAAGGTCTCCATGCTTAATGGACGAATGGATGCCTTGTCTAATTGTTGTGTTTCTGGCCAGGACTCTCCAGCATTTGTTGATTAAGGTTAATGTATCAGACTTTAGAGCTCTCCACATGGATCAGGGGTGCTCGCATCTACTTGCAGATTGTCTCCGCCTGCAAAGGGACATTCATGGCATCAAGCGCTGTCAGGGTACTCCTTCGTCCATGCAGCTGCTTATAAGGGATGAGATTAATTGATGCTAGTTACCTCGCAGTCTTTAGATCTTGGCCCTCCAGATCATCAGATGTTCTGGGCAGCTCGTTTCTGGGGTACTTAGGCTTCCTGCGTGAGTCTGAGTTCATGGTACCTAACCTATCTAGCTACTTGTTATCCCTCCACTTGAGTGTCCCGGACTTTGCAGTGGATTCTTCATCGGCCGCATCGTCCTTGCGCATACGAATCAAGGGCTCCAAGACAGACCCGTCCCGGAAAGGCTTTTTTCATTCACATTGGCCTTGACAAGCATCCTCTCTATGCAGTGCACGCTATGATGATATTCCCTGCTTCTAGGGGGTATTCGTCTGGCCCCTTGTTTTTGTTTGCGAATGGCAGCCTCTCACTCGCACTATTCTTACAGATTGGCTTAGGCAGATCATAACTTCAGCTCAGATACCGGGCAATTCCTTCTCCCCTAGCTTTCCTATTGGAGCTGCCTCTGTCGCTGCTCGCAGTGGGATTCTGAATCAATGGGCCATTGGCCCAACAACGCTTATCAGCCTTGTATTAGGACACTGGCTGACTCGTTAGCTGCACTCTCGCAAAAACTAGCTTCATGTTCCACAGTTCCATGCAGAATCCCTTCACGGCACAGTCCTCACTGCTTCCCGGTGTAGCTTTCTTGGCAGCCATCTGTCCTGGTTCAGGACCTTTTGCCTATTTCAGCTGGCGGATCAGCTAGATTTTTGGAGCGTAGTCGCCACATTGTTGCTAGGCAACCTTGGATACCCAAGCAAAAGAAAGAAAGATTTATTGCAGAAGCAAAATTGCAGCGGTGAAGCCTGCTTACAATGACATCACTAGCTGACTCGCTAGCTGCATTGTCACAAAAACTAGCTTCAGCGCGTTCCACAGTTCCATGCAGAATCCCGTCACTGCACAATCCTCACTGCTTCCCGGGGTAGCTTGCTTGGCAGCCATCTGTCCTGGTTCAGGATTTTTGCCTATTTCAGCTTGCGGATCAGCTACTAAATTGTAGGTTAGTGCCTTCGTAATTTGCGCAGCTGTGGGAGTTGTTTTGGTGCTTGGGGATTTGTTTGGGTGATCGGAGGTACCAAGTCACCCTGTTGACGGGTTTCTTTGGGTGGTTCCCGCTTCCAGGGTTGCCATGGATACCTCCTCTCTGCTTATTGCATTTGGCCCCCCACCAACCTTTAAGGCACCTGTTCCCAAGCTCATCATTAGCGATGAGTTTAAATGTGGCTAAATATCATTTAGGCAAAGTTAAACTCGAGCGAGTTGGCCAGCAGTCTTCTCCCACTTCAGTATGTGACCTACGGGGCGGCCCGCGGGGAATTGCAGGGCTCCTTGTGTGCCCTTTTGCTAGTGTTTCTTTGCATTGTAGCTTTGCTTGCTGATTGTAGCGGATCATTTTTTAGCCTTCTTGCAAATCAGTGCGGATTCTTGCTGATAGTAGCGGATCAATGTTTGCCTTCTTGCGAATCATTGCGGATTCTTGCTCCCTCTCCTCCCTCCCTGCCTGGTGGTTTGGTAAGCATTTTCTCAGGTAAGTATTCTCTTAGGTAAGTATCTCCACTGAATTTATTCAGTGTGACGGTGCCGGTTAGTGGCTGCTCCTGGGGTGGTTCCCGCTTCCAGGGTTGCCATGGATACCTCCTCTCTGCTTATTGCATTTGGCCCCCCACTAACCTTTAAGGCACCAGTTCCCAAGCTCATCATTAGCGATGAGTTTAATTAGAAAAAAAACATTAAAATTTAGGCAAATGTCAGGCCTGAGATAAAAAAGTAATGGATTCCATATTGAACTAGGCCGAGTGCATCTACTTCTCGTTTGTAGTCTCGTATATAGTCCGTATATTACGATTACCATCCACAGCTCGTGATGCTACTCCAACAGCTGTAAGCGGACTGTGTAGTATTCTTTCTTAGGGCCACGTCTACAAAGAACTCTTGTTGTAAACTCAATGGCTAATAATTCACGAAGAGAACATTATGAACGAAGTTCTTGTTCTATCAGAGTTTCTGAAATAGTGACACAATTGTCCTCATTTACAACAAACACTTCTTAATTCAACCCGCTCGAGATTGGAAAAGAAAAAAAAACTCGAATTAACAAGGAGTTTCATAAAAATAACCATCACCATACCCACCATATATATACTTTATTTTTACACTCATCGTTTTGCCATCTCCGCCCGCAAATAGCAAGAGCTAGACTAGGCGGGCGGAGTGGAAAGGTTACAGCAGTCATAAATATTAAATTAAAAGAAGCTATGAACAACAAGATTATATTGAAGTAAACTAAATAAAATATGCGGATAAATAAGCTAGAGTTACAAAATAGTCTTACAGAATGGAATTACAAGACAAATTTACCAAAGAACCTATCAATAATTAGTGTAATAAGTCGTGGCTACAGATTTTGCAATTTTTTGCAGCAGATTGGGCACTTCACTGACATAATCATCCTCCGCTTCCATTATCGAGAGCAACAAAAAAGAGCTAGAGCTGACGGAATTCGTTGGGTATTGCGTTCTAAAGTTGATTTTAATTTCCAGACGAAGAAAACCTGGTCTCATGCTTGTGCTTTGAATTAGCTTTAGCAAAGAAATCACAGCTGTTAGACGGAACATTCAAGCAGTAGACGTCAAACATTATAGAAGATACTTTTTCAGCATATAACATTTGTAAGGGTAGAATTTTTGAGGAAACAAATAAAGGCACTGCATGTGCTATGGGTTCAGAAAAATACATCAAACTAGGCACTCGTTTTTATAGCACGAGAATTTTTTCGAAATGGGTTTTGGCAGCTTGACCCCAAGCTGCCAAACCGTATGTCAGATAAGGTAATATCAAAGATTGATAAATATTTAAAAGGGTAGGACGTGGGAAGAAGTGTCTAAGACGGGCAAGAACACCAACAGTTCTGCTTACTTTTAATGCAACATTATTAATATGAAATTTCCATGCAGCTTAAATTGCTGTCCAACAGGACACCAAGATATTTAACATGATCTTTACACTCAAGGGTAGTAGGAATTTGGGTACAGTTAGCAATCATTTCAGTGTCAACGAGTCGTTCAACTTGCGTTGATATGGACGAAAGATAACATAATTTGACTTTTTAGCATTGAGCGTTAACTTATTTGCATTGAGCCAATAGGAGACTTTGGGCCGTTCGCTATTGACGGTTTTCTCAAGAGATTTCAAATTAGTGGCAGCATACAGCAAGTTCGTGTCATCAGCAACGAGATAGAATGAGAATTTGGCCGAGTAGTTGTGAATGTCGTTAATATAGATTAAGAATAACAGTGGATCAAGCACAGACTCCTGTGAGACACCATGAGCTTATACATTCAGAAGATAAGTTAAAACCTATTATCAAAGGCCTTTTTTAGGTCTAAAAAGATCCCGCAAGTGAAAAATTTGGGGTCCATATTGTTTTGAATGACATTAACACTGTCAATAATGGCATGTTGCCTGGAATGTTCTTCGCGGAAGCCATACTGTGACTTAAATAGAATATCATTTTTACCACGAAAGGATTTGAGGCGGTGGTACTTTAATTTTTCAAATATCCGATTGAAAATAGACCGTAATGATATCAAACGATAATTACCTGGCTCAGGCTTATCGTCATTTTTGTACACAGGAACAACTTTCGCTTTTTCAGTTTGGATGGGAAGACGCCCTTTTGCACAGATTTGGTCATAATGATGGAGAGAGGGCCCGAAATAACGCATCTAGCGTCAGTTAAAATACGGATAGGACAAGAGTAGAGACCGTAAGTTTTATTTTTGGGCATCAAAAGTATCTCACGCTCAAAGTCCGCTGGAGAAACTGGATCAAAAAAGAAAGAGCTTGGATTATAATAAGGAGACCAGTATTTGGTAAAATTGCGAGATGAACGTGGTGCGCGAGACGCTAGGTTTTCACCGACCCAAGAAAAGTAGTTATTGAAGATGTTAGAAATCTCAAGAGGATCATTAGAGACTTGACAAGCTCAATAAATACTCGCTTCAGATTGACCGCTGGTTTTTCATATACAGCGACGCAAGGTTGTTCAGTTTACCTTATCCACTGTTGTGGAATGAGTGTCGTATGAATTCAAACCAAAGCTAATATTCCCACGAATCACGACGCCGACAAATCCAGCAAATGAACCAATCAGCTGAACTTAAAGTAAAACCATGTTGAGTTGAAACCAAAAAAGCGCGCAAACGCTGAGCGCCGAAGGACGTCAATCCTGATCAGCGGCGGAAAAACAGTTTTTCTTGGTGTTGCAAAACATATATTGTAGGTTAGCTATAATCTTGTTGTGGTTTGAGTATTGTCAGTGTCTTTTCAGTCGTTTGTATTAAGTCATTTGGTGATTGCTGGCACACGTCCGCAACTCACCAAGAAACTAGCGGGGAAAAGGGGCGCGAATTTCCTCATACTTAATCAAGTGATATTCACTGAATACTGCCTCAGATGCAATACAGTATACACAAAAGACGCCCCTTTTAATATTTCTCAGGGTTTTCTGATTATCATGGACAATATTAAGAATGAATTGATGTAAAATGACAGAAAAATACAATGCATCTTAGTAAACTTCATTTTTGGGGGGGTTTACACCGTTCAAACTGTTGTTAACAACTGAATTCCCTTGGTAAGAAGGATTTATCACAAACTGTATCAAATTAGGCAAACACCACAAAAGAAAAATGAACAGATTGATTAAAGAAATACAGAAACTTTTTATATGTAAACAATACAAAACGATTTTTAAAACAGATAACTTGTTTAGTAAAAGGCAAAAAATCCCAAAAGATACACACACAAGCATCATGTATATACCTACAAAATAAACAGGAGGAAAGAAAAGCGCTCTTACTTTCTGTTTTAAGATAGGAATAAACTTCAACCTCGCAGAGCGTCAAAAACTCATTACGGCCAGGCAATCTGATGTACAAATATCTGCCATATGCTTTTGGACTACAGGAAAATGTCTCGGAACGTCCTTGTGGGATTTGTATGTTATTTGCACAAAGATGGTTGTTTGCTCCTCCATTTGCTGTTTCATTTCCTTGCAAAGCGAATAAAAGATAATATGAGGTAACATTAACTGCAGTATTTGAACACAATTCATGTATAATAATAGTTGAAAAGGTAACAAAGAAACGATCTTGTCATTCGCTTCAAGATCAGGGGAGTGCTGCAATCTCACTTGCAAAACCTTTACATTGATATATAGAGTGTTTTCACTCACGTGGCCAGCACATATGCAAATTTATTGGAACAAAAGAAAGCGTTTGCATAAGAAAAGAGTTCAACTCCCAGAGGATTGGTTTGGGACACCAACATGGCCGCCGTTTCATTGTTTTGGGACACCAATATGGCCGCCGTGACGTCATGTGAAAACACTCTATATATTGACTCACTCAAATAGAATCTGTGGAAATTTGACTTTCCATGAATGTAACTATGTAGGAAGAAAATGACATTGATACTAAATACATGTACACTTTTACAAAACAAATAGCCTGTTCCAAGCGTTCAGATAGTGGAGAGCGGTGCGGAGTAAAGAAAGCGATGAAAAGTAGAGGTATTTTCTTCTAAGAAATCTTAACTTAAAAGCCAATGGAAAAGTAACCTCATATTACACTGTAATTGAAATATTTCAAAATGAACAACGAACAAATATGAACAACTAGGTAAAGCAACTGCATTACAGCATCTCCCACAATGACTACCTACCAACTCTTATCTCAGCTTGGCGTAACCTGTACCCACAGCAGTCCCCTCTGTTGAGCATATTCACTTCAGCTACAGGCTCTACCCGCCCCAGGTCTACTCGCCACCAAGCAGGGTTGTTTCGGAGAGTGTGTGTACATTGGTAGTCCCGAGTACCCCTACCTCCATCCACTGCGTTGCTAGCAGAGAAGGATTTCCCTGGTTCAGTGTATGTACTTGACTGATTTGCGGGCTTGGAAAGGGCAATATTACTCGGAACTGAAAACCAAAACAGATAATAAAAATTACAGATAAATGCAGCAGGGTTGTGCTCTTGGCCTCAGCTCCTGGAAAACCACTCCAGGGTCCTTACTTCTGCTCTTGGGCGACTAGGAAATCTCAGCTTTTATATGGAAATCATATGCTGGGCACCCTGGATTTCACAGCCACAGAGCATTGGGCTCCTTAGAATTTTTCTTAGAGCACAGCCTTCAACAGAGGAAAATCAGGTATGGAAGGCCTTTTGAATCAACTGATGTTAATGTTCAAAGTACATGCATGTACAGCTGTACATATAGTGTGTCTGCAGTGCAGTATAAAAAAATGGTCATGGTAAGTATTTGATCAGCAAATATTCAAAATCTCATCCTTTTAATTTTGACAGGTTGGTCACAAACTAGCCTGCAAATACACTAGCCATCTCTCTTCATTCCTCGCCACTAAGGGACCTTTTGACAGGAAAGACGTCTGCCCCAAAAATTCCATAATGATGACATGGATCAATGTTTACAAAATTAATCTTGTAGTCATCGGGTTCTAGATCTATAATTGTTTGAGTTAAAGTCTCTCCTCGTCTATAATCGAAAAGTTTTGAGTTCTTCTGCGAAAAGCAGCAGCAAAACTCAAATTCGTCTTGTAAAGAAGATTATATCCCACGAATAATCACCTTTTTAGTTGATTCATGGCATTTACTGTATATCTCTGTAACCTTTTGTCTTTTTTCTGTTATTCGTAAACAAAGACTAAAAGAATAGAATGACTAATGACCAATCCCTATTCATTGACAAGATTCCAGAGACATTAAATCTGCATATGATTTTCAATATAGAATCTTTGGGGCAAAATTGCAGATAGCTCATTTCCTGCAAAATGTGTTCGGTTGCAAGGAGAAAGGCATATACAGTGAATTACTTGCAAAGACTGTATTTAAAAAGATTTTTAAAAAGAAAGAACAAGATAATGGTTCAAGAGCTGATGTGGTCACAAAAAGAAAAAAATCATATATCAATGATGTGAAGGAAGGTTCCACAACTGGGTAAAAAACTATATTCCTTAAAAACTGAACAATTTCTGCAAGATATCAAACCTCTGCTTCTAGGTATGCCAAAAACTTCTACTCGTAAACATGCTCCACCATGTTTGGACCCAACAACAAAACGCAAGTATCTGGCAACAAATGCACTGAACAAGATCCGTTTTTCTACTGTGTTCTGATCAAAGTTTCCATTGAATGTCTAGGAAACAAATCAAAAACAAAAAAACAAAAAGGCTTATCATTTAGCAGGTAGTTCTTAAATAAAGATAGTGTTCAGTTTATTAAACCCAGGGCTGTCACTAAGCTGCAAGATATACGCAAATTATAGGTAAGGATTTGAAAAGCTAGGAAATTCTATTGGTTCAGTTTGCTTTCCTTTTGTTTCCTATGAAAGTAGCCACGGGTCATATTGGTAGTAGGACATAGCTAGGAAATTCCTGGTCCCTGGCTCTTAGTGACTTTCCTGTGAACCCAATGGGGTATCAACCTCTCACTCCCCACTCCCCGCTTCTGGATTCAATTAGCCTCACCCGGCTTCGCATTTCTCCCTTAGATAACAAACTTTGCTCCTTTTCACGCTTGTCATTCTTCCACCTCAATATATAAGTGCGACGAAGGTAACCTTTGAACAGACTAGCATTCCATTCACAGGGGAGAAGCAATTTATACTCCTAGGTGCTTCATGCAGCACAAAATGGGTTAAGCTCTGGGAGTTGAAGTACCCCAACCCTCCCCCGCTTTCCCCCACATCATCCCCACCCCTATTCTTTCATCTTGCTCTTCCTAAAAACACCTAAACACCTGTAATAGTAGTATTAAAGTTCCACTGAACAATAGAAGGGTAACCAATTTACGACTCAAGGCTAGGGTTGCTTTAACACTTTACGAAAGCAGACGGTGTCAGGACTACTAAGGAAACCGGATGAAATCTTGATATTAATTTACCTTCTACGAAGCTCAGAACCCCTAGTGGTCCCCGGGGGGTACTCGATATATCCCTGGGTGGGGAGGTGCGGCGCGGCCCCTCATACCCTGACCCTGTTTAAGACATATATCGCTGATTTTCCTACCCTGTTTAAGACAGAATTCCAATTTTTGATATCCTGTTTAAGACATTTATCCTGTTTAAGACAAAAATTGATAAATCAATACCCTGATTAAGACAAAAAATGATAAATTCGATACCCTGTTTAAGACAAAAATCCCGAAAAACATACCCTCGCTGGCCGCACGTCCCCATTAAGCCCTTATAATGGAGTACCCCCCCCCCCCCCCCCCGTAGTGGTCTCACAGGGAGGGAACTTAGTTACATGTAATTTACTTGATGAATATGAAAGCTGAAAAGGTTTAGTAATTTTAGAGCAAGTCTTTCAATTGTAGATCATTTGTCCATTGCTTTAAACCATTTTTGTGTGGGTGAATCTTCTTAGATTTTTTTTTCTTTTAATACAGTTTTTTATTTCAATCTCTAACAACACTTGCACAACAAAAGTTACCTTTAAATATACTAAAAATATATAAACAATAAGGAACAAAAAATAAATTACGATACTTCACAACAATGTATTGCAGATACTTCACTACAATGTATTGCAGTCTTGCTACAAAAGTACAGTGAAATGCAAGTCTAATGTTATATAACCTTACTAGTTGAATTAATATTTGTTAGCAACCAAACTTCTTCTCAATTAAAGAGTTCCATTTATTATAGTAATATTCACGTGAATTAATACTGGTGTCATTGCTGTTTGTCTTTCTATCTCGGCTTTGGTTACCACTATAGCTAGACTAGAGGTAATCATTGATTACTGATCCGCGTTTGTCACTTACCGAAATGAAATCCAGTCGAACGGAGTCCAGTCTCCCGGCCGAGACGCCCCTGATAAAATTAACAGGGGCGGCTAATTTGCAGTCGCCCGTGATAGCTTTTGTGCATGGTTTAATTAGCACAACAACAACTTCCCACGTGCATCACACTTTTTTGTACATAGTTCTTTTCCGTTTTTGCACGACCACGACGTTAAAATGCCTAATTTCTCGTTTTACGGAGGACGTAAACAAGCAACGACAAAATCTTATTTCTCTTTCTGAGCTTGAATTTGGTCCCCTTCAGGGGCACCCAACGAGAATATAGTTCAAAACCACTTAAACATAGCATTGTTAAACGTATTTTAGTATTTAAACTGTGGATATGGGCATATTGTTATCCCCTATAAATTTTTCATCTGTTCGGATTTCCTAGCTGAAAGTCTAGTGATCCGAAAATTATAGGGATCAAAACTTACCTGTTCGAAAATTTCAGCCAGAAAAAAGGCTCCCGAAAATTCTAGGTGACCTTTTTAGGGTAAAACTCCGTTGAAAATGGGCAATTTTACCATTTTTTAGATGTTCGAAAATCCCAGGAGAGGCAGGCAAGCAAGAAATTTTACAACAAATGTTCCGAAAATTCTAGATCTCAAATCGTCTTCCGAACAGATATTTTTCCGAAAATTGTCGTTGGGTGCCCCTGTCCCTTGAAATTCAGCTTAAGGAGGGTTCGCCTACAATTGACAAAGTAAGTGGGTAGGAATAATCGGTAAAAAGACTGAAAGAACGCAAAGTAACTTTTTAAGCGACGTTCTTGTCGCCGTCGCGTCGTCGGATCTTAAAGTCCCTAATAACTGGAGGTAATCATTGATTACGGATCCGCGTTCGTCAATCGAGTAGAACTGGCAAAGCATACCGCCTTTGTCCACGGACAAATTTACATAAAGCAATAAAAGTAGAAAACAAAAACAACAGAAACAAAAACATCTATTTTGTAAAACCTTCCTGGTTTTAGCTGTTGTCAGCTATTGTAGGTAAGCAGAATCAACTCTAACTTTAAAAATTCTTGGAATTTTAATTAACCAAATTATGCAAAAATTACCCCCTAGACGGAGAGTCAGAGTTCTGCTGTGCAAAGTTCGATAAACCTCGCGTGGGAATAAACTTTCAGTCAAAGGCTCCTTTTACCCACAGAGAATGCGTCAAGTGGTCGCTTACGTATACATACAGGATATTACACGGTTGCGTGGAGATATGAATTTTATTTTCGAGTGGCAAAACAATATTTTACGAACGAGCGCAGCGAGTGAGTAAAATATTATTTTTGCCACGAGAAAATAAAATTCATATCTTCAAGCCGCTGTGTAAAGTTCTTTTTATTATATAGACAAAAAGACATCGATAAAGTAATAGAGGGAAATAACCGAAATTACGTCATCGATAAACTCACGTGTGAGATTATGGAAAATAAACCATTCGGGTCCCGGATGTAGTTTTTATGAATTTTACGAGTGGTATATTTTCCAGTACAACACTCGTGTCTATATAATAAAAGAGGTTAAACATAATAGAAAATCTTAAAACTTTCAGGCCCAGAGAGTCGTCGCGGTCGCTTTAAGGAGGTGGTCGTTTTCTAGAAGTTCCAACTGTAGGGCTTTGACGAGGAAAGTTTTGGTGTTTAGGATGGGGGGTCGCTTATTGCATGGGAGATGGTCGCTTACGAGAGGTGGTCGCACATAGAGGTTCAACTGTATATATTTTGTTCATTTCGCTTTTCATCTTCTTGAATTCTTCGTCTCGTAGTATTTTCTAAATAGCAATCTCGTCGAGGTACTTCAGGGTGGCAGGGTAAGCAATGAAAACCTTTCTTTCTTGCCCTAGCGTCTTCTATAGATGTTTTTTTTTTTCTATTTGAGAAAACTCTCTACAAAAGCATTTTTCCTTTTTAGAATGATGGGCCAGGCCATTAATGTAAATGCACCCTTTAACTTCAACTACATACAGCTATATCTTAGGATGATTACCATTGGTTAAAACTGGCAAGCAAGAAAGGTCCAGTCAACATAATTCCACTATCAATCAGAAATGTGTTTGCAGCAAGACCACAGTCTTATCCTAAGTAGGGTGGTAAGAAGAGATCGTCTTTTTTTGCAAAAACGCTAAGCTCGCAAAAAAGCATTTTTCCCTTTTAAAGTGATGGGCCAGGCCATTAATATATGTACCCTTTAACTTCAACTACCTTAACTTGTCCATTTTCTTCATAATCTGTCCAAGTTGTCCCATCTGTAGATGACTGTAGGGTGTAAGACTCCACCCACTGACTCCCCTGGGAATTCCCCTGAGTGGATACAGCACAGACGATATGAGGTATCCGTAAGTCAATCTGTAGATATGGACTGCTGTCACTTGTGGACGCACACCATGATGATCCCGCTACAAAGTTCAGTCGACCATTCTTTGCTGGTGTGTTGGCATTCAGTTCAGAAGAAGCCTTTAACTGATTGTCGAGAATGTACCAGCTCACCCCTACATCAACCTGTTCACATGATGCTAAACAAAAAAGGATAAAACATTCAAATTACTGGTTGCCTAGAATCCATCCATGAGCTAGACCAATAACATCTTGTTCACACGAATGTTGAAACATACAGTATTACACCCGCGTATAAGAACCTACTTTTCTAAAGTCTGGCAAACTAGGATTTGTATTTTGGGGTACTTATTGGCAATTTAGGCTACGTAGGTTCTTAAGTAGTTTCTTAATTTCTGTGAAAGAGATATAGTTGTTGACTACAAGAAAAACAAAGAAACTTGAGTTTCGTCCTTAAATGTACAGTATATATTCACAATTGTACATTACAAAACTTGCATTTTTAATTGGTGTAAGAGTCATTATAGGTAGTAGAATACTACGCGCTATTATGCACTAATTCCATTCACTTCTTTTGTTTACTTGTAGCTATTTTGCACTACTGTTATTATTCTCTGTTTCACAGGTCAAGTAAAGTCACTGTAAAATGCCAAATCTCTGCCACGATGTTCTTAATCCACTAGGTTCTTATACGTGGGTGTTTACTGTATTGCCTAGTAATTCAAGTTTTCCCATGTAAATATAGTCTGTATGTTTTTCATGAAACCTCTGTATAATTCATAATTGGAAACAAATTTGATTTTATGCTTCTCTGTTAGCGTTTACCTTCTAACCGGGCTTTTGAGACGGGTGTTTTTGGATCTTGTTCAGCCATTCGTTAACGCTCTCCGCTTTTCGTTAAAAAATTTCTTAACCGTTAAAGTTTTGCTTTGCTCGGCTGTTTCACGCTTATCGTTATCTTTTTAAAGGGACGTGGAATCCATTTAAAAGCTTGTGTTAACCGTCTACTATTTTCGTGTCAGCCGTGTACCATCCCTGCGTTTAATACTCGTGGCTGTTGTTCCTTCCAGGACACATTTCTTAGTGGTTCCTTGGCCCTTCTTTCCAAGATGTGCTTTTCTTTAATTTTTAAGCACAAATAAAGTTACAGCATTGCCTGAGGTCTCATTTCCGCAATGCGTGAAAAATGAAAGTTATTCTTCCGCCATTGTGATGCGACCAAAAATGCGTTTCAACTGAAGAGCTATACCACACAAAATTGATCACGGTCCGGAAAGAAGTCGGTAGAGATGATATGGGTGCACGGGGAAAATGGAAGGTTTATGGCTGTCTAAAAAATATTCATGGCAAATTGGATGAAAATAAATACGTCGCTGTTTGACTTGCATGATGTCTAACTATGCTTCATGGGGTAGACACGCAAAGCATCGAAATATTTTGGCTGTAAACTTACCAGATACCTTTCGTTGTCCCAAAAGACAAATTGCCACGAAGAAGTATAAGATAATTTGCTTGTCATCCATGTGTTATCTTAAGCAAAAAAAAAAGCAATGCAAAGTACAATTTGCGCACTGCCTTTTCAAGATTTGCCCCCCAATTAACGATTCGATTCAAGCACGGATTTTTTTTACCTTTCTCGTATGGCGTGACACATCTTTTAAGGAAGCAATACCCTTATATTTGACTTCCCTTTCAGTATCACTCCAATTATCACTCCATCTTCGTTATCTATGTCTGTCGGATTTCAGCAGCAATCATTCAAAGATCTACCCAGGTATGTTGAGTGTCTTTTAGCAACGCGTCGGACATAAGTTTGTTCACTTTCCATTCCCAAATTCGGTATCCCGGCAGAACAAAATTTCATGCCATCTTTTCCTTGTTTCTTACAAAATGTTCAGCAAGTCGTGAGGCAGTTGTATCTATTAATTTCTCTGTAAGTTCTGAGAATCAAAATAATCAAATAAGAATGAAAAAAGGCAAACATAGTGGAATAACATTTTGCCCTGATAGTTACAAAAATGAAAAAAAAAATCTTCATTTAGTTGATGTTAAGGAAGAAATGGTGTTTGACCTTTTCGAACCCAAGGGGGGGGGGAGGGGGGGCTGCTACCATATATAGGTATGTGCCGCTGTGAAGAGTATGGTTTTCAAGCATTTTATTCTAGGGTATATAAATAGAGCGTTTGGGTCTACAATAGGGTATCATTTTTCAGGAAACTGATCAGTTGGTTGAAGATTTTATCTGGACTAGGGATTGTGGTATAAGGTTTTGTTTTGGCTAGACTGTGTTAGTGACCTCAGTCGTTTCTGGAAAACAGCTACTCTAGGATAGAGGGGATTTGGGGAGTTTACTCTAGCATAGGGTAGCAAAATTCAGCTGAACTAGCTCTGGTATAGGTTAAGGGTTCCAGGGTCCCAGCGGCACATCCCCACCCAGAAATTCCTAAAGTACCCCCCCCCCCCCCCGGGTGATAGGCCATGCACCATCATAGAGGCCGGTGCTGTCGTCGTGACACTTTGAGAACCATCGTGATGATTTTGGGCGTACGCTCCAGCAATTCTTTCTTTCTCTCTTTTTTTCAAGAGAATTGTTGACGGTTTATGTTTCCGACCCACCTGATCGTGACTCATCGATCAGCCTGATCTTACTGGACTGCATTAGCGGCTAAGCTCGTTGATTCAGACGTCCCTTTAGGGAGTATGCGACTCGAGGGGCCAGCTGAAATTCAGGCTATGCGTGAGAAGCTGATTGTAATTTAATATGTAAAAGCTCATTCTTTGTGAAATAATGAAATAATCTTTATTTTGTTTTCTACCATACATGCTAAAGGGAAAGGTAAATGGACCATGTAATTCTCATTCAGTAGATCAAAGAGTGAAGAGACACATTTTAAAATTAACGACAGAACCTATCTTAGGAGACCACCGCGGTCAAACGTCTAAATCGTTATTTTTGTTTTTTATTGCTGGGATTTCATTTACCAGTTAGAGAAAAATGGGCAAAGATGTATAAATCAGTTAGTCAACATAACCATCTTTCCATTTTTCTCAAAATTTTGAGCTTTTTTCACTGAAAACGCTTCGCGCTAAAAGAGAATCATGTTTGAAAATGCGGATAATAACGTCAGCATCGGTTTTCAATCACTTAGAACTTTTTTAGTAAACTTTTAAAAAGTTTAGTAAACTAACAGGATGTTCGTAATACCCAGGAGCCCATCAAATGGAGCCTCCATCTCCGTTAATTTCTTGAGTCAACCCTTTCCCGAGTAGATTTATAAATAGAACGGCTTGTTTCCCGCGAAAAGTGTCATATTTCTGTATATTTGATGGGCTCCTGTAATACCCTAAACTTTCGATAGTGAAAATAGCAACCTTAACTTTGAAGTATTTCGCTTAACTTTTGCAAATTTCACTGGTTTGACCGCTGTGAATCTTAGGAGTCCTTTGAAGCGTTTGGTTTGACGGCCCGGGGGGGGGGGGGGCACTTAGGTATTTTTGGGGTGGGTATATGCCGCCCGGGACTCCAAATTAGCACCCCGTTCTAAAAAAAAATTCCCCTAAAATTAATACCCCGTTCTAGAATTCGCTTTAAAACTGATACCCCGTTCTAGAAATGGGCCAATGTTTTATACCCCGTTCTAGGGTGCAACAAGAGTACAACAGTTTGCTTGTTAACGAATTGAACCGTATTTTTAAAAGCAATCTGTCCTTGAATAATTTCAAATGGCTGCTTACAAAACTGGAGCTTTCGTGCGTTCGAAATATTATACCTCGTTCTAGAAAACGCCTCTAAAATAGATACCCCGTTCTAAATCAGGAGCTTCAAAATCACGACCCCGTTGGGCGGCACATACTCGTATAGGTAATGTACGGGAGTACCCCCCCCCCCCCCGGGGTTGACGGTTGGTAACGAACGCCGAGGCAGATGCCTGTAGCCTGCGTTGGAACCGGCCTACGCACGCGTCTAAACCATTATTATACAGACGATTTAGAGCGTCAGCGACGCAGGCACGATTCCTGAGGACGACGTATTAAAGTTCATCGTATTCCAAAAACTTCCTAAATTTTTCACGCATCATTCATTAGTTCTTTGACGGCGCCCTCCGTTCCAAAATTGACTGCTGTCTTGATCTTCTAGACTGTTGAACCAGGGCGTACGGTATTTTCCCTTTCTCTTTTAATGCTGGGGGTTTGAAGTTTTTTTCAACAAGCGCGGAAATTCAAAACCCGTGAAGTGTGACATGCTTTGCGAAATCTCAGACGGGAACAAATGACGTCACAAAATTGCTCTTACTTTCGTCTGCAGTGCAATGGCGGAAGACGTGTCGTTTACAGTGATTCTTTGTTTCCGGGTGTTTTTTGGCCTTTTGCTCGTTCATTTCTCTACAGGTTAGTTTCATTTCTACTAAACTATATTATATGCCAAAGTGTAGGTACCTTCGTTAGCAATCTATTGGTAAATAATTTATTTCACGCTTTCTTTCCGGGTAATTGACGTAGTTGTGGGCTGATCAAGCGTCGTGGAGTCCTTTACTATTTGTATCTCTTATCTTGTCTTGGAGTTCCTTTCTTTTATCTTATAATGCATTTAAAACGGTGCATCAATGGAAAAGATGACAAATGATTTGTCTTTTATGGTCTTCCTGTGCTCTGCTTCGCTACTTCGGCTTAGATATAAAGCTGCAAGAAAATAGAAATGTGAACTGAAACCAAGCTCGTGCAAATCAGCTTAATCAATATCAAAAATGTTTAAAATCTTCAACGCTGTCAGCGTGGATGACATTTACATTGGATATTGAGTCGGGTGACTTGATAAATAAATAATACTGTGAATAAATAATTCGTAATGTCTCCCATTGGGGACCATATATATTTGCTGCGGAGCGACCGAAGGGAGCGAGCAGCAACATAATCAGGATTTAAAGGAAATATATAAGGGGCGACGAATTCTCGAATTCATCACTTTTTACCACAATGCATTGCATTTAACCACACTTTTTACCACAATGCATTGCATTTAACCCGAGTGCATTGCACCACGAACAACTCAAATAAAAACACGGGGAAGTTCGGTGGGTGAGAGAGTGCATCGTTCGCTGCTCAGACTTAGAGTTTTCTTTGTAGCAAATTTTCTACAGCACGGTTAGAGGTCTTACCAAATTTTAAGACACACAGGAGTCTTTCAGATGAGTACGATGGTTAACTTGGGGATTGGATTTCAATTCAAGAGCTTTTTTTGACTCAAGAGCCTTTTTTGCTCTTCGACTCCACAACACGGGGGATATACAAATTCCAGCTTGCTAGAAGGTGATGTGAAAGTGAGAAAATGTCATGCAATGCTATTCTTAAGAAACTGTATGAGCCCAAAATGGATGTGATTTTGACCATTCGCTTCAAAATAACAGCGGAAATCGAGATAACAAAACATATGTTTTGTGTCCTACTTTGCAGACGAGGACGTGTATCGGCGTTTTGAAAAGCATAATTATGTTCTTTCTTTCATTTATTGCCATGGAATATGCGTTTACGTTGTTTTTTCACTGTTAATAGCTCGGTTAATGCGGCTGGCGATCATCTTGCCGGCGGAAGTTTCATGGAAAAGGAATAAAATTTAAGACTTTTCCTAAAGACTACGGAATCAGTCTCTGTGGTGTAGTGGTTAAGTGTAGTCGCGTCAAGTCGAAGGTGGCGGGTTTGAATCCTACTGAGTTATTTATTCCTTCTTTCTTTTTTTTCCCGTTTTTTGTGTTGTTGTTTTCTATAAATATTTTGCTAAATAAATGTTACTTAATAAAGTGCAACAAACAGTAAGAAAAGAATTGTGTTTCCAGAGAAAATATCGTGCACCGTATATTAAATATATGGATAAACGATCTAAATTTCTGTTATTTCCTACCGTTTACTGTGGGAAAACCAGAGTCGATAACCACTTGATCATTTTCTAAACAACGTTCCCACGAGTTCTTTCTATAGACTGATAGTAATTATTCTAGTACTTTCCAACATGTAAATAGGACATTCAATGTCATTTTTGATTCTTTTAAGTCTCACTGCCTAACTAATGCCAGTATCAACAGAATGTGCCACAGCGTTACTATCTTTTAGATACCCTAGTATTAATAGATAAATTAGTCTTTTGTAGTTATGAAAACCAAGCCCTAAGAACCTTCTTAGTTTTCAAGATGATGAAAACTAAGACCCCTTAAAATCGAGTCCGTCGAAATATAAAGTCAAATTGTAACTGAAATAAGTCTAATCTGTCAAATTACCTTCTGTCCGGTCCTTTCCACTGAGTTTTTGGTCAAATTTAACGGTAAATTCAGGAGTCTTTAAGTTTTCTGTAAAGTATATATGAAGTCGAACAGACCTTGTCACGGTTTTCGACACCATCTTGACGAGTAGGCAAACGTGTGAGAAATTACAGTGTTTGTATGAGAATCTAATGTCGAATAACTTCCATAAAATGGCTCTTCTCAAAAAAAATATCAATTGTAAACTAAAGCTACAAAGCAAAGGATTGTCCTAAAAAAATTTGGGGGCGTACCTGTGCTTAAATTTCTCCAGAGGCTTGCTTTAGATTTTCCATATATTTATCTGTAATTTTCCCTGGACTTTATTAGAGACAAATGTATAGAAAATTTTAAAAAGTGGTTCTAGGTCTTCTAGTGCATGTAACGCCCTCAAAATTTTTCAGTAGAATCCTTAGGAGTGAATTACTCCGATCGTCAAGTGCATGGTCATTATGGCGTTATCAGTCAAACATCACACAAAAATACGGATTTTTCCCTTCTCTGGCCAGGCTTTAGTCAGAAAAATGCTTTCTTAAAAAGGGCAAAAAAACAAGAGTATATGGCACATTGTGTTTTTCAAGAGTTTATTTAAATCATTGCCATCCCGGAGATCATTGGAACCAGAATACTGATAATGTCTGCAAATTATTAGAAGGAGCCGATCCTCAGCACGTGGATGATAGTTTTGGTTGTATTACGGTTTATAGTCTTTTAACAGTCGTAATTCAACTTCATATACAGGGTGTTTCAAAAGTTCGTTCCGATTGTAAATTGTATTTTGCGTGAAGCATTTAAGGTGATTCCATAGTAAAAGAACCTAACATAGATTTTAGCTAAAACTTGGTACACTGATGTAACAAGTCAAGAAGATGATAAAAAAGTAATAAAAAGTGGGGGTCACCGTGCTCGTTTTGACGTCACAATGCTGCCAAATACGGCTATTTAGGACCCTTTAACAAAAACCGCGGGCAGCGCAAAACTAGACAAAAAGGAGAGATTTTTTCGATGATGCATGTGACATTACACAGAATTTGACTTTAATGTATTGTTTATCCACTTATGTACCAGAAAAATGCCTTTTAATGCCCTTGTTTTTACTTTGCGCTCCGAAGTAGAATTAAATTGGACGCGCGCTTTTCGACCTGTGATGGCTCAATCCGTACAATTTAGTAAAATTGCCAAAAAACTGAACATAGATTTGTGCCAATTTTTTTCTCATCGAAAGGAAGCACTGTCCTTATTAAAATCATGAAATAAAAAATGGGGGTTGCCATACTCGTTTTTGCGGTAGAGCTGCAGAAAGTGCGCACCAAACGCATTTTCTCCGATTTTTGAGAGAGGACTGGGGAAAGTTTAAAAATAGAATGTATGTAAAAGGGGGAAGAAAGCATTAAAAAATCCGTTTTTACAGAATTTACATCGAGATATCACATTTAGGACACAATGTGATAAAGAAAGTGTTTAAATGAAAATCAAAGTGAGTAAGCACAAGTTAAACATCCACTATCGAGGTTCTCCGAGAGGAGGTCGAACTCAGCAACACGCGTACTGCTTACATTATGCACATTCCCAACACATTGAGTCTCACCTCGGCAAGAAACAACAGCAAGCAAAAATTCCAATAGCGTTTCTCTTCAGTCAACTTCATTTTAATAATATTACTTCACATGCTCTTTTTTACGGCGGCCATCTTGTTATGCACAGTAAGAGATGTGCAGTGCAAAACTAGGGAATCACCTTAATACTTCTGTAGGCAAATGTAAACTGATTCAGGTAAGAAATTTATCTAAAAAACCGTTCAAAGCAATTTCAAACTAAAATTTCGAGAAATTATAATTTTTTTTATTGATTTGCCCCAACTGTACACGCACGGGAGGTTTTTCATGCCATACTTTTCCTGCCCATTTTGTAGGTTCTCTATTTTCTTATTTTTATCGTTTTCTTTTATTTTCTCTATTCCTTCATGAAAATGAAGGCCTACACTGTTTGTGCTAGAGCTCAGGCATCTATTTTTATGGTATTCTGGCCATTCAGTCAAAACAAAATTGTCAAATAGTGTCAAAGAAGTCTGAACAATCATGACCGAACAGGTGGTCAAAAGTACAGACCTTAGAAGACAAACCAAGGAGTGGAGAGCCGTTTTTTCACAAACTGTGTGAGAAATATTATCGAAAAAGCTGCAAGTATCTTCCACAAAACAGAAAGGCAAAAAAATTTCAACTTCACATTATTGATCAGCTTCGAGCACAATTGTATGGGAATAAGTTACAAAAAAAAGTTTGAAATCCTTGAAGAGAAAAAGGCAGGGCACACTTCATGCAAGCATGGTGCCAGAAGGATTTGCCAACTTTATACCAAAGGAGGACTGGCCGGCAAACTCATGTGATGTGAACCCCCAAGAGACCATCTGGATTATCACAGACAAGACAACATACCACAAAGATCCAGCCGCCAAAACACTGGACGAGCTAAGACAGTGACTACGCTTCGCCTGGAAGAATGTGACTTTGGACACGCTTTTGGAGCTCGTACATTCTATACCTCACCACTTAGAAAATATTAGAAAACATACAGGAAGACATCCTGGTTACTAAATTTTAGTTATTCAATGTTAAATGAATAATGAATAACATACTAAGTTTCACAACAGTTTTTTTTTAATAATTAGTAAAATTTAAGCGAATAAAAAATCGGAACAAACTTTTGAAACACCCTGTATTTTTTACGGATTTTTTTTTTTGGGGGGGGGGGGTGGGGGGTCTTAGTTTAGGAAATTATGAAAACTAAGACTCCTGAATTTACCGTTAAATTTGACCAAAAACTTGGTGGAAAGGATTGGACAGAAGATAATTACAGATTAGACTTATTTCAGTGACAATTTGACTTTATATTTCAGCAGATTCGATTTTAGAGGGTCTTAGTTTTCGTAATCTTGAAAACTAAGATGGGTCTTAGGTCTTAGGTCTTAGTTTTCAAGGGTCTTAAATTTTGTAATGCCCTTTATTTTACCCTTTGTCTAGCCTGCAAGCATTATTAGCTCTCAGGGGCACTCTGGCAGCAGGGTGGGAAAAGGAAGCAGAGAATCAATTCCACCTCCAATTCTCCTCTGGCTCCCTGTCAGGGGACTGTGAATGTATTTAAACAAACTTTGAAAACTCGTGTCAAGGGTAGCGATGTCATTACTAATGTCATCTCTGCTAATTAATCAGCATTTCACATCAACTTTTTCAATGAAGGCGTGTGTGGTCAAGCGGTTAACACCTCTGGATCTGGAGGTCCAGGGTTCAAGCCTCGCTCGACGCGTTGTTTCCTTAGACAAGGAACTCTACCCCACTTTGTCTCTCTTCACCCAGGTGTAAAAATGGGTACCAGTGACATACTGCTGGGCCCGGGTAACCCTGCGATGGACTAGCATCCCATCCAGGGGGGAGTAGCAATACTCCTAGGCATGCTTCATGCTACGGAAACTGGTGTAAGCTCCAGCCGTTTGGGCCTTTGGCTTGTGTGGGCTTTTACCTACTTTACCTTTTCAATGCAGATATTTAAATTCCAGAGACATAGTTGCAAGCCAAAGCACCCTGGAGAGCTTGTTCGCAGGCTACCTATTGTCTCAAGTATGATCAATATCAAAAGGGTCTTTCTCTAAGTACTATCTTCACAAAAGAAACAAACTAAGGAACCAAACAATCATGTAGTCTCCTGAGGACTTTATTGTTTTGTTGATAGTTTTCTTTTTGTTTTACTTTTACAATCTGTGCCTGTAAAGTCACTGCTGTAAAGTTGTACAAATTCCCGGTACATTGCCATATGTGCCTCAAAAACCAAAGAAACCCTGAGTTCTATTCAGATGCAAATAAGTGTCTGTTTCAGCATACTTAATAGCAGAACATATGAATATTTACATTCTTTATCACTGCTTTAAAATGCTGAACTTTGTGCCAAAGAATAGGCTAATAATTGTGAGTTGCATTAAACCTCTGTTTTGGAGTGAGGCTGCATGCGAAGCCATTGATATAGAAATGATTTTTTGTTCTTAAGAAAATGAAACTTATTAGTAGTGGTGTAACGATTAATCGAATTCTCAATTAATCGCAATTATGACCGTTCTGTTAGATTCACGATTCTTTGCTTCCAAGTTTCGATTTTGGTTTGATGTTTGCACACCTTTTCCAGGGTGCCCTTAGTGAGTTATTAGGGACCTTTAGCATCAGGTTTTTCGTGGGAAACGGCAAACCACAAACCGCAAAATGTCACGTGACCACGTCCTTGCGGTCACGTTTGCAGTTTGCAGTTCACGTTTGAACCGCAGGAAGGGCTTCCAGCGGTAAGTGATTTACGGCAAGGTTTTTTGCCACAAAAAATCGTACAGCCTCGCGTTTAAAGGTATGAACTAGCTTTTTGTATCCGTTTGTGATGTGTTTGTTGGATTTTTGATCTCGAATCAATGAATTATTGCTTATTTTTGGGCGATTAAAGTGATGCACTTCGACTTGATGAAAACAACATGGCGGCCATAAACAATGAACGCGTAGTTCAAGTCAATTTTATATTCCTTTCTGCCGTACTAACAATGGAAAGTATTCTGTTCCAATCCAGAGTTAAATTTTTTTTACTATCTTGTTACTAAATTCATAACTTAACTCAGTCTCTGTCTGGTTCCTTTTTTTAACGTACCCGCATATCACTCCGCAAATATCATTTTATTTTGCTTATTTCTTTTAGACTGGGGAGCTCAGGCTTCATAAAGCCATCTGGTTTCTTCTGGGCTCCCTTGCAACCTTACAATTCCTAGATGTATTCTTGTATTGTATTGTATTTTGGCTAAATAAAAGTGAACTGAACTGAACTGAACAAATCGAACTGAACGCCTTGCTAAAGTTTGAAATCTTGGCAACGCGAAACTGCAAACGCGTAACTGCGGTTTGCGGTTTGAGGTTTGCGGTTTACCTGATGCTAAAGGTCTCTATTATATTGTAAAATCAGAATCCAGAACGCTTTAAATTGTGCGTTTATGATTGACGAGCAAAGACGATGGCATTTCGTGTGCCATTTTGTGTTGCCTGGTAAAAATGCTTTCCTTCAACCACCCCTTGAAAATTTCCAAATAAGGCAAACTATGTGCGACACGCTCTTTGTCAGGTTCTCAAACATGGTGACGAACCAAGCGACATTGAATCCTCCTGTCCCTGCTACTTCTCAAATTGAGGGTTTAGGGTTGCATGTTGTTTACATTATGCGTTATGTTATAAGAATTAAGAAACATTTACATAATCGAATCGAATGGAAAAATTGAAAGGCAATAATCGAAATCGAATCGAACCGCAAGGAATATGAATTGTTACACCCCTACTTATTAGTATCACAAGAAAGATTTTGCACTTTTAAAACCCTCGTTTTCAAGGTTAGGGTGAGGATTTTGGAACTCGGAAATACCCTATCTGGAGGGCTCCTCCCTTGGGAAAGGTTCAAACAATTCTCATTATTTTGTAATAAATAATTTTTGACTCTTTTTTAAAAGCAAAGTTCTTGAATTATTGGACACCCTGTTTGTAGATGGAGGTTTTGTGGGATGAAGAGAAATAATGGTATAAGAAAAAATTCAATTTTTCTATGGAATAATGGAAACATTGAGGAAATAATCTGATGACAAATTACTTTTTCTGGAATAAGTAGATAGCTAAAATGGAATAATGATTTGTTTTAAGCCCCTTCCCGCAAAGGGGTTGATTTCAGTGGTTTTTTATTGCCCAAGACCATAGCAATGAATGTGATGAATTATCAAACCTTATAGTCATGATCTTATCCACTTCTGTCTGACGATGACTATGACGACAATGATGATGATGATGATGATGGTATAGCTTATGATGATGATGATGATTTTATGATTTAACTTAACTCCTTAAGACAGTAAATTAGGGAGACTTATCTCTGATTGAGTTGGACTTGAACTTTAAAACTAGTTCTGAGGATGTCTAGCTGGTTACACTGTCTTATGGGTGCAATAGTATTAATCCAGTTCATTGTATTTCTGGGAAATTTTAGCAATTTTATTTTTAATAATTATACCGGTATTATTAATTTATTAAAATTGTTTTCAACAGAAACCATTAATAGTATAATAAACATGAGTTCACGTGGTCTGACATAAGCATTTTCTAGAGTTCTACCTGTTGCAGTTATTCTTTGTGATTAGCTAGCTCATTTTCTCAGAGTTGTTTAATTGGATAAAATAAGTAGTTTTGTTTTCTTCCTTAATAAAGACAAGTTTAGGGGTATAGATAATAGGAAAACTGGTGAGAAATTTTAACAATTAAATGAAGGAATGTTTTTATTTATCTACATTTCATCCTTTTTTATTTAGCGTCATGTGAACAAGTTGATGTAGGGGTGAGCTGGTACATTCTCGACCATCAGTTAAATGCTTCTTCTGAACTGAATGCCAACACACCAGCAAAGAATGGCCGACTGAACTTTGTAGCGGGATCATCATGGTGTGCATCCACGAGTGACACCAGTCCATATCTACAGGTTGACTTACAGATTCCATATATCATCTGTGCTGTATCCACTCAGGGGAATTCCCAGGGAAGTCAGTGGGTGGAGTCTTACACCCTACAGTCATCTACAAATGGGACAACTTGGACAGACTATAAAGAAAATGGACAAGTTAAGGTAGTTGAAGATAAAGGATGCATAAATCAATGGCCTGACCTGTTACTTTAAAAAGGAAAAATGCTTTTTTCGAGATTTTTGTTGCAAACAATAATATATTGTATATCTTCCTACCACCCTGGTTGCGGCTTGCCAGTTTTAACCAATGATAATCATCCTAAGATATACCTTTTTTTTTTACATCACAACTGTTGAGATGCCGTTCTAGTGGTGTTGACTGAATATCACAGGGAAGATGCTCAACTTGAGAGCATTAGAGTTTCAGTTCATTTTAATATGAACAAAATGTTAGGAGCTTCATTTCTGAGGTGCATGTACATGTATCTGCAGTAGGTCCCTGGGACACAGGTAAAAGGAAGCCTCTGTAATACAGGTATAAAAAGAATGCTTGTGTGCATAAAAAAAAAGCATTTTGGGATCCGGTCTTTTCTTGAGCTGTGAAGGTGGGGAACTGTGAGATTTGCAAGCAGGATGCAAATTAAATGTACATGTACCAACAGCATTTTCTGAGCAATAGTTTCAGTTGTCAAGAATTGAAAATATTTTGTTCGGTCCATTTAACTTGCTATTAGACTGGCTCTTTGAAATGTGCATGAGGATCATTTTTTGAGCACCATTTGAAATTGTCTGATTAAAGGACTTGAGACAAAATTTTGGTCTGGGTATTGAATTTTTGCCATTTCACTGATCAGTACACAGCTTTCTGTCATTCCAAGAAGATTCACCCACAAAAATGGTTTGAAGCAATGGAAAAACGATCTACACTTGAAAAACTTGCTGTATAAGTTTTAGCTTTCATATTTGTAAAGTAAATTAACTAAGTCCCCCTGCCCCTTGTCAAACCACGGGGGATTCTGAGCTTCATAGAGGTAAATTAACATCAATATTTCATCTGGTTTCCTTGGTAGTCCTGACAGAGAACATTACCACGTGTTGGTCAAATGTTTATGTTAACTTATCTAGGGTAGAGCAGGGAGTTGGGGGGAGGGAGCAGGAGGAGGTAGGAAGACATGTGGCTGTTGTCACTTCTTTCAGGACACCACTCAGAAACAATTTCAGCTGTTGTGTGTACTTTTGTCTGCTTTCTTAAAGTGTTAAAGCAACCCTAGGTACAGTATTTATTCGATTAATTGCCTGGGCGCTTATTAAATTTTTGGACCTTGAGGGTGGGCGCTTATTCGAGGTGGGCGTTTATTCGAGGCTGGGCACTTATTAAATTTTCACCATCTTAAGCAAGTGAAGTATGTATATTTTGCAACAAAACAATAAATGCTAATAACAAAACGCGGAGAAGTAACGAAAGCAAGGTTTCTGTAAAATAATATGAAGAAAACTCCGTCCTTGGGGAAATCTCTTATTAGAATTTATTCACTCAAGTGGGTGGGTGGGGGTGAGCGCTTATTTGAGTTTGATTGGGAGGAGGAGGGAGTGGGTGCTTATTCGAGGCTGGGCGCTTATTAACTTTTGCTGCCTTTAGGATGGGTGCTTATTCGAGGTGGGCGCTAATTCGAGGTTGGGTGCTTATTCGAATAAATACGGTAATTGAGTCATAAATTAGGCACCCTTTCATTGTATAGTCGAGTTTTGGTATCCACTGTTACCGGTGTTTAGGTGTTTTTAAGAAGGGCAAGATGAAAGAATAGGGGTGGGGGTAATGTGGGGCATGGGGGATGGGGGGGGGGGGGTTGGGGTACTCAAACTCCCGTAACTTAACCCATTTTCTGCTGCATGAGGCACCTACATGTAGGAGTATAAATAATTATTGCTTCTCCCCTGTGAGTGGAATGCTACTCGCTCATAAGTCTGTTCAAAGGTTACCTTCAGAAGTTAATGTGTTGCACTTATATATTGCGGTGGAAGAATGACAAGCATGTACAGCTGTCAAGGAGCAAAGTTTGTTATCTAAGGGAGTAATGCCAATTGTGGTAAAGATAATTAAATATAGAAGGGAGAAGTGGGGAGTGAGGGGGTGATACCCCACTGGGTTCACAGGAAAGTTACTTAAGGGCCAGTGACCAGGAATTTCCTAGCTATGTCCTACTACCAGTATGACCCGTGGCTACTTTCATAGGAAACAAAAGGAAAGCAGACCGAACCAATAGAATTTCCTAGCTTTTCAAATCCTTACGTATAATTTGCGTATATCTTGCAACTTAGTGACAGCCCTGGGTTTAATAAACTGAACACTATCTTTATTTAAGAATTACCTCCTAAATGATAAGCCTTTTTGTTTTTGATTTGTTTCCTAGACATTCAATGGAAACTTTGATCAGAACTCAGTAGTAAAACAGATCTTGTTCAGTGCATTTGTTGCCAGATACTTGCGTTTTATTGTTGGGTCCAAACATGGTGAAGCATGTTTACGAGTAGAAGTCTTTGGCATACCAAGGAGCAGAGGTTTGATATCTTGCAGAAATTGTTCAGTTTTCAAGGAATACAGTTTTTTACACAGTTGTGGAACCTTCCTTCACATCATTGATATGATCTTTTTTCTTTTTGCGACAACATTAGCTCTTGAACCATTATCTTGTTCTTTCTTTTTAAAAATCTTTTTAAAATACAGTCTTTGCAAGTAATTCACTGTATATGACTTTCCCCTTGCTCCTTGTCACTAACGACATTTTGCAGGAAAGAGGTCTGCAATTTCACCTCTAAGATTCCATAATTATTATTGATCATCATTATGTAGATTTGTCTCTGGAACCTAGTCAACAAACAGGGATTTGTCAAAGTAGTCATTGTATTCTTTTAGCTATTGTTTACGAATGGCAGAAAAAAGACAAAAGGTCACAAAGTTGTGCAGTAAATGCCATGAATTATCTAAAAAAAGTCATTATTCATGGAATATAATCTTCTTTACAAGAAGAATTTAAGTTTTGCTGCTGCTCCTTCGGAGGAGAACTCAAAACTTTACGGTAATAGACTAGGAGAGACTTTAACTCAAACAATTTTATATCTAGAAACCCATGACTACCAGATTAATTTTGTAAACATTGATTCATGTCATCATTATGGAATTTTTGGGGCAGACGTCTTTCCTGTCAAAAGGTCCCTTAGTGGCGAGGAATGAAGAGAGATGGCTAGTGTATTTGCAGGCTAGTTTGTGACCAACCTGTCAAAATTAAAAGGATGAGATTTTGAATATTTGCTGATCAAATACTTACCATGACCATTTTTTTATACTGCACTGCAGACACACTATATGTACAGCTGTACATGCATGTACTTTGAACATTAACATCAGTTGATTCAAAAAGCCTTCCATACCTGATTTTCCTCTGTTGAAGGCTGTGCTCTAAGAAAAATTCTAAGGAGCCCAATGCTCTGTGGCTGTGAAATCCAGGGTGCCCAGCATATGATTTCCATATAAAAGCTGAGATTTCCTAGTCGCCCAAGAGCAGAAGTAAGGACCCTGGAGTGGTTTTCCAGGAGCTGAGGCCAAGAGCACAACCCTGCTGCATTTATCTGTAATTTTTATTATCTGTTTTGGTTTTCAGTTCCGAGTAATATTGCCCTTTCCAAGCCCGCAAATCAGTCAAGTACATACACTGAACCAGGGAAATCCTTCTCTGCTAGCAACGCAGTGGATGGAGGTAGGGGTACTCAGGACTACCAATGTACACACACTCTCCGAAACAACCCTGCTTGGTGGCGAGTAGACCTGGGGCGGGTAGAGCCTGTAGCTGAAGTGAATATGCTCAACAGAGGGGACTGCTGTGGGGACAGGTTACGCCAAGCTGAGATAAGAGTTGGTAGGTAGTCATTGTGGGAGATGCTGTAATGCAGTTGCTTTACCTAGTTGTTCATATTTGTTCGTTGTTCATTTTGAAATATTTCAATTACAGTGTAATATGAGGTTACTTTTCCATTGGCTTTTAAGTTAAGATTTCTTAGAAGAAAATACCTCTACTTTTCATCGCTTTCTTTACTCCGCACCGCTCTCCACTATCTGAACGCTTGGAACAGGCTATGTGTTTTGTAAAAGTGTACATGTATTTAGTATCAATGTCATTTTCTTCCTACATAGTTACATTCATGGAAAGTCAAATTTCCACAGATTCTATTTGAGTGAGTCAATATATAGAGTGTTTTCACATGACGTCACGGCGGCCATATTGGTGTCCCAAAACAATGAAACGGCGGCCATGTTGGTGTCCCAAACCAATCCTCTGGGAGTTGAACTCTTTTCTTATGCAAACGCTTTCTTTTGTTCCAATAAATTTGCATATGTGCTGGCCACGTGAGTGAAAACACTCTATATATCAATGTAAAGGTTTTGCAAGTGAGATTGCAGCACTCCCCTGATCTTGAAAGCAATGCCAAGATTGTTTCTTTGTTACCTTTTCAACTATTATTGTACGTGAATTGTGTTCAAATACTGCAGTTAATGTTACCTCATATTATCTTTTATTCGCTTTGCAAGGAAATGAAACAGCAAATGGAGGAGCAAACAACCATCTTTGTGCAAATAACATACAAATCCCACAAGGACGTTCCGAGACATTTTCCTGTAGTCCAAAAGCATATGGCAGATATTTGTACATCAGATTGCCTGGCCGTAATGAGTTTTTGACGCTCTGCGAGGTTGAAGTTTATTCCTATCTTAAAACAGAAAGTAAGAGCGCTTTTCTTTCCTCCTGTTTATTTTGTAGGTATATACATGATGCTTGTGTGTGTATCTTTTGGGATTTTTTGCCTTTTACTAAACAAGTTATCTGTTTTAAAAATCGTTTTGTATTGTTTACATATAAAAAGTTTCTGTATTTCTTTAATCAATCTGTTCATTTTTCTTTTGTGGTGTTTGCCTAATTTGATACAGTTTGTGATAAATCCTTCTTACCAAGGGAATTCAGTTGTTAACAACAGTTTGAACGGTGTAAACCCCCCCAAAAATGAAGTTTACTAAGATGCATTGTATTTTTCTGTCATTTTACATCAATTCATTCTTAATATTGTCCATGATAATCAGAAAACCCTAAGAAATATTAAAAGGGGCGTCTTTAGTGTATACTAGGGACCTTAAGATACGAGGACGAGGAGCTAGGACGGCGATGGGGGTGGATGAGGAAGACTAGGTCGAGCCCCGTCGTGCCCGCCAAAAACAAAATACTTAAGAGCAAGCAATTTTCACTTGGGACGGCAACGGCGATATTTCTTTCACAAACAAATATTTCGACCTTTAAAGACGCTAGGACATTTCTTCTGGAGAGCTACTTAGACGTTGTGATATAGACGACGATGAATTTATTCTACTATGCGATGAAACCTTCTTGAAGAAGCCGAAATATCCGTATGAATTTTTTTTTTATTTTTACTTGAAATAATGACATCAAAAATACAAGAATACAGAAACAACACACTAAACTCCTCTAGGCCACTTCAATGCTGCTCATGCGGGTTTCAATTCCACCTGTTTTTTTTTTTTTCTTTTTTCAATTTGCTCCTCAGTTCTCTAGCCACGCGAGGAGGTTGTAGTGATCTCGAACTGCCCTTTTGTCAACTGTGAAATAAACAGCTTCAATTTGGTTCAAGTTTTCAGCGACCTCTTCCCTTTTCTTTCCTCTCGCAACAGGGCTCTTTTTTGTTCCAGTGAAGGGATCAACAACCATGATTTCCCGTAACACATTTCATCGTGAAAAGAACTCTATACCACTGCCTTTCTAAAAATATTAGAATCCAATTCAGGCGTATAAATCTTTAGTTAAAAAATGACATTGCTTTTCAAATGAGCAAAAGGTAAACACCGGCGGACTGTCAGGAGGTACAGGTCAAAGAAACCTTCACTGAACTTTTTTTTACTCGATTATTACTCCACTGTAACTGGATCTATTTTAACTTCACTTGCACTGATTTACTTTTCTTCACTGGGCACTCAGGAACATTCATGGTCGCTACTGCAAAACAAGCAAACAATGATGAACATAAATTATGGCCTTTTTTTCTCATTTCGAAATATTTCCGACAAAAATCGTGAAGAATATGATCTTAAGAAACACCAGGGTCAGAATATCTGAAAAGAGAATCGATATCGCCTTATTGTAAGTGAAAACAAGCCGAGAATACTCACGTTTTCTCGTTGCTGATGACACGAACTTGCTGTATGCTGCCACTAATTTGAAATCTCTCGAGAAAACTGTCAATAGCGAACGGCCCAAAGTCTCCTACTGGCTCAATACAAATAAGTTAACGCTCAATGCTAAAAAGTCAAATCATGTTATCTTTCGTCCATATCAACGTAAGTTGAAGTACTAGTTGATATTGAAATGATTGATAACTGTACCCAAATTCCTACTACCCTTGAGTTTAAAGACCATGTTAAATATCTTGGTGTCCTGTTGGACAGCAATTTAAGCTGCATGGAAATTTCATATTAATAATGTTGCATTAAAAGTAAGCAGAACTGTTGGTGTTCTTGCCCGTCTTAGACACTTCGTCCCACGTCCTACCCTTTTAAATATTTATCAATCTTTGATATTGCCTTATCTGACACGGTCTGGCGGCTTGGGGTCAAGCTGCCAAAACCCATTTACAAAAAATTCTCGTGCTATAAAAACGAGTCCCTCGTTTGATGTATTTTTCTGAACCCATAGCACGTGCAGTGCCTTTATTTGTTTCCTCAAAAATTCTACCCTTACAAATGTTATATGCTGAAAAAGTATCTTCTATAATGTTTGACGTCTCCTGCTTGAATGTTCCGTCTAACAGCTGTGATTTCTTTGCTAAAGCTAATTCAAAGTACCAACATGAGACCAGGTTTTCTTCGTCTGGAAATTAAAATCAACTTTAGAACGCAATACCCAACGAATTCCGTCAGCTCTATAAGGGAGCTTTTAAAATACATTTTCATGATTTGTTGCTCTCGATAATGGAAACGGAGGATGATTATGTCAGTGAAGTTCAGCTAAGTTCCCAATCTGCTGCAAAAAATTGCAAAATCTGTAGCCACGACTTATTACACTAATTATTGATAGGTTCTTTAGTAAATTTGTCTTGTAATTCCATTCTGTAAGACTATTTTGTAACTCTAGCTTATTTATGCGCATATTTTATTTAGTTTACTTCAATATAATCTTGTTCATAGCTTCTTTCAATTTAATATTTATGACTGCTGTAACCTTTCCATCCCCCCCGCCTAGTCTAGCTCTTGCTATTTGCGGGCGGAGATGGCAAAACGATAAGTGTAAAAAATAAAGTATATATATGGTGGGTATGGTGATGGTTATTTTTATGAAACTCCTTGTTAATTCGAGTTGTTTTTCTTTTCCAATCGCGAGCGGGTTGAATTAAGAAGTGTTTGTTGTAAATGAGGACAATTCTGTGTCACTATTTCAGAAACTCTGATAAAACAAGAACTTCGTTCATAATGTTCTCTTCGTGAATTATTTACCAATGAGTTTACAACAAGAGTTCTTTGTAGACGTGGCCCTAAGAAAGAATACTACACAGTCCGCTTACAGCTGTTGGAGTAGCATCACGAGCTGTGGATGGGAACCGTAATACAGACTACATACGAGATTACAAAGGAGAAGTAGATGCACTCGGCCTAGTTCAATATGGAAGCCATGACTTTTTTATTCCAGGCCTGACATTTGCCCAAATTTCAATATGTTTTTTTTTCTAATAAAGCAGGAAGGAACCCAAAATCGCGGCATAAATAAATTTGTTCTGCGAGTCCAACCTTTTACGTTAAGAGTGATAACACGAAAATATTTCCTCCTCCTTTTTTTCCCTAAACTTAGGTTGTGCATTTGATCCAGTAGGAGTGTCGGATAGTAGCGTTATTTCTGATCAGAGGTTTTCAGCTTCGTCATTTGGTAGCGGCAGCAGTGCATCTCATGGCCGATTAGAAGGATCCAATGCCTGGATTCCTGCCACAAACGATGACAACAATGATTTCCTGCAGATCGATCTGGGATCTCTTTACTTTGTTTGTGGAGTAGCAACACAAGGAAATCCAAATGCTAATGATTGGACAAAAACATACAAGATAAAGACGTCCCTGGATAATGTCTGGAGGACATTCTACTCTGAGGGTGGTTCTGAAAAGGTACATCCTTTTTTGCTGTAGGTGTAGTAATAGCGAAATTATAATCGTGGAGACACCAAGTAATAAAGGATTGTGTTTACCTCTTAGCCTCGAGAACTAGGATTTCACATGCCGAAGTTGCTTTCGTTCCTTTCTCTCCCTTCCATTCGTTTTCTTTTCCCCCTCATTACTACATCCTTCCTTCCTACTTCTCTTGCTGTTTACATAGGAAACTTTTGGGAAATAAGTAGTAAAATGTGAAAGAAACTGACATAGATGTGATTATCCTTTTAACATCCTTTGCCTTTTGTTCTGCCGGCGGGAGTCATCGTCAATGTAGTTGCAATCCTCAGATGTTAACCGTGAGTGGATAGGGTGAGACTCAGTAGCAGATTCAGGGGAGGGGCCCGGGGGGGGGGGGCTGCCCCCCTTTTTTTTTTGACCAAACTGACGCCTGAGGGGCCGAAAAAAAATTTTTTTGGAGGCCGGGTTCCCGTACATTGGAAGATCTGGATCCGCCACTCAGACTTAGGCTATGTTAAAAAGGAACCAGACGAATTTTCGACCGGTTGAAAAATTTGACCGGACACGGAACAGTTCAAAATTTTCGCTCTCTTGACACGGAACTCACGAAGCAGTTTAAGAATTTTAATTATTCTCAGTTGTTTTTCCATCTACCCATGCGCAGAACACTCCTTCATCTGAAATTCAGTATGGCGTCTCCCAACTGAGTTAACACGCATCCATGCAACCACGCCCTTGCTACACAAAAATTTAGATGGTTAAAGGTGTTCACACCTAAACGCACGAAATTGTCTTTCATCAGCATTTTATTAATTTTTTTAAAATTTTCTTTTAGGTATTTACTGGAAATAATAACAAGAACAGCATTGTAAGAAATGAACTATCTGAGCCACTTGCTGCCAAGTTTATTCGTTTTTATCCAGTTACATCTCACAACAGCAAAGCATTAAGGGTGGAGGTGTATGGATCTGAGCAAGGTTGGTCTCTTAGTACATACCCAAGTTTCAATAGCGCTCTCCAGAGGAGAGATTTTTGGAAGACGTCGGCTTTTCTTTTACGTGTGGACGGACCAAAACGGTTTCGAATTCGGAATACGATGATGTCATACATAATATACGTCTAGCATAACGCATGCTCAGTAATGAAGCTATAGTATTTCCATCGTTTTAGCGTTTTCGTGTGGACGGGTGACTACGATTCGAATATGCTACGTGTGGTTGCGTATTTGTTTGAAAACAGAGGAAAAAATCTCCGTAATTAAAAATATCCGGATACAGGTGGACGGGGCAAAACCTATTGCTTTTTTGTCGTTGTTGTCACTGCTTAGGCTTCCTAATTACCGCCTGACCAATCTTTGTACATCTATGCTTATTTCACGTTTTCTTGTTTCCTCTCTGTTTTGTTTTCTCCTTTACTTTAGAAAAAGAGTGCTTTTTAATAATTGGATTTACTATATGATTTTGTCCCTCCTCGTTTGTTTCCTTCTTTGTCATTGTAACTAATATGGAACGGATGGAAACTTAAAAAAGAGTTCAAAAACTCAGTAATAATTCATAAAGAAAAAAGAAGAGAAATTTGAAAAGTTTAATGAGTGTCTTTACAGGAGCACCCAATGACTGTTTTCTTTGAAATACCTGTGCGGAGAAGCAAATATTGTCTAAATTTTTTTAGATGACCGTTGCATTCATGTACAATTTTTGAAGGCTATCTTATAAATTCCCTACGATTTTGTGAAGTTAATTTTTTTCCATTTCACTCCCCAAGTTAAGCCTTTTTTTAGTAGAGAAAGGAAACCCAAAATTCTTGGAGCCAAAAATGCGATGCAGAGAAAAATTCTCACTTTCGTAAAACTCTAAATTGCAGCTAAAATGTTCGGAAAAATAAAGCTGAAGCCCTTGTAATTTTGAAAAGACTCAAGTTGCCCTAGGATGACCGAACAAATAAAAATTTTTAGCGCTACTTAGAATACATTTCTAGAGATCTAAAAGTAATCTAAAAGTACTCTGGATAGCCTAAAAAGTGTTTCAATGCATTTAGAAGGAAACCGTCGTTGGGTGCCCCTTTCTTTGTACCCGATAAAGACACGGCTAAACTTTACGTCCAATTTTTTAGACCAAAATAACCCCAAATCTAAATATCAGTGCAAGAGTGAGTTGATCTATATCAGAGACTTTGAAGTCGTTCAAAAACTCGCAGTCTGTATTATCAGGTTTAATACCTGATACCGTGTAGCATGAAAATTTTGCGGGAGTTTTATTTTGCGGATTGGCGATATTTTGTGGTTTGCGGGAACAAATTTTGGCGGTTCGAGATGACTGAAATTTCTGGTGGGAACTAATTTTTGCGATTCTCTGTTCAAGTAGGTATTTTCAACTTTTATTTTGCCGTATGTTGAGTCAAAGTTCACTCTACCTAGATATTTAATGGAGAATAATACGGTAATCACTGTAATATCTTACTGCACAAGGGGACTGAACAACAGCAAAACAAAACAAAAGCCTGTCCCTACCATACACAACAAGTCCATTGAAGGTAGAGTTTTTAATTTTATTGAAGGGAGTTAATTTTTGCAGCGTTTTATTTTTGCGGGGTTTTTTTCTGCGGGAACTAATTTTTGCGGATCGAGGTCAATCCGCAAAAATTATAACCCGCAAAATTTTCATGCTACACGGTAATCAAAACTGCTCGTTTTTTAAGCAGTACATAAAATTCTCAATAAAAATGGCATATTTCTTGATGTTTTTACAGGTTGCTTTGAATCGTTTAAGAATGAACGAGGTCTAACGAGGGATTTTACAATTACAGCATCCTCAGAACTTAGTAGTCACAAAACTGCTTGGAGTCGCCTTTATGGTACTGACGGTTGGTGCAGCTCTTCAGCATCCCTACCTCAGTATTTACAGGCTGATTTCGGACAAATTGTAACAGTCACAGGCGTGGCCACTCAGGGAGATGCTAAAAGGGACAACCGGGTGACAAGCTATTTAATCCGCTATGGATATGATAACAAAACATGGATTAGTTACGGAGCTGGACAGGTACATTTGCAACATGTATTCATATATCTGTCTGGATTTGCTTAAAGGGGCCTCCAGGAGTTTTTCCCGACATTCTCATTTCGGGCTCGTTTACTTTACTTTTTTTCTTTGTTATAACATTTTGAGTACACAAATCGTCTAACTGCAGTAGGCATTAAATCAGGTTCATCCTCGGTGTAAAAACCTTTGAAACTCACGAGTGACGTAAAACAATGATTACAAAGAAGCCACTGAGAAGCCAACACAATAGAGCCAAGGAAAATAAAAGCTAGAAAACAAAGAAAAACTTCACAGGTTTTTACACCGAGATATACCCTAAAATCATGTGTTTGTAATGCTGTCTGCATCTTTCTTCATCCCCCTCTCCCCCGGCCCTACCACGAACACCACTACCTGCGATCATTTCCCACAATTCTCATTTTCGTGTGATAAAACAATCCTACTTGAAATCAGCGCGCGCGATAGAAGTTGTTTTCTGTGGTCGGTTAATTTTCTAGTTTTCCTTTTGGCCGCCTGGAGCAAAGTTTTTCGGAAGGCATTATTAAACCTCATGAAGGAACAAGTCTCAAGATTGGCAATCGTCCAGTTGCCTTCGTCTAGTGTTACCGTATTTCGTCTCATTTTGGCTACATGGGTGAAATACTGACCAAGGGCTCGAGACAGAAAAGTATCATATTGTGAGCTTTGTTGTAAGCGATGACGGGTCTCTGGACTCAAAACGTAGGTTGTGGGAGTCGAACAATGTAGCAATTTTTAGTCCGACTGTCCGATTACAGCCTGCAATTTGAAGCTCCGCAATGAACCTATTTGTACATTAACTGTGTATGACTATCTAACGTACTAAATATTTGAAGCCAATGCAGATTCATTCACATCTATAACTCTTTGAACTTTCAAGTAGACTTCAAGTGAGTAAAAACAAAATCACACAACCTTTTAACTAATGAACGTTTAAATCTTACCTTTTGTCGGACATAATGAGTAGACAGATCAAACAGAGAAGATTATTACCCTAAAGCCGAGGATTTACATAGTGCTTAATGTATCCCTGACAACTTTTCTTGTTTGTCCGTTAATCATTGGAACTTCAGTCGAGGAACAGCCCTGTAAATAAAATTATTTGTATATCTCCACTTACTTTGTTCTTGATCTACCACTCAGCATTTGACTGGAAACAGCGACAGAAGTACCATTGTTGTCCACTGGTTTGCTCCCCCGTTTGCAGCGCAATATGTCAGAATATTTCCCAAAAACTATACTGGTGCAATATGTATGAGAATGGACTTGTTTGGCTGTAAGGATTGTAAGTATAATTTGTTAGAGGGGGATTTGTGAAAACTGAGATACATGTGCTGCTGTATAGAGCCAATAATTAAAAGTAATAATACTTAAAAATTTATAACGCGCCTTTTCCACGCAAATATGATCAAAAGCGCGTTACAAAGCTTTGAACGTTAAAAAGAAGATAAAAGCTCAAATGTACACAGCAATTTAAGCTAAAAAGTAAATTAAGCTTAAAAATTTGAATAAACAAACGAGCTTAACCTTAGTATCGCACGCAGCCGTTTTTGTCTTGTCACACAACTCTCCTCTCCATCTTGCTTCCTCGGGTAACCAATGAAAACAAGGAATGTGCCTCATTTTGCCCGCTAGCCACATAATAAGTACTTTAGTGCTATTTGGTATGATGCAGCACTTTCTAACCTGCGCAAAGGAAATGGGATTGAGACATATAGTTGCAGGCTAACTTCTGTCGTCGAAAACGGCGGAATCTGCATTTAAGAGTGAAGTTTGTATCGTAATGCAAACCTTTTCTCCAGTAGACAGTGTTTGTATGGGTTGTCCTACAACTTCGAGTTCAATTTGCAATTTATTTACACGAGTGTGTTTTTCAAAAAAGTATCAAACGGGCAAAAATTTACTGGATCAAAATTCGTCCTCAAAACATCCCCACAATGCAACTCGATCGACACAACACCTGACCCCAGTCTCACGCGCAACCTCAAAGTGGCCAATAAAGATTTGCGGCACTCGATTGGTTGGTAAAAAATTCTATTGTTGTCTGCCAATCACAGTTCTTCATTCTCTGATAATTGAATTATATTTCCTCGTTTTTGCATTGTGTTTACTTACAAACTGTTTACAGTCCCTTATATTTCCGTAAGTTCCTCGAGATCAACCGCTTTACATTACGGGCGGCCATGTACCTTTCTACTTTCTGGCCTCCCTCTCCCTACATAAACCCCTCATGCTATAAACCCCGACACCCCTCCCCCCCCCCCCCCTCCCTTGGTACAAATGAAAGCAAGATGGCCGCCTGTACCGGTAAGCGCACGATCTTAAAATCTGCATTGCTCACGGCCAATCAGATTCAACAAACCTAATCGTGTGTAAAATTGAGATATTGTATTTGATAAATTTCCCAAATTATTTCTTGTCGTCTTTACATTGATTATTTGCCCGTCTTTTTCAGACCAAGTTTCGTTGGCGTTAAACATTAATCTTGATGATGTTCGTTTGATACCCGACACTAGTGAATCTGTGACTCTAACCTGTGTGGGTAGTTACAGCCCTCGAAAACCCTCTGTGTATAGTTGGAGCAAAGATGGAATGGGGCTGTCTGACATAACCTCCTCTCTTACCATACCATACAACAGTGCCAGTAATATCTACAGTAACTCTTGTTCAAGAAAGCTGCATTCAGCCAGTGAAGTCCAGTGTAATTCAACCTATCAATGCTCTGCGTCACTTTCTGGAATACAAGGCAGACAGCTGACCACTGCAAATGTTATAGTGGCCTTAAGTAAGGAACAATTTGTGCGTACCTTGGAACTCCTTCTTGCTCGTTATTGTGTGTATGAAATTTAATTTAATATTAGGGAACACGCAGTTTTCAGGAACTAACATAATTTATATCCTTTGTTAGGTTACGAAAATATAGCATTCCAAAAATACATAACTGTAAAGGGTATTAGATGAAAGAAGTATTGAAATTCTAAAAAACACCTCAACCTTTAATGTATTCTAAGTGGGTTGACGTATTTTTTTAAAGTTACTCTTTTTTTTTTCGCGCGTTTGTTTATTCGTTGATTTTGTCACTATTTAAGCGCTGAGTATTAGATAACCTTATGAAATAGGCTCATTATGACGCACATTTTTGCCGTTTTCAGAGAAACCAGGCCAGCCAACTGTTCAAGTTAATCCAAGTGATGTTAAAGCAAGATCAACATTAGTTACATGGTCGTATAATCCTGGAGTGGATGAAATGCCTGTAACTGCCTACAATCTTGAGTATCGAAATAGTACTTCTACAGAGGATATATCTTTGGGAGCTGTATCAAGTGAAACGATAATTAACCTCAAGCCATACACACTTTACAGTGTTAGGTTAATAGCCACAAGTGTCTTAGGAAAGGGTCTGTGGAGTAATTTCCAGAATTTCACAACAAGAACTGCCAGTAAGTGATGATGCAAATTAGATGCAGTGTTAAGAGTGATAATTCTATAATACGTTCTGGCTTCAAAATATGAACCGCCACATCGTTGTAGCGGCTCCACTCAGTCGGATAATGAAATATTAACTACTGCTGCTCATCTAATCGATATTTTCATTTTAAAAAATCGGAAGAACTGTTACGGATAAAGGTGTGTACGTAAACTAATTCAGCGCTTTTTCATGTCATAATCAGGTGTCCGGTCATAGGACAGAGCTATTCTGATTGAGTATCAATCAATCTGAACTTAACTTGTTATTTTCCCTTTTTAGAACATGAAGTCGATGTACAGATCGTGAGTGTAACAAGTGCTTCTTCGCAGTCAATTCTTGTGAAGTGGCAGGTAAACATCAGATTTATTTTAACAAAAACTCGTTCGTGTCCATAAGTCCTTCGTTTCTCAAGAGGGTTGCCTATTATTTCCATGCTTCTCCAAAGACTATTACCCAGTCGCTATTGACGTGCGCGGATCTTTCCCTCGCCCCTTCCCACAACTCTTCCCTCCTCCCCCCTCAATCCTCTCTTATCCCGAAGCTCATAAATGGCGACTTTGTAGGGGTCTGGTTTCCTCAGACAGAAAAACCTGTGTAACCAATGCCATCTTTGTTCATTTGATATGATCACGGCTTTGTGTAAACAAGAGAAAAAGTTTAGGCTTGAAATTATTTGCATCAATCCCACAAATTTATCATTTTGTGTTAACGTTAAATGGAGTTTACTGTTAAAAAGTTTAAAAATAAACATAGGTAATGAGGAGACTGGTTGTTAAAGCCGGCGAACATCACTGGAAAGATAAAAATAACTGGGCGGCAGTTTATAAAGTGAGGCCCGCGACAGTGCATAATCCATTGTTTTTTTGTTCATGAATTATGACTGAGTGAAGTAATGCGATTTGATAGAAATGATATTGAACGTTAATGCACCGTCAAACCCCCAAAAAGCTAACAAAAACATATTAAAAAAAACCCTGACAGGCTTCATATACTCCTCTTAATTAACTATGGTATAAAGAATATAAAGTATGTTTGCAATAGCTGTGGATTGACAAGTATGTCAAAAAGAGCGAAGGATGACCAATGGAAAAAAAAAAAAATAATAACAGCAACATATTACACGGAGGAGGTTTTCCTTGTTGGATATTTACCGTAATCTGCGGCGGTCTCCTAATTCTGGTCTCGCAGTTATGACAGTAGTGACTTGCAAACAAACGTTAGAAGATAACCACGGGTATGTCGAGATGAGCATGCAAGGTTTAACTGGGAGGAGAGGTTACTTAAGGATGTATTACTTGAACACTAATTAAGTCATGTTCATATCGCAGACGCCAAGCACCACCAATTTAAACGGACCCCTTAGAGGGTACAGCATTGAATACAAGGAAGAAGGGAAATCTTTATGGACAACAGTCAATGTTAGTCACCCATCAACCGAAGAGACTTTACAGAGCCTGAAGAAATGGACATTATATTTCATTAGAATCGCAGTCAGTAATGGCGACTTTCTTGGTCCACCAGGTCCTGAAAAGCAAGTTCGGACGCTAGAAGATGGTTTGTGTACTCCTTGACTTAAGTTGTTTAACTTCAGCTTGTTTTTTCTACAATTATCTGCTTCTTTTCCCCCTTGATCACTTCGAAAACAAGAAATAACTGCCAAAAAAAAAAAAACTACCAAAAGGGGTGCAATTGACTTTCACCTCTGTCTCTTTTTATATTTAGCACCCAGCAAACCGCAGATGTTAGGCATCAGCTTCCAAGAGCCAAGTGAAAGTACAATGCCCAGAATGACGGTCCAGTGGCAACAACCTGCGGAACAAAATGGTATCATCAGGAAATATCTATTGTTGTTCAACTACACCATTGATGGAAAACAAACTAACATTAGAAATGAAACAAATAATCAGACCTTGAGGTACAGTTTACATGTTTTCGGTGGAATACAGTACAGAGTTGAAATTTGGGCAGAAACTGTTAAACCCGGGCCAAGGCTAACTGAAACTCACCAAGTACCAGAATACAGTAAGTATCTGCTTTTCAGTTCCCTGCTGCTATTGCATTGTGGCCCTTTGTGTTTAGCTGATGTGTGAATACCATGCGCAACAAAAATTATTATGGGTACTAATTCAGTGGCGGATTCAGAGCTGGAGGTAAGGGGGTCGCTGGGGGGGGGGGCTGGTTTTTCTGAAAAGAAATTGCCAAAGCGAAGTATTAAATAGGCCATTTTCGAGATCCCCCGGGCCTCTTTTTCAGAACGAGGGCAGATGCTCAGCCTCATTCTCATGCAAATAAATATCATTTTCACAAGAAAGGTTGTGCGCCTAGCCTTATTTTGAAAGTGAGGGTTTTTGGAACTCGGAAGTGGCCTATTGCCTCAGCCATGTGGGCCTCGGCTTTTGTCCAAAAATAACGGGGGCCTGGGCCCCCCGGGCTCCTCCGGCCTAGGCCCCTCCCCTGGAATCGCCACTGTAATGTTGTAACAAGCACAGAGAAACTTCAAATTATGATTGTCTACCTCTGAGATGCCAGCCTTGACAATTAAAGAACGATATCGGGAGTAAAAAATAAAATGTTGATTACGACGAGAATTGAACTTACTAGTTCTAGATTGTATCTCACAGCACTTCAACTGATTGAAGTAATTGTTTATATGAAATTCAATCCAGTTTATCCGTTAGTAAAAACTACTTCCTGACTCAACCGTGGAATCTGGCGCTGCTCACAGCAGAGCAGGCCCCAGTTGTTCAAACGTTGGATAGCGCTATCCACCGGATAAATCACTATCCAGTGGATAGCGTAATTGGTTTCCCTAATACTTATCCGCTGGATAATGATTTATCCGGTGGATAGCGCTATCCAACGTTTGAACAACTGGGGCCAGAACTATAGTGGAGTTAACCCTTAAAGCACTAAGAGTGATCAGCATCAAATTACTCCTTGTAATATCAGTGCTTCATAAAACAGAGTGGTCATGAGAATTACGGACATGATCACACAAGATGAATTTGCTTGATATTTTATCAACTTCTCCCCACTACTTCTGTAGGAAATAAATAGGGTCAACCAATGAGAATTCAAATTTTGATCTTTGGGCTTAAAGGGTCAAAGAGTTTTCAAATGAAATTAGACAGCTTACAAATCGCCTTTTCTGGATTTTTGAATGAATGTATCAGTTTCTGTGATGCACATTAGATGAGAAATTTGAATTCTTACGTTACAAACGTAGCACGATCAAGTGTCACATCCTTGTTTACTCCTTTTTAATGTTGGAATCTTACATTTATGAATCAACTCGTGAATAGATTCCAGTGTTAAAATGTTGCGGGGTTGAACGGACGTGAATGGTGAAAAAGAGACAATCTTATCGACGGCACTTTCGACTGTGACTGTGAACGACCAACTTTGCAAAAGCAAGAAAGACGTTTTCTCTTACTTTAGAAGCCCTAACGCGCACAGTCGGTTTGGTGACGTGAGAGAAGTGAAGGGAGGGAAAGATTTCGGAAACTGCCCACCTACCCCTCCCCTAAGCCAACATAACCACTTACTTCGCTCTTAGGACAAAACGTTGGCTTAGGGGAGGGGTAGGTGGGCAGTTTCCCAAAAGGTATAATGATCCAAGATTTCTAAGACTATACTTTTACTAATTTATGCCAATCGTGGTTAGTGAACTTTATGGTATGTATTATTCCTTGCGAAGCGAGGCGCGGATCGCCGAGCAAAGTGAGTTTATAGTCTCGTCGCGCGAGAAGCGCGCGCAGTGTGTGAACCGCGCGTGGGTCCTAGCGAGCAGCAAACTCGCGGCTCTCATCTTTACTTGTAATGATAAGAACTTGTTATACTACAAGAGAGTCATTTTATCTTTCGAGTTCCACAGGTTTATTTTTTTACCCGTTGTTTTTTTCTCTCAGAACCAAGCGCGTCACCTCACAACATAACCTCTGAAAAGATGAACGAGACAACTTACAGAATAAGTTGGAATCCTCTTCCCAGAGACACAAGTAATGGCAGAGTGATGGCTTACGAAGTAAATCAGACGACGCTTTCTACTTCACGCACTGCAAGATCCGTGTCCACTCCCTCAGTTCTACAAAACACATCCGACACTTTTATCGTTTTAACTGGTCTTTTATCGTGCTCTGTTTACAAAGTTGAAGTACGTGCCTACACTTCTGCTGGGCCAGGAGTCTTTGGCAGCATGGCCCATGTCATCGCGACCTCAGGTATTTAAATATAGTCGGGGACAGAGCCTGGTGTTCGCGTTTTTTGAGGGTGTAGATAGAAGTATTAGTTAGAGGAACTGTTCATTATAGAGAGATGTCCATGTTATAGGTATAGATTGTATGAAGTTTTCCATCTTTGGGACAAGGAACACTTTCCATAATAGAAAGGTGTCCATGTTACGGCGATGTCCTTGAGGGGATTCTTGACCATACAGTCAAAAATTCTCAATACAACACCAAAACCATAGGTGTATTACCGAGGTGTTTGTAAATATAGAGGGAGATATTGTTATATGTAGATTTAGCCAAGGCCAAAAGCGAAGAACTCGAGGGAACTTTCAAGAAGTCATTCTGAACTAAAGCTTTCTGAGCCTGCACTCACTTTAAAACCATAACTGTTCAACGGAGAACTTTAATAAACACGTCACCTCAGTGAGTTATACACTTGAAACCGCGATACATTCATGTGACACTGGTCAGCGGACACCTATTTTGACAGCTGTCAATTGATCATAACATGGATGTCCAATATTAAGTTTAAACACCATTTGTATGTGCTTTGGACTTTTAAGCTAGTAAGTAAGACATTTCACATCCACTTACATGAAGAGGTGGACGTAAAATTTCTTGGATACATAGATAACCAACTTTTCTTAGCCATGAAGGTCCGCCTACTATGGTGTAGGGTGTGGAGACCTATGACATACCAGACTATCCGCTATGAAGTTTTGCGTTTTGGGACCAAGAGATCTGGCGTAATAGTGAGGTGTTCGTGTTATGGAGCTGATAGAATGGTCCTAAGAAGAGGTTCCATTGCATCTTTTGTGTGGTTGTGTATCAATCTAAAAATCCACGTGAAAGCATTGCCCAACCGCTTTCACTGAATGATCACACTGTAAAATTCATCCACAGACTCAAAAGTTAGAACCACCTTGTACAGTATAGAATAAATAGTACCACTGGAACGTAGAGCTCAACAGCTTTCATTTGAATGGTCACACCATAGGATTTTATCCACAGAATCATTAGTTACAAGAACCTTGTACTGAATAATAAACTGTTCCACAATAGAAGATTTTCCCGCGAAAGTTATCACTAAATAACTAAAAAAGTATACTAACTATACTACTTGCACTGTCGCGTAATTTTCACGTGCGTACGTGCGTAAAATTTTCGTTTGCAAATAAAATAGAAGCAACGTATGAAAGGTCGTACGTAACTGAAAAAGGAAAACCTCGCTCAACTTCACGTTTCGTCTCAACACTTTATATCTTGCCTCTATTTTATTTTCGTGATTAAAATTTACGTGCATTAACGTGCGTAACCTAAAACGCGTCAGTGGAAATCAACCTTAAGGATTACGTCTGGTATAACCCCCCCAAAAATTGGAGTCGCTTGTACATCATAGAACTACATGTAGTAAGATATAAAGGGGAAACTTTATAGATGCTTTCGTCCCTTAATTAACTGCATTTGTTGCTGTCGTTTTTAACAACTACTCGGTATTACCGATTTTTGTAGCTCCCGGTGAACCAACTAATTTGCGTACGGAAAATCCTGGTCAACGAAGCATAACCTTGCGGTGGGATAAACCTGATCGTCATGGTGACGACGTGAGGCGTTACAAGGTAACCTTCGAGTTTTTATTATATTTTATTAGCATCTCTATTTGTGACTGAATTACTTTTCTATACCTTTCCTTACAGTCAGTTACTTCGCTTAATTCCACAAACACAAAGCAATGACTAGAATCGGAAGCGAAATGCTGAGTAAACTAAGTGAAGTCACATAACATACACTATTGTATTTAAACTTACCTATGGTCCAAAATCAGTTTGAAAAAAAATCATGTCACATACACTTTTTAAAGTTTATGTGACACGAATTTTTTTCAAGCATGTCACGCTGAACATTTAAGGATATCAGTTTGAGTGTCATTACTAGTTCATCGCAAGTTACTGTCGGTATATCTAGGTCTATGTACCGGAATTAATTAGCTAAGAAATGGATACGCTCGTACTTTTCCACTGATTGTGTCTTTGCAAAGTGTTTGATTATTGAGTATTCGCTTGAAATGTTGACCAAATAAATAACATTTTCTCAGTCGTTCGTCATCAGTTCTTGAATGTACTTGGGTAACCATACTAACAGTGATTTTTTTATTTATTTTTAACAATATATTAACCCTATCACTGCCATAATGTTTGATGGAGTTTTGTAAGGTGACTTTAGCTTTTGAGTCTATGGACGAAATCCTATGATGTGACCATTCAAATGAAAACTCTCTTCCTGTACTTTCACATGATGCTATTTGTTTGTCAAAATTTTAGAAAATGAAATTTGCAAATTTGGTCGAAATTTGCGTTTGGCCAGATTTGGCAGTGAAAGGGTTAACAGTGATTTATGAATGTTACAGATAATCTATCAAGGTACAAAGGATTATTATCCAGAATTCAAAGCGCATACTGGAAATCAAGAAACAGAGTCGTTAACAATGACAATCACCGATCTTTACCCTGGGACAAAGTATACTTTTGTTGTGAGGGCTGAAACCCACTGTGGCTATGGAGGTAATAGCTCTGTGTTGCAAGGAAGCACGAAGCCAGATGGTAAGTTATTTACTGTGTATCGTGTGTTCAATTTCGATATGTTCTAAAATGGTTTACAGGGGCGGATACAAGATTTTTCTTAGGAGGGTACCCCACTAAGGAATCATGATGGCGTAACTGACTGGTGTCGTAAACAAAATTTTAAAAGCGAATACGAAGAAGAAGGCTTTTGACTATGTAATAACATAATGTGAACTGCTAAGAATACTTATCATACATATCTGCATATTTTGCAGAAAGCCGCAGGTCATTTGGGGGGGCGGGGGTTTAGCGCCCCCTGCACCCTCCTCCTAGATCCGCCCCTGGTTTAGGGCCTATAAAAACCCCTCGGAGGTGACGCTTACAAAAACAGACAAATGAAGGACTAGAAAAGAGAAACACAAATTAGGTGAACCAAAGTGTCTTGTTTTTTGAGGTGGTGGTCGGGGATGGGGAAACAGAACAAATGGGGTCAATCAACAGTTCTCGCCAAAGGCGCCGAAGTACTTTAGGAATCTCTGGATGCTTTTCGTTTACACAAACCATTAGCAAATTGAAAAATTTATCTTTACTCATTCAACAATTAAATTTGACATTGGGGGAGAAGGAACCGCTCAAGAGTGTAGCTGGTGAGCTGAAGGGACTAAAAGGAGCATAAAGCGTAAATCAATTGAAAGGACAGCCCATTTTTTATTCTTTGAATAAAACGAATACCACGAACAATATGATTTTCCGATGCGAATTTCCATTTCCTCATGTAAATTGCAACTAGCCCTGATTAATTTTTCTTTTTTTCCAATATTCTTTTGTTTGACCTACAGCTCCTGTGGCGCCTGAAACCCGCGACACCCGAATAATCGAAGTAAAAGGGACATCAGCGAATGTCACGGTGTGGCCTGCGTTACAAACCAATGGTCCAATAAGGTATCACTTGTAATACGCAAATGCAATACGTAGTGTAACAAATACTACTTACAAAGGCTTTGATTGGTAGTCATCTATGATCTCCCAGAGTGATGATACTGATGACCTTATGGGAGATTTTTCCTTTGTTTGTCTTTCGTTGTCAATGCATGGTTTACTGGAAAAATGTGACAGTTCATTGATAATTTACATGCATTTCAAAACTTATAAACCGACGTCTTAATCAAAGAACGTTATCACCAGCTTTGCAACATGTGATTTTACAAACCATTGGTCTCATCCACAGGTGGAGGGTCAATTCATGGATATTTTAAAAATAATTACTATCACCTCTAGAAGATGTTCCTAGCTTGAGGTTTATGCTGACTTGAAAAAAGGAGCGGAAATTTTTTAAGACACGTTTTTATGGGTCCCCGGCTTACCAACTACTGTCTTTTGATGTGAAATAACTGTTCACCACTATTCGACTTCAACTGGCTCTAGACTGTACTGAGAACGCTGTTGAGAACTATACTGTTGAACTACCACTACCTACAGACGACATTATGCACCTACTTAACCTCTGTCTAACTTCGACGTTCTTCCAGTACAACGGCAAACACTACAGAGAACTATACGGTCCAGCTATGGGCTCTCCAGTTTCTGTTGTTCTAACAGTAATTATGCAAAACATCGAGGACAAGCCCTAGCAACTAATACGCGAACTATACCTCTTTTGTTACGCTACGTTGACGACACTCTCACCGCTGTACACATTTACGAAATCGACGATTTTCACGAACGCCACAACAGATGGTCTTTCGTTAAGTTTACTTGTTTCTTACAGCTATTATCAAGTTTTGGTGCATAAAGTGAATGATTGGAAGGACGAGGTCTCTGACTGGGAGAAACTTGAATCAGATGTGTATATTGCAGCTCAAATTCCCGCTAATTCTGTGAATCCATCCATGTTTTTTGTTGTGGGAGATGGTAAAACGTATGGTGGTTATGACAACAAGCAACTGTCAGATGGTCAAAAATACAAGATATATTCCAGAGGATTGGCTCGCCGCGCAACCAAGGTAGACCGACTAACAATAGTGGTTGATGTTAGTCTTTGTGATAACAGGCTTTTTTTAAGGTCTCATCTGGAACTAAGATTTTGGTTAACCTTTTCAATTTCATTAGAACCTAAATGCAAAACTCAAGAAAGTGGTCAAAATATCGTTCGCCACTCGCTCATTTCCCATAATACTAACCTGGGACCAGGCTTCACTGTGGAGAAACGAAAGACATTTAAAGAAAAAACAGCGAACGAAGCGAGCTGACCACTGGCTATGATAATATAGTGTATGCTAACCAAAACTGTTTTTAATTTCTCCTGTGGATTAAAGTCCAAGAGAAATTGAAGACAGTGCTTGTACAAAATTTTGGTTGGCAACCGAGTAAGATGAATTATGGAAAAAGCGAAAGTGGCGAATTTTTTAACTCTACAAAACAAATACTTCAACTACGCGAAATTGTATCTTTTTATTCTTGTTACCTATTTGCCATTGATTTAGATTGCAAGTTTGTAAACTGAAACAATCAAAGGGAGTTTTTTCTGTTAACATTTCATGTAAGACGTAATATCATAGTTTTTCGTTGTTGAAAAAAAGAAGAGTGCCTTAGTTTGTGTTGTGCTCGTTTTGTGTTAATTTCCTTCTCTTGATGGGTTCTTTTTCCTCTTGATGGGTTCTTTTCAGAAACGTTCTGTGGATCAAAACTATCTGACTGGTCAAGCAAGTCTGATTGCACGAGTTCGAGTTCAAATAGAGGAAGGTAAACCTTTTTTTCTTATTGGCGTTTTTGCTATAATTTCTAAAGGGCTAAAGTTTTCATTGCAGAATTTTAGATTGTTATCTTTAACATTTGTTTCCTTTCTGATTTATCTTAAGTTGTTGTCATACCAACTCAGTCGCCAACTGAGCCTGTTAAAGGATCACCAACACCTGTTGGTGCTGTGGTTGGTCCAGTGATTGCTGTTTTATTGCTTGTTGCTGTAATTGCTGCTGTAATATTTTGGAAAAGGTAAAGTTTCATATTTTTTGTTTGACGTTTACCGGGCAACAAATTCAGTCATTTAGAAAATGGAGGACATTTCGCTACACCACCACTGTACTGCCCGCAAAATGATTTCTGAGGAACGAGCGCGGAAATTCCATTTCTGATACTGGGTAGTGCTGCTTCTGATTGGTTGAAACAAGCACTACCCAGATCTGAACCGTGACACGTCATCGTTATCGATGGAATTTTTGCGCTCCTTCAACAGACGTCATTTGGCGAGGATACCAGTGGTAGCGTCGTGAAATGTTTGTTCTTCTCTCATTCTACAAACTCAGTTAAGATAGAGAGATTAACCATCACGTTTCAACGAAACATCAAATGCCAAAGATGTGATCCTTTTCTGTTCTGACTTCAGAGTGCTGTTACATTCGTGGAAAAGTTCAGTACGAGCTGTATTGGCTATTTGGAGGTTGCACATGGGACTGTTTTGGGGAACAAATTATGACCCAGTTTCCTGGAGAACCTCTTAACCCTTCAAGTCCCAATAGTGTCTAACGTCAATTTTCTCCTAACGATATCCATACAATGTCAAGAGATTAGGTTATGAGAATTAATAAAATGATCACCTAAGGGAAAATGCCTTGATCTTTTATCAAATTCTCTCAACTTATTCGTGAAGGAAATGTATAGAGATCAGTTTGGAGAATTTGTATGTGGATATTGGGGCTTAAAGGGTTAATAGAGAGTTTAAGCTTCACGTATACGGCAAACGGCAGATTCAAGTTAAGAATTTCTCAGAATAGAAAATAGGCAGATAAAAAAAGCTCAAAACAATTGGTATTGATAAAAAATTGCGTGAAACTACTAAATTATGTGTAGAAGTAATGAACCGTAAACGACAAGTCAAGAGGAAACTTGATCACGTGGTACAAATTCGCGTTTGCCGTTTGACGTAAAGGTGATGCTTAACCTCTCCAATAACCAAGTTAAAACCAGCAAACAGTCCCATAGTGCAATTCCACAGAACTCAGATCCAGGCTCACGCACAGTCTCAAATGGCCACTTCTTATTTCTGTCGGATTCCTTTCGCAAGTCATCGCTGCCTTTTAGTGTTTGCGGTTAACGCAGCGCTTAGCCTTTTTTATTGGGCTGTCTGTGGCCCTATCAGAACGAGTCGCGTCTATGTCGAAAAAAGACAAGATGGCGGACAAATCTCCTCGAAGGCATTGCTTGTCCTATTCCCCTTGTAGTGGGGGGGGGGGGGGGGAAGGTCCCTGCTTTTTTACCGTTGCATTCATTAGAAGGCAAAACGAGTGTTTTTTTTATAGTTTATACTCGGTACAGGAGGAGCTATTAACTCAGCGTAGGAAATATTAGACCACTACAGCCCAATACACGCGTAGTATACTCCTCTTGTTTTCTGATTCTTTCGTGCGTATTGTTTTCAATAGGCGCCGCCGATTAAGGGACCAGGACTCAAAGAGTGAAACACATGCGATGACCGCGGTGAATGGTGCTTTTGATACAGTTGTTGATGCTGAAACATTGGAAGAGAGTCCCCCAGCAGCTGAGGAGTCAGGTTCGTCTGGCATCACAACAGGCGCTGAACATTATTGCTTGCGAGTCAAAAGCTGTGTCTACACTATAGATCGTTTTCACTGTCACGCAACAAAAAAATAAATTGGAAACCGTTCAGAAGAAGAAGCCAAGAAAATGAAATGTTATAAAAGACTAATATATAAACAATTTGTCCAAGTCTCAGGTCTTTGTGGCGCACAGTTTCTGAGTTATTTACCGAAACGTTTCACGCTCCTTTGTAGAGCTTTGTATGGAGACGCCATATTGGTGCACAGTTTTGGTGCACCAACATGGCTGCCGGAAATAAAAAAAAACATCTGGAGTTCCCTTTTTCTATAAAAGCTCTTTCTTTTCACTCGAGAACTAGCATACATGCACATAAACACATCTTCTAATACTTGAAATGGTTATACTGCTGAAAATCAAGAGGACAGACTTTTTTCAAGGAGACAGCATTCCGATTTTGGTGTCACGCAATGTAAAAACTCGGAAGTTCAAATTGCTGTATTTTCGAAATGAAACATGCTACGGGACTGGAAACTTGTACAAAGATTTATTTTTGGTTTATCTTCAACCTAGTGTAAATAAGAATTCGTTAAACCTCGCTATTTTGAGTTTACAATTTGATGACGTCACTGTGAAAACCATCTATACCAGCCTTTGTTGACACGAGAGGGTTTGGTGAACTAAATCCCAGTCCATACTCCTGAATATTTACTTCCGTCTTAGTGGATTCCAGTCCTCACTCCTAATTGTTTACTTCCGCTAGCCTACGGTCCCGTTACGAATTTGAAGAACAAAAACAATGTTGCTATACAGTGATGTCTCCAAAAAATCACCTTCTACAGCATTATGAACTGAAGAAAGTATTGTCCAGTACTTCATCCATACTTGAACAATCAAGTTATTCTTATTCACAAATCTTTGTGTCGTAACATTTCACTTGTATTTTTTAATTTTCAGTTGAAGAGCCTCTAGCTACCAGCGATCCAATATATGGTAACGCTGTGCCAGACGAGATTGACGAAAAACCCAAACCAGTTCCTATAAGCCGATTCTCCGAATATGTAACCAGTTTAAAAAGAGATAAAAACGCTGGATTTACAAAACAGTACAAGGTACGGCCCACTTAACAGGCACAAACCAGTCTCCATATACTACTAACACTATATTGAAGCATTTTTTTCTCTTTTAACCATAGATGCTCAGTCCAGGTCAACAATACTCCTGGGACGTTGCCAAAGTACCCGACAACAAGAACAAAAATCGATATGGAAACATCATTGCCTGCAAGTTGAAGTCTTATTTTTTTTTTTTTAGTAGATAGAACTTGTAACATGCATTTTGCAAAATTCTTTTTCTTATTTTGTCTGTTTTGTTGTTTTGTTTTTGTCTTTAGATGACCATTCCCGTGTACCGTTGCCATTAATTGATGATGTCAAGCACTCTGACTACATCAATGCTAATTACCTGGACGTATGTATTTATTTTGTATCGTAGCAATTATCAGATGGGTTTAGTTACACGGAGTTTTTCTTGGAGATCCTTGCACCTTGCACCTATCGCGTAGTCATGGTGATTGTTGGGGTACCACGGACATAGCAACCCTTTTTCTCCATTTGATTTTTTTTTTAGCTTCTCTTAGGGCGTTGCAAAACCTCAACCCTGCTCACTCAGAGATGTGATTCTCCCAACGTTTCTTTTGTCGGCCCCTTCTTCTCCCTCCTTGCACTGTTGCTTGTAAAATTGTCATCGTAGGGCCCAATGGCTTGCCTGATTCTGTCTCTGACTGCGTCGTTAGTGATGTGGTCTCTGCATGAGATGCCAAGCAGATTCCTAAAGCATCTCATCTCAGTGGCCTGCAATTTCTTCAGAGATCGTTACGGTAGTGTTGTTGATGAGAGACGGTGTAGATTTGGTTTTTTTTTTCAGCCTCTCTTAGGGCTTTGCAAAGCCTCAACCCTGCCCACTCAGAGATATTATTCTCCCAACGCTTCTTTTGTCGGCCCCTTCTCCTTCCTCGCACTGTTCCTTGTAAAATTGTCTTGACAAACCCTGCTGATCTTGATACATGCCCAAACCAATTTAACTTGCGTTTCTTTACCGTGGTTAACATATCATCGTAGGGTCCAGTGGCTTGCCTGATTCTGACTGCATCGTTAGTAATGTGGTCTCTGTAGGAGATGCCAAGCAGATTCCTAAAGCATCTCATCTCAGTGGCCTGCAATTTCTTCAGAGATCGTTACGGTAGTGTTATTGATGAGGGACGGTGTAGATTTGTCACCATACCGGATAGCTTATCATGTCAACTTGCAAAATACTCCGGCCTGGTTTGAACAGAGACGGCCCAGAACTTGAACAAGTCGTTCACACATATCAAGCATCCTGCCAGAGCGGTTGGCCGAGTGGGTTTGGTGCACTAAATCCCAGTCCTCACTCCTGAATATTTACTTCCACATTAGCGGATTCTCGTCCTCGCTCCTACTCATTTACCCTCTCCGTGGTCTATCACAAACAATGGAACCAAAACCTTTTCGATATGCAACGATCCAGTTGCAAGATCGGCGCGGCGCAGCCTCGCCGTTCTTGTGTGTGAACCAACGCCCTATCCGATTTGGTTTTCGTACCGGCGCGTAAGCTTTCAAGTAGCAGACATAGCCTAAACTTCATACTTGGCGGGGGGAATGCACTTATTTTGTTTTATTCTCCCGGAGAAAATTATGAAGTCGAATTTGGTTTATTCATGCTACTTCTCAGACGAATGTTGTCAGTCTTTCTTGTCTCCAGTTACTCGCAATCCCCATACTTTGATCGCTTTCCGCGCTCATTCCCAGATCACTGTCCCTGCACTCGCTTTTACAAGTAAACCAGGGAAGCCTATCGCGAGAGAAGGACCAAGGCGGGGGGCGGGGAAACTTCCTAATAATAGGCTAGTGGAGATGTGCCGCTGGATGGGGTCACTTTTTCCCGACTGGGTTGACTATAATGGGGTTGTAATTTTCAATCGAGTTACCAGAATGGGGTCGCACATTTTCGGGATTGTAAGGGTCAGAAAATTCAGGTTGGTAGGGATTTAAATGGGAAGATTTTTACGGCATTTATAGTTTAACAAATGTGTCAATTCATTTCAGTAAGACCTAGTCAAAAGGCTTTCAGGGTACAAAGAAAGTCATTTTTACAGTTTGCCATTCGGGCAAGCTGAAGCTAACATTTACTAGCACAAACATCATTTCAACTAGCCCCAAAAACGTTTTGATGAGCATGAAAAGATTGATTTCACAGTTCTTCTGTAATTTGAATTCCTCGAAAAAACTTCAGTTGTCCATCGGGCAAGTTAATAACAGAATTTACTAGCCCGATAGCAAAATCCACTAGCCCAGGGCTATCGGACACTACTTTCTTTGCACGCTTGGCTTTGTAAGGTAGAAGGTAGATGCATAAACAGAAAGTGACGAAGTTGGGATCGCGAAAATTACATTCGCCCAAAACTGACTAAGATGGTGTCTATAATTAGCCAAAAAAATAGACTTAAATGGGGTAGGGGTTCTGAGAGGCCAGCGGCACATACTCAGCAAAAATTAACCCAAGTAACCCCCCTGGAGAAGGCCCTGGATTGCTGCAAAGAGATGTGTCCTTCTCTGTATAATATTACATCAAGCGCATCACGTACTCTGATTTTCTCCCAGGGTTAGGCTCCAAAAACAGCTCCAGTCTTATTCCTGAGGTCTTGTTTTTTGAGGCTTGCTTAGTAAGAGTATCCAAGACGAACTCTCCGTCTTTTAGCTAGAGACAGACACTATTTGACCCTCTGATCATTTTCTAATTGCTTTATATTACAGGGTTATGATGGAACCCCGAGGTCCTACATCGCTTGCCAAGGTAAGTTTTTTGTCTCTAAAGAAACTATTCAGGGCAAGCCCAAGTTTATCGCTATCTCGGCCTGAAATGTTGCCGAGACTAGCTAACAAGTTTTGTTCTGTAGTTTTTATTTCTGAAAGTGACTGCGGACCAGTATACAAAGTGAAGTGAATACAATAAACAAATCGGAGGCGAAGATACTAACTTTATCCACCCACCAAGTGCGAGAAATTTACAATTTCTGCCTTTGCTTTTTTAAGTGGTGCGAAAATAATGATTTAGTGTTGTATTCCAATGCAAAGCGTTTGCAAAGTTACGATCCACACTTGATGAAATGTCACTTATTCTAGGCCCAGTGCCAGGGACTTACCAAGACTTTTGGAGGATGATTTGGCAGGAAAAAGTGTCAACTGTTGTCATGTTGACAAGGCTTGTTGAGCATGGTCGGGTAAGACTAAGTTTGTTTTAACGTCGTTCTGAAAGCTACCTAGTATGAAAAGTAGCTTTGTGTTAAATGGCCTTTGTCCTGAAATGAGAGCAATTCTTGGATAGAAATGTATTTGAACGTCCGTAGCAGAGGGTAAGCGAATATTTTCCCGCGCTCCTTTTGCAGAAAGTTTGTAACACTGCGTTCTCTATTATGGTTTATCCTCTCAGCCAAAAACGCATCCCTAATAAGGTATGTGACAGCCATTGATGGTTGCTACTTCATAACGTAGACGTAAACGTGCCATCAGTATTCGTGTTTGCCTCAGAATTTCCGGCCGAAGTTCGGAAAATGCAAATTTCCCAGAAATTCCTGACACTTCCTTTTCCATGTGATTTATTCACCCATCCTGAAAGCGCATCATTATTGAGATATTAAGTAAATTTGAATGTTTTTCTTTTGTTGTTGTTTTACTCTACGTGCTCCAGACGAAATGTCACCAGTATTGGCCAGATAAATCCGAGACCTACCACGAAATAACTGTTTCCAATCACAAAACAGAGAAGTTTGCTGACTACGCCATTCGTACATTTGTTCTGTCAAAGGTATGTGCCTTCAGTAGTAGTAGTCAAAAGCCAAAGTACACAAAAATTCCAAATTTATTTTGTTTGATTGATTGTTTTGTTTTTGTCACTTTACAGGTTACATATACTGCAAAATATAGAAAAGGATAGTGAGGGGGAAGCCTGAACTGGAAGCCTGGGGCTTAAATTGGGTCCAGGCTCCCCTTAGATTAGTTTAAGTAGACATAAATAGGAAGCTTAAGCAACGACGTCGACGCCAGTGAAAACGTCCCTAAAAAATGAATTTGCGTCCCGTCAAACTCTGTCGCGTCTGGTTGAACCCGCTCAATTTGTCAAATGTGGGCGATTTTTCCTGGAGTTGAATTCTTAAGGACTTTATCCATGTTCTAAAAGAGAAAGTAGAATTTATCATCGTCATCGTCATGTGTTCATGTCCTCAATGAAACGTGGTATTAGGAGATTTTACGTCGTAACCGTGCGGTGGACGTCAAAGAAATGTACTAAAAGGCGGGATGCACGTGCAGAGCTGTTGTATTGCTCGTAAAACCAATTGTTTTTACGTTGTCGTCGTCGTCGTCGTTGTGATTGCTTAACCTTCGTACTAACGAAGGAGAGACGGCGCGATTTTACGAAACAAACCCCAATATAAACTAGGATACAGAAAAAAAGAAGAAGAATACAACTTAATTACATAGTTACAAAAGTTATTCACAAAAATAGGGTGGTATATTTTACTTTTACATTTTCGAAAGGTCTTAGAGAAATAAATAACATCATGCAAATGTTCGACCGAAGAGGATTCATTTGGTAACACTTTATGATTTCGTCCGCAGATTTAAAATATAATTATACAAAAGGCAAATCACCTCACCAAATGTCTGTTCATGGGTGAAAGGGTTTCTAATATTTAATCATGCAAAGAGGAACAGCTTTTTATTGAATTCAGCATGGTGAATTCGTTTCTGAAATCTTTTTAAGCGGAAACACCTTTAAGTGGCTGTGTCACAGCAGTCCGGTTCATTTTGTTTAATTTTCCCAGTTATTCGCCCTCCGTCGCTATGGAAGTTAAAGTAAGCAAAGAAATTACATGCAAATGACAAAATCAGAGATTCGAAACAAACAAATATGTCTCCTGAGCATTATTTTTGAAGTTGCAAACAGCAGAGATCAACTTTGAAAAACTGTTAGTGTTAGACTGAACAGTTTTCAAAAACCCTAATTTCAATCCGTTTCAGTCTTCTTCAGTTTTGCCTATCCGTGGCATCTGTTGTATCTGTTGTGTTAATTTAACCTTCCCTTAATGTTTTCAGCGGTTATATTTACGTTTCTCTTAATTTAACGGGCATTTTGTAATTACCTAATTAGGCTGAATTTCGTGACTCGGCGCCTTTAAGTGGCCATGTCAATCAATCAATCAATCAATTTATTAACGTCAATACGTGGGATGGGCTTGCCCCGATCATCCGAGCCAGAGGCTCATGTATAAAACGCATGTCTTAAAGATACTGCCGTTGTAGGTTAATTCTGTGCTGAAGTCATTACTCAGTGCCCTTACCCATACACAAAATACTCCGGCAGAATTATAAAGAAAAAAAAAGGTATCATTAGAGATCACTGACCATGATAAGTTTCAATCAATTACCATCCTTGCCATCTGTGGCAATAGACGACAACAACAGTTTCAATGCCTAAATACAGTCTTAAATATCAAAACTGGACAATTTTTTTGTGGAATTTAACTGATGCAAAGACACGCTTTAGCTGTAAAAAAAGATAGTAAATAGTGTGGCATAGCTCCCTTAAGTGTAACGCTAACCAGGAAATGCGGTACTCTCAGTCTTTTCCATTGCAAGGCTTTCATCTTTTAACAGAAGAGTTAAGGGACTTCATCAAACACTTGTCTTATTTTTACACAGAGTGGATCCAAGGAAACACGCCAAATTCAGCAATTTCATTTCCTTGTGTGGCCTGACAAAGGCGTTCCTCGACATGCCACCGCTGTTCTTGGTTTGAGGACAAAGGTTCGAGCCAAGCACAAGGATTGTAAATCTCCTCTGGTTGTCCACTGCAGGTAAACAGCTAAGTCGTGCTTACAATTACATTCTCCGCGGTATTTCTCTTGCGGTGCAGTAATCGTGGTGTTTAACATTCCGAGAAAAAAAAAGTCACATTCAAGTTTGTTTCCCACGATGTTCGCTGAATGAAGTACTGTAAATCCTATATTAAGCCCCTTAGGGGGCTTATTTATTTGAAGCCCATTTGAGGAGGGGCTTAATAGAGACGGGGACTTCTTTGAGAGGGGAGGCTTCTCCATAAGGAACTAGAATACAAAGTGGAACATTTCAAGTACAAGAAGGTTGGAGGTCATGCAGCCGAGGATCAGAATCAAATCCGAACTTCCAGTTGGTAAATAAACCATCCCGAATCAGTCCACACGAAGTTTTACATTCGTGATTGATTAATACAATCTATCATTTATTAGTGAAGAATAATTAAGGGTTAGGGGGCTTAATAGAGAGGGCGGGCTTATTAAGTTTCTTCCCCTAAAAAGGATGAGCTTATTAGAGGGAGGGGGCTTATTTGAGGGGGGGGGGGGGGGCTAATAGAGGATTTACGATATCTCTTTTACGGGGAAATTTCTTAGATGTTCTTCCGATTCGCCACTTTAGAAATGAGAAGGGGACTGGAGCCCGAATTTGTCTGGCAATAGACCTTTTTACCGATACGGCGGCCATATTGAATCATTCGATTCAAGGAGCATTATAGGATGCCCAGGGGGCATGAGCACATTTCGTTTGTATTTTCGAGAGCTTTTCGAGACATTTTTAATTCTTAGAATAAGATTGTAATGGGAAAAAAAGATCCTTGTGCCGTGTTTTGATGTGATAATGATCGCCTTTTTCTAGTTTATTATTAGAAATATGGTCTTTCACTGTATATTTCTCGGGAAAAAGGCGATCATTATTACATCAAAACAAGGCACAAGGATCTTTTTTCCCATTACAATCTTATTCTAAGAAAACTTTAAGAAAAAATGTCCCGAAAAGCGCTCGAAAATACAAACGAAATGTGCTATACTCCTTAAATCGAATTAATTCAATATGGCCGCCGTATCGGTAAAAAGGTCTATTGTTTCTGGGATCGTTAATGATGACGCGCCGGTCAGCTATTGGCCAGTTCTTTTCATTGTCCCTAGTAACAGTCCCACAAATCTTTGCAAACGTTAACTCGACCCAGCGGCACTCAAAAATCCCGGATAAACGTCGCGGTAGTTGTCATGGTCGCTTCCTTGAACTATTTTGATGTTTCAATGGTAATGTTCCCCTGTAAGCGATCACACAACGTTATGATTATTCCGCGCTTGTTGAGGTGGAGGGATTGACGCAGTTGGTTAGTGCGCGACCTTGTGTTCGGGAGGTCCCGAGTTCTTTTCCCAGCTGCGACCACAAATCCTTCTTTCAACTTGTTTCCTTTCCGCGTAGCTTTAAGTAGCTTTAAATACCCGTAAAACGGAGCACTGTTGGAGAGAGAGAGAGAGAGCAGGAGAGGGGGAGGGTAAAATAAGGGCACCGTCGGCAGAGCTACCGACGTAAAATAAGAACACTTTACCTATTTTTTTAACCTTAAAGGATCCTTGTAACCAAGGGAAATGCTTAATTTATTTTCTTGCAGTGCTGGTGTAGGACGGACTGGTGCATTCATTGTTATTGATGCTATGCTAGAGAGTGCAGAGCATAAGAAGGTTATAGATGTCTTTAACTATGTTCAGCTAATTCGCACAAATCGCATCTCTATGGTCCAAACAGAGGTGAGTTTAGTAAACTACTTACGCGCCATTAAAATTTCAGACTTCTCCAAAGTTAGCCTATTTGAGGACAATGGGTTGTTTTTACTCTTTTTGGAGTTAATTTAACTCTGAAAGTGGAGTAAAAATTTTATGTACAGGATAACTCCTTTTGTGGGGTTATTTTAACTCCTCAATATCTGGGATCACTTTTACTCCTGAAAAAGAGTTCTTTAAAGTCCTTTTTGGAGTTAAAATAACTCCCCCCAAAATAACTCCACTGTAAGGAATTAAATTAGCCCCACTAGAGGAGTTATTATAACTCCTTGAAAATTACTGTGTGGCTTAGTAACGAACACGAACCTTACTTGATAGTTTTTCTTATGATTTCTTGTAAGTGCTAGGTTGCCTAATAACCTTACAAAGGTCTTATCGTCTTTCTAACGGGACTAAATTCCAACAGGAACAATACGGTTTCATTTACATGGCTTTACTGGAATCCATAACTTGTGGTAACACAGAGATTCCTTCTTGCGACCTCCGCGTGGCTTTGAGGAAACTAGCATCGGTCAACCCAAAGACAAAGACGTCCGGACTCGCTTCTGAATATCAGGTATATTACTGTACTTTACGATTTCTTCCAAGGGCTGAAAATGTGAAACCATCTTTGGCGGCGTAATGATACGAGACTATTATGAACGTATTTGATCGATAAGACTAGAAATGACTGCGCGTTCAAAGAATGGTGTCGGGAGTCGGAAGGCGGCAGGCAGATGGCCGGAAGGTGGCTACCTTCTCAATTTCTGCCTAAGGAAATAAAGTCGCGTAACAAAGAACAAATTACTTGGCATGCAGAGTAGCATGGAAGAGAACGGGTTAAGAAAGCTTTAATGTAGAGTAGTATAGAATGGACGAGTTAAGACGGCTTTTATTTAGAATGGTATAGGAGGGAAGGGTCAGGACACTTTTACGGCCTCTTATTAGGCAAAAGTTGACCTACTTGCTCGTGGACCAATGACCGCGATATAATTTCACTATTTTTTTTTTTTTTTATGACAGCGGTTAGACCTCATCACTGCAGATGACATTGTTGAGAAGGAAGATGATATCGGTCGCAAGCCTATGAATGCTTCCAAGAACAGATTCCCTGATGTGATACCTCGTAAGACCTACCCTTTTGCCCCAGTATCTACAAACAAATTCTCCATACTGATCTTCATACATTCCCTTAAATGATTAGCGAGAAGAATTTGCTCAAAGATCATAACATTGTCCCATAGGTGATCATTTTATTGACTCTCATAACCAATTGATTTACCTCAGGTAAAACTATACTCAACATAAATGCAACACGTGTTATCAGTTTGAACACCGGGTTGAGGATGTTCAGTTGAATATTCCTGGATGACATTTGATCACGTTTCTGCGCTCAAACGGATCCGTCACCATTCAACAATAGACAGCTTTAGATTTCAGGACGAGAACGAGGACCACGACTACGAGTACGAGATTTTCTCAATACTACATGGTCCACGCGCGTGAGCTAGCGTCATTTTGGCGAGGAAAACGTGATAGTCGTTATCATTCACAACGAGTTTACGCGAGAATGTCGTTGTGGCGGAAAGAAGTTATCAAATGTAAAAAGTTTTACCATTTTGCTATCGGGAGAGGGTTTAACCTCCTTCAGTATAAATAACCGTACTAACTTTTTCAAGCTTTCCTGGGTGTCTTTTTTGAGAACGCGCAAAAACTTTAAGTTAAATCTCGTACTCATACTCGTTCTCGTTCCCACATCTAAAGTTCTCTAATATTTGATGATGCTGTTACAACATATCTGATCCCTTTAAATTCTGTGCTTACTGCTGTTTAAGTAACAGTTACATGTTGTTGGATGGCATTGGATCAGGTTAACTCTTTCACTGCCAGAGTGTTTGATGGAGTTTTGTAAGGTGACTCTAACTTTTGAGTCTGTGGACGAAATCCTATGATGTGACCATTCAAATGAAAGCTCTCTGCCTGTACTTTCACGTGATGCTATTTGTTTGTCAAAATTTTAGAAAATGGAATTTGCAAATTTGGTCGAAATTTGCCCTTGGCCACATTTGGCAGTGAAAGGGTTAAAACAAGTTAAACGTCGAGGCCACCCTATTTAGGCGGTCCCAGAAACACCCAGCATGCTGGACCACCTGTAGACTAGCTTTCATTGGGTCTTGAGAACTAATTGGGCTGAGTAGAGTTTGGTCACTTCATTTTTCATTGAATTCTTATTTTTTTGTAACATTGCAGTTAATGACTCAAGAGTAGTGCTCAAGGGTGACGAAAAAAACGACTACATCAACGCGTCATTTGTTGACGTAAGTGTTTTTCCAGGTTCTTTCTTTCGTCCTCGTTTTTTGTTAAAATTAAACCTTCTGAGAGCCCGAAACAAGTCCCGTCTGGCAGTCCTGGACTAGTAGATTGTCTTGCGGGGGATGTAACTTCCAAAGCTCACTTGCCCAGGATGCCGATCCAGGCAAGCGATCCCCTAACTAAATCATTAACTGAGACAAGCAAGTTGTGGCCACTGGCAAGCAAAATGCAACAAATTAGGTTGTTGCTGGTTTCGAAAAGCTGTTATAGTAAGTAGAGAGCAGTTCAACTTTTTGCAACAAAATCTGTACTTGTTGCATGTTTCACCAGCCCGAGGCAAATTTGTTTTTTTGCTAGTGATGTTTATCCCAATTCAATTCAATTCAGTTGATTTTCTCTCAATATTTTAACTAGTGCTAAGTTACAGCCCTTTAGATTGTTGTTTACAATACAAACGTTTCTATTGTTCGAGTATGATGTCCAAGTTTTCATTCGGTTTTCCACTTAGCCACTATAACAGCAGTTACATTTCGTTAGAATATATACAGGCGATATCCCGTCTATTGAATGATTTACCCAATCACTAGTCAGTATTCACGTAACTTTCAATAACCTGATTTGTTTAAGACAAGTTTGAAGTAATGTATCAAGCATGAGACGCAGTGTTTCATCACCAGATGAAACACCGAGAAGAGAGTTGAAAATACGACGAGCAGTGGAGTATTTTTAACAAACTTCGGGAATTTTCATCTGGTGATGAAACACTGTGTCGAATGCTTGATATTACTTCTCAAAAAAATGATTTTAGAAGGAGAAATTAAGGATGCAAAACTGAGAAGTTTTCATCTAATTCCCAAACACTCATTGTACATTAATTTCTTTTATATTTTCTTTATGAATTATTAATGAGTTTGAGAACGTAGTTTATACAATGTGCAACATCACTTTTCAATTCAGCAATGTTGCAAAACAAGTTTCAAGTTATTGTTGCCTGTTTTCCCGCAGCTAAAGGTAGCGTGTCTTGTTTTTCCTTATTCATTTAGACATTCCGCGAGCGTAATTCATTTATAATGACACAAGCTCCTCTGAGTAACACGATCGAAGATTTCTGGAGGATGATTTGGGACTACAATGTTGGAACGATTGTTATGCTGAACGAAAATGAAGAAAATGGACAGGTAATAATGAACTTATAATTTGCTCGCTCATTTGCCTACCTCCACCACCAAAACGTACTTCTTAAATGAATTTCATTCCCTAAATGGTACAAAATGCTAATTGTTTCATCAGAAGTCTGCGCCATCACGTAGTAGTCGTGAACATCATCATTAGTGAGCTTAAGCAATGACGACGAATACGGCAGTGAAAACGTCGCCAAAAAATGAATTTACGTCCTTTTAAAGATAATCTCGTCTACTTGGACCCGCTCAATTTGTCAAATGTAGGCGATTTCTCCTGGACTTGAACTCTTAAGGACTATCCAGCTTCAAAAAGAGAAAGGAAATTCATCTTCGTATGTTCCTTGACCGGTCTGGTTTGCTTCAGGATATGTTCAAGCGCCCTATAATTCCGTCCCTCCTTATCATCTTCTTCATCATTACTTCGTTGTTACCGTCGTTGTGACAGTATTAGGGAGCTTTAGCAACGACGACGGCGACGGCAAAGAGGACGTCAAAAAAGCAATAGGTTTATTACGCAAAACAACAACTTTGCACGTGCATCACGCTTTTTTGTACATTTCTTTACCGTACTTGCACGACTACGACGTGAAAATGCCTAATTACAAGTTTTTTGGAGGACGTAAACAATCGACGACGAATCTCTTTTACTCTCTATAAACTTACGTGCGGTCCTCAAGAAATCAACTCCAGGGAAATTCGCCTACACTTGCCATTTTCAGCAAATTGGAATAAATGCGACAAAGATTGGAAAAACGGGAATTCATTTTAAAACTGACGTTTTCGCTGCCGTTGCCGTCGTCGATGCTAAAGCTCTCTACTATCGTCTTAATGTAACTCCGTGACACTGTTACGTTTCCAGCAACACCATTAGGTCAATTTTTTTTTTCTTGTAAGATACTTATTGGGAGCCTCCCTCAGGCCCCTTCAAAATTAAATTTTAATAATATCTCCGTTTTTGCGATTACTTTTAGTGTGACCTATTCAATGTCTTTTTTAGTTTTTAGTTTTTAAGAAGTAATTTTTTTTAGGGTTCACGTGTTTAACTTCCTCTTCAGGGTGTTATTTTTTTTATGATACCTTGAATAAAGTATGTATTGGATTGCATATAATTTTTGTCAGGTGTACCCCAAGTACTGGCCATCAGAAGGCTCCAAGAACTTTGGACAATTTGTCATTGAATCAACTTCAAATGAAGTATTTCAGGATTTTTCAGAAAGAGAATTAACAATTTCCAAGAGAAAGGTACATGTGCAAGTATTTAAAAATAAGCGAAACAAATCCATGATGTAATTTTCGTTTAACCACTAGGAACAGTCTAATGCATTAAGGGTTGATAGTCACCTCGAGTTTATTGAAAGACCTTAAAAACATTCAAATAATCCGTTGAACTTTTTCCAAGAAAATCGAGGCTTAAAAACTTATCAGATTTAAGGAGACTCATCAAACATTAGTTTCCTTTTTATTTCCTTTGTGAAACAAGGTGGCCCAGTAATAAAGGCATGGGTTTTTTAAAATTCCTTAGTGATTTTTAAGTAAACCGTAGAGATTCGTGGGTAAAAAAGTGGGTAAGCTTTGGAATCAAAACTTTACGGGTACATTTATTTAGAAGAGTACTACTTATGTTTAAATTTTTAAGATGCAGAGTTGAAATTAAATCCATCAGGTCAGCGTTGTCAGAAGGGTGGGTGAAGGCAAAAACATTTATAAGATACCTTACACTAGACACGTAAGCTTGCTTGACAGGCGGTCAAAGAAATATAAAGATGGGGTATCGGCCGCTTGCGAACTTGGTGTGGAGCGTTTGCGGAGCGAGGAGAAATGGGGGGCTAGCGGTTCTTTTCCCTCTCATTTTTTGCGTGCCCCTCTTTCAACTTCTTGCACGTCCTTATCCGTGACAATTCTTTTTCCTGGCGCTTTGCTCAGCCTAAAGCGCTCATTGATTATTTTTCAGGATCCCAAAGTTGTCCGTCGTGTTCACCATTATCACGTGACAGGCTGGGCAGATAAAAATATCCCCTCCAATCCACAGTCTATATTGGACTTGATGGCCATGGTGGAGCAATCACAGAGAAGCAGTGGCAATGAACCAGTCGTCGTGCAGTGCAGGTTGATAAGTTTCCTAACTTCATACTCGCATTTTCTTTTTCTTACGTTTCGTTAAACTTGTTCCAAAGTCCCTCCTCTGGCCAGTCATATTGGACTAAAATAGTCTGCTGTAAATCAATAGCTCTTTTCCGAGCCTCTGTTTCAAAGTGACGCCAAGTGCGAAGCCATTGATATGAAAAAGATTTTCTATTCGCATGCAAATAAAACTCATTTTCATAAGAATGGTACTTGGCCTTCTTTGAAAGTGGGAGTTTTTGGAACTCGGAAATGGCTTGTTAGGACTAGAGAGGCTATGTCACGAAGATATTGCCGTTTTAGGCCAATTCTGTGTTGAAGTCATTACCTAGTGCCATTAGCCTTACACAGAATGCTCCTGAAGAGTTATTAAGAACAGATCAAACAAAATTTCATCCGGAAGCACTAACCATAATAATTTTTGTAGCATTACAACTTGAAAAAGTTGGCCCAACCTTTCAAGGAGCTGTGTCACGAAATTCAGCCAAATTAGGTAATTACAAAATGCTCGTTAAATTAAGCGAAACACAAAAATAACCGCTTAAAACATTAAAATTAAAATAATACAACAGATGCCACGGATGGGCAAAACTGAAGAAGATCGAAACGGATTGAAATAAGGTTTTTTGAAAACTGTTCAGCCTAACAGTTTTTCAAAGTTGATCTCTGCTGTTTGCAACCTTCAAAAATAATGCTCAGGAGACATATTTGTTCGTCTTGAATGTCTGATTTTGTCATTTACATGTGGGCTAGTAATTAATAAAATTAAACAAAATGAACTGGACTGCCGTGACACAGCTCCTTTAATCCATCGTCCATCCTTGCCGTCCGCTGCAACAGATGACCGGAAGCAGTATCGAGATTCGATGCCTAAATACAGTCTTAAATAACAATACGAGACCTCTAGTTTTGGATTTCAATTTATGCGAAGACAAGTTTTAGCTTAATAAAAAGGTAGCAAATAGCATGGCATAGACCATAGCCCCAGTAAGCAAAAAGAAATTGGAAAGGTATTCTCCATAATTATGTGGCCTTTTTGTTTCATTTTGTGTCCTTTTTGTGTATTGTGCTTTTAAAAGATGCATTAGTGTAACTAAGTGAGCATGTAAAATCGTGATAAATAAGTTTAATTTTTGGTAATGGACTCAGAAATTGGAAAGGTATTCGGCTCCATAAATGTTTGGGGCGTTTTTATGTATTTACTATTAGTAGTTAGTGGCGATGAGGTGGTGTTGAGTAAGATTGGCATTATATTTACTGTCCAGGGGACAAAAACGCGCCTTCACGACACAAGGGATCCTGAACACAAGTTTAATAATCGAGAGTTGCACACTCAGCATATTTTCTTAACAACACAACAGGATCGGTATTGGAGTCTCATCTTTGGCTAACAAGCTTCACCTCGCAATTAAAAATCACAAAACAAACACTTAATCACTGTTGGAACGGGATTTGGAAATACACGAGCTCCTAAGACTCACCATACGATGAGAAACTCCCGGCGACTAGCGCGTTACAAAGCACATGGTTTCTTTCTCGCTACACGACGACACTGAGACGCGCTCACTAAGCATGCTGGGAGTATAAATTACAAAAAAGAATGGAACGGACTTAGGAAAACAACATTGTTCTCTTGTTGAGGATTGGCCTCAACATTTACATTGAAAGTGAATTTTTCTTTTATTTCAGCAATGGTGTTGGCAGAAGTGGCACGTTCTGTGCAATTCTGTCCATAATAGAGCGGCTGAAGTCAGAGCAAGTGATTGATGTATGTCAATCAGTGAAAGTGATACGGGTCAACAGGCCAAAAGCTGTCGATTGTAAGGTAAAGTGAAAGTATTGATTTAAAACAAAAATAAGAATCTAATTAGATAGTGTGATGTTACTGTGTAGAAATTGCGGGAAAGCGACGTTTTTACCAACGCCATAAGATAAATCCCTTATTTCAGAGAGCGTGACGTCACGGCGGCCTTGATGATCAACTGATCTTTGATCTTGATGATCTTTCTTTAGGAAATGAGTTAAATGAGGTCTATTGTTAAGCAAATTTTCCATTCCCTTTTATTCTAAGTTTTGCATTAGTTATTGTTTTTAAACGCTCTTTGGAATGTACGGTCCTCTTAACGGCATTTGAAAACAGGAGTTTATCCAAAATTTGAAGGTTAATACAGTTTATTTTGGGGTATTCGAAAAAGAGAATTGGTACACGGATTTTCATTTAGAAGGTGAACTGATTTTAAAAGTTGAGAGACTTTCTTGAAATTGTTAATTAGATTGTTTTTGTCCTTTGCATAAAATATCTTTTTGTTGTCTTCCGTTTCAGAAGCAGTACGTTTTCTGTTACAACATTGTACAAAAATACTTGGACTCATTCAACGACTATTCCAACTTCAACTAAAGCGGATGGTTGTTGGTATTAATAACAAGCATTTATAAGAATGGTTAAACCTTCAAAGTAATTTATCTTCCAAAGGTTAACTTGAGTTTTGTTCAAATAAGGATCCTTTTAAAAAGGGCAAATATTTTGTTTGTATAGCTTTTAAACTGTGCACGATTAGGTTGAGTTAACAAATAATTCTTGCCGCAGAAGACTCAGTTGCTTAATACGGAATCTGTCTGATTATCTTCGCGACATTTCATTTCTACTTCGGAATCCTCAAAATTCTCTAAATAATTTGAATCACTTAACAACGTTTCCCCTAGCTATCTGGCGGATAGACTGAGTTATCAATCGCATTCCTGGCTCTTGCGGTCCGCATCTAAGCAGCTGTTAGACCAACCTCGATCAATCACGAAAACTTACGGGGACAAGGCTTTTTCAGTGTGTGCCCCTAAACTGTGGAATTCACTACCATTAGATTTGCGTAAGCACCATCTTTAACTAGTTTTAAGACAGAATTGAAAATATATCTTTTTAAGCAATTTTTAGAGAGTTGGTCACTGTTTTTGTAAACTTTTTGATTTTAAGACCTGTAATATAATGATTGTAAATAGATTTTTAATGATTTTTCATGCTTGTGTTATGTAAATTTTTTCATTTCCCCCTTTTTTACATTGTAAAGCGCCATGAACTCAGGATATGAGCGCTATATAAATAAAGTCATTTTATTTCAGGATTCGTTTCGTAGCAATTTGAAATTAGCAATCGCGACGAGTTTACCATAACAATAGCTTCAAAAACTCCTGAAGGATTCTTGTAGTTTTTACCAAATGATCTCATCATACCAATTGCGAATAAACCTTCAGTAGCGGAAATCCCCGCAGAAACGGTCGGAAATCACCAAAGGACTTTAACTCCGTGTCAAAAATGTAGTGTCTTGGACGTAGTAGTTGTTAACTCAACCTTTTAGGTTATAGATAGTTTGTCTTGTTTATGTCCTAGGTAAAAATATATGTTTAATAAAATATCAATTAATTTTCTTTTAAAACTTGACAAAGACTCAAATTTCAAGGTCGAGGTAGATAAGTCACTTGAAAGGAGAAACATAATGTATTGTTATTTTCCGTTGCTTTAAGGTATAGAAATATGATAAGATTTTGAGTTTATACAAGGGGAACTTGTCGTTATCGCACTATGCCCAGGGCGTTGGTCAAGGAAACCCGCAAATCACTTTTGTGGTGACTGGAAAGTGTGCAGCGCCAAGGAAGATAGTTAGTTTTGTTATTCAAATAATACACGTCATTCAGAGATTAAGAAAACTTTTAAGTAGAGGATTCAATTTGTATTTTTTACTTTGTTCTCAGCTTTAATATAGATGAATTTAGCTTGGTCTCAATCTTTAATTAGACATGATATATGAATTATAGTCTCTAAACCAAAATTATATTCATATAAATCTTTTTAAAAATATATGTAATGTAATAAGCCTTGTGTACCAGTTGGCCACGTGACCAACTTTCTGTAGACATAAAAACAATTCGCTTAGGGTGCATGACGTATGCATGCAAAAATTACGTAAACTATTAATCTTCCGCCGTATATTTTCAAACGTAGCGATTGCAACGGCCACTGAGAATTAAAAGTATTTCTATGGGGAAAAACTCTTGCCATCCAGTCTCTGTGAGGAGGTTTTCCATAGAAATCTTTGTAAATTTCAAAAATTTTCAAACTGACGCAACATCTTGTCTTACTCATTACGAGGCTCAAATTTCCTTTTTTTTCCTAGCAGAAAATTTGAGCCCTGTGATTCGTAAGGGAAAGATTTTACGACAGTTCAAAAATTTCAAAACTTACCAGAATTTGTATGGAAAACCATTCAACCGTGACTGGCTAACGAGGGTTATGAGTTTTACCGTACAAGTCCTCCTACTTATCGGAGGTCCCTGCAATCGCTACTATACGGATAAAAATGTACAGGTTACCAGATTTAAATGTGCGCTTTAAGTTGCTGCTAAAATCTTTTTTCCTAAACAATTTGTTTCATTTTTTACAGTGTGGTGATCACGTGACCAACTATTGCAAAAGGCCTATTTGATTGAAAGACCAAAGAGTATTTTTAGGTAAAAATAGCAAATTCAAAATAAGATTCTAAAAGTCAGGCATGTTTTTATATTATCACAAGAGCCTTATTTTTCTTAACATTAAATTTTGCAGCTATTTTGTAATAACGGTAAGTAATTGTTTAGGTTACATTTCAAAGTTAAGATTCGTTCATAAACAATCATTGAAATTATGAATAATATTTGATACTTTGTTCGTTTTTACTTGCAGTGGAGTCAGTGCGCGTTGTGCAATCATTTCAAAACTTCAGAATTATATTTTGAGCGCATAGAGATGAGCTGTGTATTTTGCATAGAGCATCTGTGTTGCTGTGCTTTCTTCTTGCGGTTGTTTCTCCGACGAAATCTGACCTCTCAAGGCTACATAACTTCATAACTTCAGGCTGTTTGTGAAACCAGTGTTCTAAGGTAGGAGAAGGGCATGGGAATGCAAACGACTGTGGAAGGGTTGAAAATCCCACAACACGTCTGCCGGTGTTTTGAGAGTTCATCTTCAGTCACCTAGAAAATTTTCATGGTTTTAATTTTGATTCAACTCGTTTTAAATATCGCTATTTCCGTAGCTGTGATGCAAATGGACCAACAACTTAAGTTTAGTGGAGTTTGAGATTGCAAACGAAGTGCTTTCTACAGTTTTTCGACAGTGCGATTCCCTCGGTTGCAATCTTCAATTTTTCCAAAGGGGTTAACCTTTGATTTGGAGTCAAAATATGTCTTAGTGTGTGATAAGAAAGGACTAACTAATGCTGTTAAGTAATGTTGACTGGAAAAGAAAGGCGTGGTCAAAACTGATGTTTAGTAATGTTTAAGAGCGCAAAGGAAGTCTTTTACAGTTTATTTTAGACTTCGATTGTAAGGGCCACCAGTTTGTTTTTTTTCCAAAGGGGTTAACATATGTTTCTGCGTCAAAATTGGAAATTGGGTATAATTCAATGCTGGGCCACCATTTTCTGTTTTCGCCGAAAGATTATTCAACTAATTAAAAGAGGAATTCGTTAATACCATGAAAAAAGTCTTTGTGGCCCATAAAAATATCGAGATTTTTTCCAAAGCGGTTACTAGTTCATAAAACACTCTTTGAATATACTCTACATAGAAAATACGCATTTCTAGACTATAAAAATGTCCCTCGTCTATAGTCGAAAAATTGGATTTTTCCTGAGTCGTTATCCATGATTGTGCCCAAAAATTGTCATTTTTTCCATTTCGTATTTTTGGTCGAAATAGTCCATAAAATACTCTTTTGAGTATGTCCTACATAGAAAACAAGAATTTCTAGACCATAAAAATATCCATCTTATGTGGTCAAAAACTTGGATTTTTCCAAAGCGGTTAACTTATGGTTTTGACCAAAAATTGTCATTTTCTTCGATTTCGTATCTTCTCTCACAATAGTCTGTAAAATAGTCTCTGAAAGTATTCTACGTAGAACACATGCAATTCTGGACTATAAAGATATCGATCTTATATAGTCGAAAAATTGGATTTTTCCAAAGGAGTTAACCCATCGTTTTGGCCAAAAAAATTGTCCTTTTTTCTGTTTCGTATTTTCGGTCAAAATAGTCCATAAAATAGTCTTTGAATAAGTCCTACCAAAAGACAGGAATTTCAACGCTATTAAAATATCCATCTTATATGGCCAAAACATTAGATTTCTTCAAAGGGGTTAACCCATGGTTTTAACTAAAAATTGTCATTTTCTTCGATTTTTTATTTTCGGTCAAAATAGTCCATAAATTAGTCTTTCAATATGTTCTACATAGAAAACAATCATTTCTAGACTATAAAAATATCAATCTTATATAGTCCAAAAAAATTGGATTTGTTAACAGGGTTAACCCATAGTTTCGGCCAAAAAATGTCATTTTTCCCATTTCGTAGTTTCGGTCAAAATAGTCTATAAAATCGTCTTTAAATATGTTCTACATAGAAAACAAGCATTTCTAGACTATAAAAATATCCATCTTATGTAGTCAAAATTGGATTTTTTCAAAGGGGTAAACCCATGGTTTTTGGCCAAAGATTGTCATTTTGTCCATTTTGTATTTTCGGTCAAAAAGTCTGTAAAATAGTCTTTAAAAGTATTCTACATAGAAAACAAGCAATTCTAGACCAATAATATCAATCTTATATAGTCGAAAAATAGCATTTTTCCAAAGGGGTTAACCCATGGTTTTGACCAAAAACTGTCATTTTTTCCATTTCGTATTTTCAGTCAAACAGTCTGTAAAATAGTCTTCGAATATGTTCCACATAGAAAACATGCATTTCTAGACTATATAAATATCGTTCAATTGCACTTTTCCAAAGGGGTTAACCCATGATTTTGGCCAGAAATTCTTCTTTTTTTCATTTCGTATTTTCGGTCAAAATAGTCCGTAAAATAGTCTTTGAGTATTTTCTGTTTTCAAAACAATCATTTTTAGACTATATAAAAAATATCCGTCTTATATGGTCAAAAAATTGGATTTTTCCAAAGAGGTTAACCAGTTGTTTTGGCCAAAAATGATCATTTTTTCAATTTCGTATTTTCGGTCAAAATAGTCTTTGAATATGTCCTACATAGAAAACAAGCATTTCTAGACTATAAAAATATCAATCTTATATAGTCCAAAAAAATTGGATTTGTTAACAGGGTTAACCCATAGTTTCGGCCAAAAAATGTCATTTTTCCCATTTCGTAGTTTCGGTCAAAATAGTCTATAAAATCGTCTTTAAATATGTTTTACCTGAAAAACAAGTATTTCCAAGCATTAAAAATGTCGCTCGTATAAGCTGGATTTTTCTAATGGTTTTGACTAAAAAGAGTCCTTTTTTCCATTTCGTAGTTTCGGTCAAAACAGTCTGTAAAATTGTCTTTAAAAGTATTCTACATAGAAAACAAGCAATTCTAGACCAATAATATCAATCTTATATAGTCGAAAAATAGCATTTTTCCAAAGGGGTTAACCCATGGTTTTGACCAAAAACTGTCATTTTTTCCATTTCGTATTTTCAGTCAAACAGTCTGTAAAATAGTCTTCGAATATGTTCCACATAGAAAACATGCATTTCTAGACTATATAAATATCGTTCAATTGCACTTTTCCAAAGGGGTTAACCCATGATTTTGGCCAGAAATTCTTCTTTTTTTCATTTCGTATTTTCGGTCAAAATAGTCCGTAAAATAGTCTTTGAGTATTTTCTGTTTTCAAAACAATCATTTTTAGACTATATAAAAAATATCCGTCTTATATGGTCAAAAAATTGGATTTTTCCAAAGAGGTTAACCAGTTGTTTTGGCCAAAAATGATCATTTTTTCAATTTCGTATTTTCGGTCAAAATAGTCTTTGAATATGTCCTACATAGAAAACAAGCATTTCTAGACTATAAAAATATCAATCTTATATAGTCCAAAAAAATTGGATTTGTTAACAGGGTTAACCCATAGTTTCGGCCAAAAAATGTCATTTTTCCCATTTCGTAGTTTCGGTCAAAATAGTCTATAAAATCGTCTTTAAATATGTTCTACATAGAAAACAAGCATTTCTAGACTATAAAAATATCCATCTTATGTAGTCAAAATTGGATTTTTTCAAAGGGGTAAACCCATGGTTTTTGGCCAAAGATTGTCATTTTGTCCATTTTGTATTTTCGGTCAAAAAGTCTGTAAAATAGTCTTTAAAAGTATTCTACATAGAAAACAAGCAATTCTAGACCAATAATATCAATCTTATATAGTCGAAAAATAGCATTTTTCCAAAGGGGTTAACCCATGGTTTTGACCAAAAACTGTCATTTTTTCCATTTCGTATTTTTTATATTTTAATATGTTTTACCTGAAAAACAAGTATTTCCAAGCATTAAAAATGTCGCTCGTATAAGCTGGATTTTTCTAATGGTTTTGACTAAAAAGAGTCCTTTTTTCCATTTCGTAGTTTCGGTCAAAACAGTCTGTAAAATTGTCTTTAAAAGTATTCTACTATAAAAAATATCGATATAACCCATAGTTTCGGCCAAGAAATGCATATTCCATTTTTTGCACTTTTTTCAAACTTCCCAATTACGATCTAAAAAGCATTCTTTTCTATTTCGAATATCAAAAAACGATCCTTTGTGGCTAGATTTCCCAAAAAACACAAATAAGAAAAACGTCGATTTTTGACAAAAACCACGGACTAACCCCTTTGCAAATTTTCGATTTTTTGCACTTTTTTCAAACTTCACTATTCCGGTCTAAAAAGCATTCTTTTCTATTCAGAATATCAAAAAACAATCTTTTATGGCTAGATTTCCCCAAAAAACCGCTGTGAAAAAAAACGTCCATTTTTTGACCAAAACCATGGACTAACCCCTTTGCAAATTTTCGAGTTTTTCATATGAGAAAACGGGCGTTTTTTTGACAAAAACCACGGACTAACCCCTTTGCAAATTTTCGATTTTTTGCACTTTATTCAAACTTTACTATTTCGGTCTGAAAAGCATTCTTTTCTATCCAGAATATCAAAAAACGATCTTTGGTGGCTAGATTTCCCAAAAAAACGCACGTGAGAGAAAGGTCGATTTTCTGCCAAAAACCATGAACTAACCCCTTTGAAAATTTTAGATTTTTTTGGACTTGTTTCATACTTTACTATTCCGGTCTAAAAATAATTCGATTTCTTGGACTTTTTTAACAAAACCCTTGGACTAACCCCTTTGCCAATTTTTGATTTGTTGGACTTTTTTTAAACTTTACTATTCCGGTCTAAAAAGCATTCTTTTCTATCCAGAATATCACAAAACGATCTTTTGTGGCTAGATTTCCCACAAAAACGTATATGAGAAAAAGGGCTATTTTTAGAAAACAAGCCATGGACTAACCCCTTTGCAAATTTTCGATATTTCTGGACTTTTTTCAAACTTTACTATTTCGGTCTAAAAACTATTCTTTTCTACCCAGAATATCAAAAAACGATTTTTTTGTGGCTAGATTTCCCACAAAAACACCTATGAGAAAAATGGAGATTTTTCCAAAGGGGTTAGTCCATCGTTTCGGTCAAAAATTGGCTATTTTTCTATCTATTCATTTTAGGCAGTATAGGACAGGAAAATGTGTTCTAGGATAGTCTAGAACGCAAAAACGCCTGTCTAGGCTATGAAAACAAGAAATACAAAAAGTCGTAAAATTGAGATTTTCCCAAAGGGGTTAACCCCATGGTTTTGGTCAAAAATTGGCCATTTTTCCATCTTTTTCTTTTTGGCAATATAGGCCAGTAAAACGTCTTTTACGATAGTCTCGGAAAAAAAATGCCTTTCTAGCCTATAAAATCAAGAGGTTCAAGTCGAAAAATTCAGATTTTTCCAAAGGGGTTAATCCATTGTTTTGGTCAAAAATTCGCCATTTTTCCATCTTTTTATTTTCGGCAATATAGGCAAAACGTCTTATACGATACTCCAGGACAAAAAAACTCCTTTTAGGCTATAAAATCAAGGAGTACCAAAAGTCGAAAAATAGAGATTTTCCAAAAGCGGTTAGTTCATAGTTTTGGTCAAAAATTGGCCATTTTTTCATCTTTTTTTTTTAGGCAATATATGCCAGCAAAATGTCTTTTATGATATTCTAGAACGAAAAAACGCCTGTCTAAGCTATAAAAACAAGAAGTTCAAAAAGTCGAAAAATTGACATTTTTCCAAACGGGTTAACCCATGGTTTTCGTCCACAAATGGCCATTTTTCCAACTTTTTTTTTTTACGCAATATAGGCGAGGAAAATGTGTTTTATGATATTCTAGAAAAAAAAGCCGCCTTTCTACTCTATAAAAACAGGAAGTTCAAAAAGTCAAAAAATTGACATTTTTCCAAAGGGGTTAACCCATGGTTTTGGTCCAAAAATGTCCATTTTTCCAACTTTTTTTTTTAGGCAATATAGGCCAGGAAAATGTCTTTTATGATATTCTAGAACGAAAAACGCCTTTCTAAGCTATAAAAAAAGGAAGTTCAAAAAGTCGAAAAATTGACATTTTTCCAAAGGGGTTAACCCATGGTTTTGGTCCAAAAATGGCCATTTTTCCAACTTTTTTTTTTAGACAATATCAGAGTAAGGAAAATGTCTTTTATGATATTCTCGAACAAACAAACGCTTTTCTAAGCTATAAAAACAAGAAGTTCAAAAAGTCGAAAAATTGACATTTTTCCAAAGGGGTTTAATCATGGTTTTGGTCCAATAATGGCCATTTTTCCAACTTTTTTTTTTTAGGCAATATAGGCCAGGAAAATGTCTTTTATGATATTCTAGCACGAAAAAACGCCTTTTTAGGCTATAAAAAAAAGCAGTTCAAAAAGTCGAAAAATTGACATTTTTCCAAAGGGGTTAACCCATGGTTTTGGTCCGAAAATGGACATTTTTCCAACTTTTTTTTTTAGGCAATATAGGCCAGAAAAAAGTCTTTTATAATATTCTAGCACGAAAAAACGCCTTTCTAGGCTATAGAAACAAGAAGTTCAAAAAGTCGAAAAATTGACATTTTTCCAAAGGGGTTAACCCATGCTTTTGGTCCAAAAATGGCCATTTTTCCAACTTTTTTTTTTTAGGCAATATAGGCGAGGAAAATGTCTTTTATGATATTCTAGAACGAAAAAACGCCTTTCTAAGCTATAAAAACAAGAAGGTTAAAACAGTCGAAAAATTGACATTTTTCCAAAGGGGTTAACCCATGCTGTTGGTCCGAAAATGTCCATTTTTCCAACTTTTTTTTTTTAGGCAATATAGGCCAGGAAAATGTCTTTTATGATATTCTCGAACAAAAAAACGCCTTTCTAAGCTATAAAAACAATAAGTTCAGAAAGTCGAAAAATTATCATTTTTCCAAAGGGGTTAACCCGTGGTTTTGGTCCAAAAATGGCCATTTTTCCAATTTTTTTTTTTTAGGCAAAATAGGCCAGGAAAATGTCTTTTCTGATATTCTAGAACGAACAAACGCCTTTCTAGGCTATAAAAACAAGCAGTTCAAAAAGTCGAAAAATTGACATTTTTCCAAAGGGGTTAACCCATGGTTTTGGTCCAAAAATGGCCATTTTTCCAACTTTTTTTTTTTAGTTAATATAGGCGAGGCAAATGTCTTTTATGATATTCTAGAACGAAAAAACGCCTTTCTTAGCTATAAAAAAAAGAAGGTTGAAACAGTCGAAAAATTGACATTTTTCCAAAGGGGTTAACCCATGGTTTTGGTCCAAAAATGGCTATTTTTCCAACTTTTTTTTTTAGGCAATATCAGGGCAAGGAAAATGTCTTTTATGATATTCTAGAACGAAAAAACGCTTTTCTAGGCTATATAAACAAGAAGTTCAAAAAGTCGAAAAATTGACCTTTTTCCAAAGTGGTTAACGCATGGTTTGGTCCAAAAATGGCCATTTTTACAACCTTTTTTTTTTTGGCAATATAGGCCAAGAAAAGGTCTTTTATGACATTTTAGAACAAAAAAACGCCTTTCTAGGCTATAAAAACAAGAAGTTCAGAAAGTCGAAAAATTAACATTTTTCCAAAGGGGTTAACCCATGGTTTTGGTCCGAAAATGTCCATTTTTCCAACTTTTTTTTTTTTAGGCAATATAGGCCAGGAAAATGTCTTTTATGATATTCTCGAACAAAAAAATGCTTTTCTAAGCTATAAAAACAAGAAGTTCAAAAAGTCGAAAAATTGACATATTCCCAAAGGGTTTAACCCATGGTTTTGGTCCAAAAATGTCCATTTTTCCAACTTTTTTTTTTATCAATATAGGCCAGGAAAATGTCTTTTATGATATTCTAGAACGAAAAAACGCCTTTCTAAGCTATAAAAAAAGGAAGTTCAAAAAGTCGAAAAATTGACATTTTTCCAAAGGGGTTAACCCATGGTTTTGGTCCAAAAATGGCCATTTTTCCAACTTTTTGTTTTAGGCAATATCAGAGCAAGGAAAATGTCTTTTATGATCTTCTAGAACGAACAAACCCCTTTCTATGCTTTAAGAACAAGAAGTTCAAAAAGTCGAAAAATTGACATTTTTCCAAAGGGGTTAACCCATGGTTTTGGTCCAATAATGGCCATTTCTCCAACTTTTTTTTTTTACGCAATATAGGCCAGGAAAATGTCTTTTATGATATTCTAGAACGAAAAAACGCCTTTCTAAGTTATCAAAAAGAGAAGTTCAAAAAGTCGAAAAATTGACATTTTCCAAAAGGGGTTAACCCATGGTTTTGGTCCAAAAATGGCCATTTTACTAACTTTTTTTTTTTTCCTAATATAGGCCAGGAAAATGTCTTTTATGATATTCTAGAACGAAAAAACGCCTTTCTAGGCTATAAAACCAAGCAGTTCAAAAAGTCGAAAAATTGACATTTTTCCAAAGGGGTTAACCCATGGTTTTGGTCCAAAAATGGCCATTTTTCCAACTTCTTTTTTTTTAGGCAATATAGGCAAAAAAAATGTCTTTTATGATATTCTAGCACGAAAAAACGCCTTTCTAGGCTATAAAAACAAGAAGTTCAAAAAGTCGAAAAATTGACATTTTTCCAAAGGGGTTAACCCATGCTGTTGGTCCAAAAATGGCCATTTTTTCAACTTTTTTTTTTTAGGCAATATAGGCCAGGAAAATGTCTTTTATGATATTCTCGAACAAAAAAATGCTTTTCTAAGCTATAAAAACAAGAAGTTCAAAAAGTCGAAAAATTGACATATTCCCAAAGGGTTTAACCCATGGTTTTGGTCCAAAAATGTCCATTTTTCCAACTGTTTTTTTTTTATCAATATAGGCCAGGAAAATGTCTCTTATGATATTCTAGAACGAAAAAACGCCTTTCTAAGCTATAAATAAAGGAAGTTCAAAAAGTCGAAAAATTGACATTTTTCTAAAGGGGTTAACCCATGGTTTTGGTCCAAAAATGGCCATTTTTCCAACCGTTTTTTTTTAGGCAATATCAGAGCAAGGAAAATTTCTTTTACGATCTTCTAGAACGAACAAACGCCTTTCTATGCTTTAAGAACAAGAAGTTCAAAAAGTCGAAAAATTGACATTTTTCCAAAGGGGTTAACCCATGGTTTTGGTCCAAAAATGGCCATTTTTCCAACTTTTTTTTTTACGCAATATAGGCCAGGAAAATGTCTTTTATGATCTTCTAGAACAAACAAACGCCTTTCTATGCTTTAAGAACAAGAAGTTCAAAAAGTCGAAAAATTGACATTTTCCCAAAGGGGTTAACCCATGGTTTTGGTCCAAAAATGGCCATTTTACTAACTTTTTTTTTTTTTCCTAATATAGGCCAGGAAAATGTCTTTTATGATATTCTAGAACGAAAAAACGCCTTTCTAGGCTATAAAACCAAGCAGTTCAAAAAGTCGAAAAATTGACATTTTTCCAAAGGGGTTAACCCATGGTTTTGGTCCAAAAATGGCCATTTTTCCAACTTCTTTTTTTTTAGGCAATATAGGCAAAAAAAATGTCTTTTATGATATTCTAGCACGAAAAAACGCCTTTCTAAGCTATAAAAACAAGAAGTTCAAAAAGTCGAAAAATTGACATTTTTCCAAAGGGGTTAACCCATGCTGTTGGTCCAAAAATGGCCATTTTTCCAACTTTTTTTTTTTAGTTATTATAGGCGAGAAAAATGTCTTTTATGATATTCTAGAACGAAAAAACGCCTTTCTAAGCTATAAAAACAATAAGTTCAGAAAGTCGAAAAATTAACATTTTTCCAAAGGGGTTAACCCATGGTTTTGGTCCAAAAATGGCCATTTTTCCAAGTTTTTTTTTTTAGGCAAAATAGGCCAGGAAAATATCTTTTCTGATATTCTAGAACGAAAAAACGCCTTTCTAGGCTATAAAAACAAGCAGTTCAAAAAGTCGAAAAATTGACATTTTTCCAAAGGGGTTAACCCATGGTTTTGGTCCAAAAATGGCCATTTTTCCAACCTTTTTTTTTTTAGGCAATATAGGCCAGGAAAATGTCTTGAATGATATTCTAGAACGAAAAACGCCTTTCTCAGCTATAAAAAAGGAAGTTCAAAAAGTCGAAAAATTGACATCTTTCCAAAGGGGTTAACCCATGGTTTTGGTCCAAAAATGGCCATTTTTCCAACTTTTTTTTTTAGGCAATATCAGGGCAAGGAAAATGTCTTTTATGATATTCTAGAACGAAAAAACGCTTTTCTAGGCTATATAAACAAGAAGTTCAAAAAGTCGAAAAATTGACATTTTTCCAAAGTGGTTAACGCATGGTTTGGTCCAAAAATGGCCATTTTTACAACCTTTTTTTTTTTGGCAATATAGGCCAAGAAAATGTCTTTTATGACATTTTAGAACAAAAAAACGCCTTTCTAGGCTATAAAAACAAGAAGTTCAGAAAGTCGAAAAATTAACATTTTTCCAAAGGGGTTAACACATGGTTTTGGTCCGAAAATGTCCATTTTTCCAACTTTTTTTTTTTAGGCAATATAGGCCAGGAAAATGTCTTTTATGATATTCTCGAACAAAAAAATGCTTTTTTAAGCTATAAAAACAAGAAGTTCAAAAAGTCGAAAAATTGACATATTCCCAAAGGGTTTAACCTATGGTTTTGGTCCAAAAATGTCCATTTTTCCAACTTTTTTTTTTTATCAATATAGGCCAGGAAAATGTCTTTTATGATATTCTAGAACGAAAAAACGCCTTTCTAAGCTATAAAAAAAGGAAGTTCAAAAAGTCGAAAAATTGACATTTTTCCAAAGGGGTTAACCCATGGTTTTGGTCCAAAAATGGCCATTTTTCCAACTTTTTGTTTTAGGCAATATCAGAGCAAGGAAAATGTCTTTTATGATCTTCTAGAACGAACAAATCCCTTTCTATGCTTTAAGAACAAGAAGTTCAAAAAGTCGAAAAATTGACATTTTTCCAAAGGGGTTAACCCATGGTTTTGGTCCAATAATGGCCATTTCTCCAACTTTTTTTTTTTACGCAATATAGGCCAGGAAAATGTCTTTTATGATATTCTAGAACGAAAAAACGCCTTTCTAAGTTATCAAAAAGAGAAGTTCAAAAAGTCGAAAAATTGACATTTTCTAAAAGGGGTTAACCCATGGTTTTGGTCCAAAAATGGCCATTTTAATAACTTTTTTTTTTTTCCTAATATAGGCCAGGAAAATGTCTTTTATGATATTCTAGAACGAAAAAACGCCTTTCTAGGCTATAAAACCAAGCAGTTCAAAAAGTCGAAAAATTGACATTTTTCCAAAGGGGTTAACCCATGGTTTTGGTCCAAAAATGGCCATTTTTCCAACTTCTTTTTTTTTAGGCAATATAGGCAAAAAAAATGTCTTTTATGATATTCTAGCACGAAAAAACGCCTTTCTAGGCTATAAAAACAAGAAGTTCAAAAAGTCGAAAAATTGACATTTATGCCCCTTGCTCGCTTGCCAATAAACCATGTGTTGTACAATGTGCATTGCTAGGGGTGAGCTCGGTTTGCTGGGAGAACTGAACGGACACCATTATTTGCCGTAATTTGGCCACTCAGTTAAGTGGCCGTTTATTGATAATACCAAATCAAATTACACAAAAACCGGAAATAAAAACCTCATCCCAGCAAAGGTGAGGGCAAACACGCACCAAATAAGAACATAACGCACCGATGGGACTGATCCGAAACCATGGGCGGGGTAATAGGGTGGGAAAATGTTTGCCCTGCACCGAAGCTGAACTGAAAGAGGCCTGAAATCACATGTTCGGATGTTTAAGTATCTACCATTGTAAGTCCCGGATGTACCCATCCGGGATACTGAAAAACGCCGCGCAGGCTGCATAAAATAATTTATTCCCCTTGGTAATAAATGTCATTTATGCCCCTTGCTCGCTTGCCAATAAACCATGTGTTGTACAATGTGCATTGCTAGGGGTGAGCTCGGTTTGCTGGGAGAACTGAACGGACACCATTATTTGCCGTAATTTGGCCACTCAGTTAAGTGGCCGTTTATTGATAATACCAAATCAAATTACACAAAAACCGGAAATAAAAACCTCATCCCAGCAAAGGTGAGGGCAAACACGCCAAAGCCCTGATCGACCCCTGGAGACAGGGCCGCCCCACCCGAAGCCCAAGCAATGCACAGTGCCTGAACAAGAAATACTGTAAAACAACTTAAACTTGCAAGTACACAATCCTAGTGCCCGCTGGTGGGAATGAGAAAGTGGAACCTAGTATCCAACGACATGTTAATACTAATGAAAAATATTGTCATGCTTGTGGAACAGTTGGCCCATGCACAACCGCCCCTCAAGCATGTAATCCTAGAGTGAAATGACAAACTGTGAACTGAAATAAATTCATTAACCTCGAATAGCTGAAAGGCGGGAGAAGCAGACCCTGAAGGGAAACATTTGGCCCTTGCACAAATGTTCCCAAAACCGGGATTACCTAATAAACCTATCATACAAGGTCAGACTGCTGGCCCCTGCTCAGCCGCCGCACCTAAATTACACCTGCTTATGAATTATACATTCAAGTTATGCTCAAGGAAATTTGCCATTTTAGGAAACAGTTGGCCCCTGCACAAATGCTCCTAAGCCGGCCCTACCTAATCCTTTCAAGTTAAACAAAGACGATACATTGTGGAGCTCTGCAAGAATAATGAACTACATTTGCTTAACCCAGTGACCAAGTGGCCCATGCACACATGGTTGGATAAAGCAATATAAGAGTGTCTACTATATGTAGTAGACGTAAGATATGTAAATCTAAGATTTGGCTCAGACTATAATACTCTGTATTCACTGTCAATGTTAAGACAAACATAACACAGATACAATTGGCCCCTGCACAACAGATCTGCGTCATGTTTGGGGAAGTTTACTATGTCTATACTAGTATACCACTGTAAGCATGGGCAAACGGCACTAAGTTACGCTTGGAAGGCTGACTGAGACCCCATTGTGGAGGTTCGAATATATCGCAAAAATGCATTAGATTTCCAGCGTCCAAAATCCCTTATCTGTGTATCTGACATACCCTTTGCTGCTGCCCAGGAAGCAGCACCAATCCTAAAGCTATGAGTCTTATAGTGTGAAATATCCAAGTCACAAAATTGCAGGTCTTCCTTTAATGCTGTCACAAAGAAGGATCGAGTTATTGGAGAGGCATCTGGCCAGCAGAAAAGAGGCCCCGGAAATTGTCCCCGAATATTTATATACTCTGACAGGAGATGGACCGGGCAAACTGGTCTCTCTCGGTAAATGAAAATATCTACTGGGCTCGAAGAGTCGCTATGCTTGTAGTTCCTTAACGTTAGCTTTAGTGCTGTGACAGTGCCCTCCCTGGTTTCCATAAAGGCAATTTGACCGAAACTAATGATATTTTGACCAGGTAGATTGCCCCGATAAGTTAGTTCACCAACTCTAAGGGCAGCAAAGAAGGCAAGAGCATACATTGCCTGAGTTAATTTTTTGCTATACAGAGATGATTTTGTGTGTTCGCAGGCCAAAATGATATTTTCGAGTATGGGTAATGAAATGGGCAACCGCGTGTCTCTCGAAGGGTTCATTTTACTGTAACCCCGCAATGCAAGTTTGATCATTTCCGACTTAGTGGGATCAGGCACAGAAGCTAAACGATGGGGGAAACTTAGTGCAGAAATGTAACTAGAGACGGTGGAGGCTGCATAGTTTTTCTCAGCTAAAAAGGCAATAAACAGGGCTAAAGTATGTGCTGAAAGGGGAAACAGCTGAATTTGGAGCCCCAGGCGATCCCTAATAAATTTTTGCAACATCTGCCAGGGGCGACGGTACACGGTTAAAGATGTTGTACCCAGACTAACTTCTAATAACTTGGCTAGCCTATCTCCCAGTTCTCTGGTAGAAGGTATGATGGCAGCGGGGTTGGTGTTGGGTCCATGCCCTGCGACACTGTGCGGAATTTGTCGACCTGTAAGCGAGATAAACTATCAGCCAACACATTCTTAACTCCTTGAATATGACGCGCCCTAAAGAAGATATTGTTTCTCAAGCAAATCAGAACCATTGAACGCAACAATGCTAGCATCTTAGTGTCCTTCGTTGTTTGCTTATTGATGACATGTACTACACTCTCATTGTCGGTAAAAAAGAGCACCCTCTTGTTTCTCAGGTCACTAGACCATGTACTGAGGGCTACGACAATAGGAAAAAATTCAAGAAAACAAATATTCTGTGCCTTCCATGCGTCTGGCCATGTACCGTAAGCCCAATGCCTGCCAAAAACAATTCCATACCCACTAGACTGTGCAGAATCAGTGAAAAATTGCAAGTTATGAGAGGTTGACCAGGCTTCTTCTAAGAAAAAATACTTTCCATTGAAGGATTCTAAGAAAGTTTCCCAGATTCTTAAATCCTTTTTCGTTTCCAAAGTTAACCGAATTCTGTGGTGGGCACGCTTGACCCCAACAGTGAGATTTATTAGGCGCCTAATAAAAACTCGACCCGAAGTAATTACCGAGCAGGCAAAATTCAGGAGACCTACAAGGGATTGGAGCTCCTTCAGTTGTACTCTTTTCCTGGGTAGAAGACAGCGAATTGCGTTTAGGGTTTTGTCAACTTTTTCTTTCGGAAGCCTGGCCTCCATTTCTAAACAATCTAATTCAATGCCTGCAAAAGTTAATACCGGACTAGGGCCTTCCGTTTTATCGGGAGCCATGGGAACACCAATGTCCTCACAAAAATGCAAAAACCTTTGAAGGCTAGCATCACAAGCTTCGTGGGATTTTTCAAGAATCAAAAAGTCATCCAAAATATGTACAATGTTGGGTATCGCTAATTTGTTGCGAGCTACCCACTCCATTGCGGTACTAAGGGCCTCAAAGGTCTTGCAGGAACTAGCACAACCCATGGGGAGGCAGCGGTCGACATAATAGTTCCCTTCCCATTGCATTCCCAGTAAGTGATAGTCTAAAGGGTGTATTGGGATAATGCGGAAAGCACTCCGAACATCCGTCTTAGCAAGAGTACAACCTCTGCCTAAACGTTTGATAAACCGAATTGCATCATCAACCTTAGCATAGTGTACTGAACAAAACTCTTGCGGAATAAAATCATTAACTGATGCACCAAAGGGAAAGGAAAGATGGTGAATCATCCTAAATTCACCTTGCACTTTCTTGGGGATGACCCCCAAGGGAGATATTCGAAGGTTAGGCAGTGGGGGCTCTGAAAAAGGTCCCACTATACGACCTTCTTGGATCTCTTTAGTTAACTTTTGATCAACCCGATCTGGGTGCTCAGATGCTGACACAAGATTATTAGAAAAACTGCTCTCTAAGGGGCCATAATAATGTAAACGGAAACCATGTAAAAAGCCCCCTAACAAATAATTACACAACTTTTCTGGGTAACCTGATAAATATTTTGCTAAACTCTTAGCTTTGACCGGAGTTGGGAGTGCTTCGGATTGAAGGGGTGCGGTTGAGAGTGCCCTGGCTGGTAAAAGATGTTGTTTTGGGCCCCGCATTTCCAGCTGGCTGTTTGGCGGTTTGTTGGCATTTGGAAATTGGGTGGCCGTTTCCACACCGGAAACACTGGTGCTTGTAAGAGCATCCTGGACATGTAATCCCCCTGTGAAACTTCCAACAAAATCCCTTTGGGATAAATGATCCCTGTTGTTTACTTTTTCCCGGCTGGGTACTAAGTTTGGGGCGAAAGGAATGAGACCTAAGCCATAGCTCAGAGTGAATTTGGTCCCAAGGGGCCCCCCCTGTCTGCCTAATACTACGAAAATTCTCATCATAGAACCTCCAATTGGCTCCCTGAGAGGCTAACTCTCGAATGACAGACCCATACTTCATGAGGGCCGGGGTGTCGTAAGGGGCTTTTTCTGAATAGATGGCGACAAACACCTGAAAGGCCGAGACCCACTGCTCAATTGATTGAACAGTCTGCCGCTTAGGATTAGGTGCTAAAACTAAAGCGGGCTTGCCACTATCACCTTTCTCTACCCTGAAGGTATAATGATCATCTGAGTGAGTAAAGCTATTATTCAACAGTAGTGCAAAGTCCACATACTCGTTGGACCATATTTGTTTTTTGACCTTATCGGGTACACGATGGGTTAGTGGCACTGCAGTTGACAAAAAAGTGTTCTTACTTTGAGGTGCTGCACCAGGTAGTAAGGAGCTTGTCACTTGCTGCACTGCATTGTTGACGGTGTTGAGGACCGACTGGTCAGCATTGGGAGTGGTGGGGTTTGCTTCTACAACGCTTGAACCTCTGTTCACCACCTCTGCACTTGAAATTGATATGGGATCGGGAACAAACTGCACCTCCGGGACTGCTGCCGCTGCTGCAGATGTTGAAGGATGGGCGACTGGGAATGCTGTTGCTGCTGCCGTTGCTGCAGGTTGCCGGGGCTGTGCCACAGTCAACAGTGCTTCTGATACTGCTGCTGAGATGGAATTTGACAGCGTTGCCAATACTTCTGCCGAAAGGGTTAGCTGTGGGGTTGCCCGGGCAGCATTTGAAGGTTCCTGCAACTGGACTGGCTGAAGCCGTGATGGATGTGGCTGCACCACCGCGTCTGTAGTGGCACTGCTGTCAGCGACACGACGTCGTTTGTTAACTCTCTCTGTGTAGTTTTGACCTCTCTTGGGTGGCATTCTGGTAACTACAAAAACTCCAACATTAATCTGGTTGTCTAGAATTACAACCAAAAGTAAAGCTCTACTAAGAGCTTCAAAGCCCTCACTGGCCACCCGTGAGACAAAAGAAGAAACAGCCACTTATTGGAGCCCTCAGTTAAACAATAAATAAATTAAAAACCAGAGAAGATGACAGTATCAAACAATCTGGCACAAATAACTGTACTATAACACCACAAGGTAGTTATAGGCAAACAAAAGGATGCAACAGCACAAAATGGTACATGAATGGCACAGAGCAATAACACTCCCGCCGAATAAGTATCATGACCCATGCTGACAAACGCCAGAACTGTACATCCCTCTAATACACAACCAGAGTGGTGATAATATGGCCACTCAAAATAACAGAACTGGGGCAAACCAAATAATATAACTTATTGCATCGTGGCTGACAAAAATAGCTGTATCAGTGAGCAACATAACTCGCTGACTTACCATATATATTAACAAAACAACAAAACAACAAAACAACAAAACAAAAGAAACTCTTTCACTTCGGAAAGTGCTCTCAAAATGGCTCCCCAATTGCTTCGGTGAAGGGCCTATTTTCCCATGGCGATGTAAAGTATTCCAACGAGGGCGTTTAACACTAGTCGTTGGCTACCGGTTAACCCCGATTCTGTCAACTCTCACGACTGTATCTGCCGACGAGCCGCCCGTGGAATGTTTCCCTAAGGGGACTTGCGACTATTGGGATCGGCCATGTTGTTTATGCTGAAAGATTCTTTTTCCTATCCGTCTAAGACATGACGTGGCTCCGTACAACTTCAAATTCGCAATTCCCGGTCTTTAAGTACTAGCTTAGGTAAAGCGACCGCAGAGAGTGAGATTAACTCAGGGTAGCTTTCATTATCCCGTATAAAATCGCCTGATCTCAGCTCAAGGTCAGTAAAATGGGGGGCGGTGCTGCGAATGTTTCCGAGATCGTACTGGTTTGTTTTATCCACTCTACGCCGCCCCATCACGAGAAATACTACCAAACAGGCTGAACACATTCTAAGTGAAGCCTTCCAAGAGATTTTTGGATCGCCACTCCGGCGATCTAAGCACCAGCAAAATGAATAAGCACACGCGGTTTCTGGTTCACCAGCCGCCATGTGACTCGAACAACAGGATTTGTGATAGCGATTAACTGCGCTAAAAACAAGTAAACAGAGCCTACTTAACTGATCGTTGAAATCTGCTCCTCCTTTCAAGGTCCTTCTGAACTGGGATAAAGGGGGAGGTTTCTTTCTAAATGTTCTTCACTTTTCAGAGAAATGTTTGCCCTGCACCGAAGCTGAACTGAAAGAGGCCTGAAATCACATGTTCGGATGTTTAAGTATCTACCATTGTAAGTCCCGGATGTACCCATCCGGGATACTGAAAAACGCCGCGCAGGCTGCATAAAATAATTTATTCCCCTTGGTAATAAATGTCATTTTTCCAAAGGGGTTAACCCATGCTGTTGGTCCAAAAATGGCCATTTTTTCAACTTTTTTTTTTTAGGCAATATAGGCCAGGAAAATGTCTTTTATGATATTCTCGAACAAAAAAATGCTTTTCTAAGCTATAAAAACAAGAAGTTCAAAAAGTCGAAAAATTGACATATTCCCAAAGGGTTTAACCCATGGTTTTGGTCCAAAAATGTCCATTTTTCCAACTGTTTTTTTTTATCAATATAGGCCAGGAAAATGTCTTTTATGATATTCTAGAACGAAAAAACGCCTTTCTAAGCTATAAATAAAGGAAGTTCAAAAAGTCGAAAAATTGACATTTTTCTAAAGGGGTTAACCCATGGTTTTGGTCCAAAAATGGCCATTTTTCCAACCGTTTTTTTTTTAGGCAATATCAGAGCAAGGAAAATTTCTTTTACGATCTTCTAGAACGAACAAACGCCTTTCTATGCTTTAAGAACAAGAAGTTCAAAAAGTCGAAAAATTGACATTTTTCCAAAGGGGTTAACCCATGGTTTTGGTCCAAAAATGGCCATTTTTCCAACTTTTTTTTTTTACGCAATATAGGCCAGGAAAATGTCTTTTATGATCTTCTAGAACAAACAAACGCCTTTCTATGCTTTAAGAACAAGAAGTTCAAAAAGTCGAAAAATTGACATTTTCCCAAAGGGGTTAACCCATGGTTTTGGTCCAAAAATGGCCATTTTACTAACTTTTTTTTTTTTCCTAATATAGGCCAGGAAAATGTCTTTTATGATATTCTAGAACGAAAAAACGCCTTTCTAGGCTATAAAACCAAGCAGTTCAAAAAGTCGAAAAATTGACATTTTTCCAAAGGGGTTAACCCATGGTTTTGGTCCAAAAATGGCCATTTTTCCAACTTCTTTTTTTTTAGGCAATATAGGAAAAAAAAATGTCTTTTATGATATTCTAGCACGAAAAAACGCCTTTCTAGGCTATAAAAACAAGAAGTTCAAAAAGTCGAAAAATTGACATTTTTCCAAAGGGGTTAACCCATGCTGTTGGTCCAAAAATGGCCATTTTTCCAACTTTTTTTTTTTAGTTATTATAGGCGAGAAAAATGTCTTTTATGATATTCTAGAACGAAAAAACGCCTTTCTAAGCTATAAAAACAATAAGTTCAGAAAGTCGAAAAATTAACATTTTTCCAAAGGGGTTAACCCATGGTTTTGGTCCAAAAATGGCCATTTTTCCAAGTTTTTTTTTTTAGGCAAAATAGGCCAGGAAAATATCTTTTCTGATATTCTAGAACGAAAAAACGCCTTTCTAGGCTATAAAAACAAGCAGTTCAAAAAGTCGAAAAATTGACATTTTTCCAAAGGGGTTAACCCATGGTTTTGGTCCAAAAATGGCCATTTTTCCAACCTTTTTTTTTTTAGGCAATATAGGCCAGGAAAATGTCTTGAATAATATTCTAGAACGAAAAACGCCTTTCTCAGCTATAAAAAAGGAAGTTCAAAAAGTCGAAAAATTGACATCTTTCCAAAGGGGTTAACCCATGGTTTTGGTCCAAAAATGGCCATTTTTCCAACTTTTTTTTTTAGGCAATATCAGGGCAAGGAAAATGTCTTTTATGATATTCTAGAACGAAAAAACGCTTTTCTAGGCTATATAAACAAGAAGTTCAAAAAGTCGAAAAATTGACATTTTTCCAAAGTGGTTAACGCATGGTTTGGTCCAAAAATGGCCATTTTTACAACCTTTTTTTTTTTGGCAATATAGGCCAAGAAAATGTCTTTTATGACATTTTAGAACAAAAAAACGCCTTTCTAGGCTATAAAAACAAGAAGTTCAGAAAGTCGAAAAATTAACATTTTTCCAAAGGGGTTAACACATGGTTTTGGTCCGAAAATGTCCATTTTTCCAACTTTTTTTTTTTAGGCAATATAGGCCAGGAAAATGTCTTTTATGATATTCTCGAACAAAAAAATGCTTTTTTAAGCTATAAAAACAAGAAGTTCAAAAAGTCGAAAAATTGACATATTCCCAAAGGGTTTAACCCATGGTTTTGGTCCAAAAATGTCCATTTTTCCAACTTTTTTTTTTTATCAATATAGGCCAGGAAAATGTCTTTTATGATATTCTAGAACGAAAAAACGCCTTTCTAAGCTATAAAAAAAGGAAGTTCAAAAAGTCGAAAAATTGACATTTTTCCAAAGGGGTTAACCCATGGTTTTGGTCCAAAAATGGCCATTTTTCCAACTTTTTGTTTTAGGCAATATCAGAGCAAGGAAAATGTCTTTTATGATCTTCTAGAACGAACAAATCCCTTTCTATGCTTTAAGAACAAGAAGTTCAAAAAGTCGAAAAATTGACATTTTTCCAAAGGGGTTAACCCATGGTTTTGGTCCAATAATGGCCATTTCTCCAACTTTTTTTTTTTACGCAATATAGGCCAGGAAACTGTCTTTTATGATCTTCTAGAACAAACAAACGCCTTTCTATGCTTTAAGAACAAGAAGTTCAAAAAGTCGTAAAATTGACATTTTCCCAAAGGGGTTAACCCATGGTTTTGGTCCAAAAATGGCCATTTTACTAACTTTTTTTTTTTTCCTAATATAGGCCAGGAAAATGTCTTTTATGATATTCTAGAACGAAAAAACGCCTTTCTAGGCTATAAAACCAAGCAGTTCAAAAAGTCGAAAAATTGACATTTTTCCAAAGGGGTTAACCCATGGTTTTGGTCCAAAAATGGCCATTTTACTAACTTTTTTTTTTTTCCTAATATAGGCCAGGAAAATGTCTTTTATGATATTCTAGAACGAAAAAACGCCTTTCTAGGCTATAAAACCAAGCAGTTCAAAAAGTCGAAAAATTGACATTTTTCCAAAGGGGTTAACCCATGGTTTTGGTCCAAAAATGGCCATTTTACTAACTTTTTTTTTTTTCCTAATATAGGCCAGGAAAATGTCTTTTATGATATTCTAGAACGAAAAAACGCCTTTCTAGGCTATAAAACCAAGCAGTTCAAAAAGTCGAAAAATTGACATTTTTCCAAAGGGGTTAACCCATGCTGTTGGTCCAAAAATGGCCATTTTTCCAACTTTTTTTTTTAAGTTATTATAGGCGAGAAAAATGTCTTTTATGATATTCTAGAACGAAGAAACGCCTTTCTAAGCTATAAAAACAATAAGTTCAGAAAGTCGAAAAATTATCATTTTTCCAAAGGGGTTAACCCGTGGTTTTGGTCCAAAAATGACCATTTTTCCAATTTTTTTTTTTTAGGCAAAATAGGCCAGGAAAATGTCTTTTCTGATATTCTAGAACGAACAAACGCCTTTCTAGGCTATAAAAACAAGGAGTTCAAAAAGTCGAAAAATTGACATTTTTCCATAGGGGTTAACCCATGGTTTTGGTCCAAAAATGGCCATTTTACTAACTTTTTTTTTTTTCCTAATATAGGCCAGGAAAATGTCTTTTATGATATTCTAGAACGAAAAAACGCCTTTCTAGGCTATAAAACCAAGCAGTTCAAAAAGTCGAAAAATTGACATTTTTCCAAAGGGGTTAACCCATGCTGTTGGTCCAAAAATGGCCATTTTTCCAACTTTTTTTTTTAAGTTATTATAGGCGAGAAAAATGTCTTTTATGATATTCTAGAACGAAGAAACGCCTTTCTAAGCTATAAAAACAATAAGTTCAGAAAGTCGAAAAATTATCATTTTTCCAAAGGGGTTAACCCGTGGTTTTGGTCCAAAAATGACCATTTTTCCAATTTTTTTTTTTTAGGCAAAATAGGCCAGGAAAATGTCTTTTCTGATATTCTAGAACGAACAAACGCCTTTCTAGGCTATAAAAACAAGGAGTTCAAAAAGTCGAAAAATTGACATTTTTCCATAGGGGTTAACCCATGGTTTTTGTCCAAAATATGCCATTTTTCCAACCTTTTTTTTTTTAGGCAATATAGGCCAGGAAAATGTCTTGAATGATATTCTAGAACGAAAAACGCCTTTCTCAGCTATAAAAAAAGGAAGTTTAAAAAGTCGAAAAATTGACATTTTTCCAAAGGGGTTAACCCATGGTTTTGGTCCAAAAATGGCAATTTTTCCAACTTTTTTTTTTAGGCAATATCAGGGCAAGGAAAATGTCTTTTATGATATTCTAGAACGAAAAAACGCTTTTCTAGGCTATATAAACAAGAAGTTCAAAAAGTCGAAAAATTGACATTTTTCCAAAGTGGTTAACGCATGGTTTGGTCCAAAAATGGCCATTTTTACAACCTTTTTTTTTTTGGCAATATAGGCCAAGAAAAGGTCTTTTATGACATTTTAGAACAAAAAAACGCCTTTCTAGGCTATAAAAACAAGAAGTTCAGAAAGTCGAAAAATTAACATTTTTCCAAAGGGGTTAACCCATGGTTTTGGTCCGAAAATGTCCATTTTTCCAACTTTTTTTTTTTAGGCAATATAGGCCAGGAAAATGTCTTTTATGATATTCTCGAACAAAAAAATGCTTTTCTAAGCTATAAAAACAAGAAGTTCAAAAAGTCGAAAAATTGACATATTCCCAAAGGGTTTAACCCATGGTTTTGGTCCAAAAATGTCCATTTTTCCAACTTTTTTTTTTTATCAATATAGGCCAAGAAAATGTCTTTTATGATATTCTAGAACGAAAAAACGCCTTTCTAAGCTATAAAAACAAGCAGTTCAAAAAGTCGAAAAATTGACATTTTTCCAAAGGGGTTAACCCATGGCTTTGGTCCGAAAATGGCCATTTTTGCAACTTTTTTTTTTTAGGCAATATAGGCCATCAAAATGTCTTTTATGACATTTTAGAACGATAAAACGCTTTTCTAGGCTATAAAAACAACAAGTTCAAAAAGTCGAAAAATTAACATTTTTCCAAAGGGGTTAAACCATGGTTTTGGTCCAAAAATGGCCATTCTACTAACTTTTTTTTTTTTCGCTAATATAGGCCAGGAAAATGTCTTTTATGATATTCTAGAAAGAAAAAACGCCTTTCTAAGCTATAAAAACAAGAAATTCAAAAAGTCGAAAAATTGACATTTTTCCAAAGGGGTTAACCCATGGTTTTGGTCCAAAAATGGCCATTTTTCCAACTTTTTTTTTTAGGCAATATAGGCAGGGAAAATGTCTTTTATGATATTCTAGAACGAAAAAACGCCCTTCTAGGCTATAAAAACAAGAACTTCAAAAACTCGAAAAATTGACATTTTTCAGAGGGGTTAACCCATGGTTTTTTTCCAAAAATTGCCATTTTTCCAACTTTTTTTTTTTGGCAATATAGGCCAGGAAAATGTCTTTTATGATATTCTAGAAAGAAAAAACGCCTTTCTAGGCTGCAAAAACAAGAAGTTCAAAATGTCGAAAAATTGGCATTTTTCCAAAGGGGTTAACCCATGGTTTTGGTCCAATAATGGCCATTTTTCCAACTTTTTTTTTTTAGGCAATATAGGCCAGGAAAATGTCTTTTATGATATTCTAGAACGAAAAAACGCCTTTCTACGCTGCAAAAACAAGAAGTTCAAAATGTCGAAAATTGGCATTTTTCTAAAGGGGTTAACCCATGGTTTTGGTCCAATAATGGCCATTTTTCCAACTTTCTTTTTTAGGCAATATAGGCCCGGAAAATGTCTTTTATGATATTCTAGAAAGAGAAACCGCCTTTCTAGTCTATAAAAACAAGCAGTTCAAAAAGTCGAAAAATTGACATTTTTCCAAAGGGGTTAACCGAGGGTCCCAATGGGGTGGTGGCTTTTACGGTTATCGGCTAAAATTTTGGCTCTTTTACGGCTATCGGTTAATTTTTTTCAGTTACGGTTAACGAAAAACTTAAAAATTACTTCTTTTGTTTCAAAAAGTTAAATATTAATTAACCCGTATTTTTTTATATCTTTAAATCAAAATAAAGGTCTTCGGATCATCTCGGGATGAAATAAGCTATTCTTTTTTAAAATTTTAACATTTTATATATCAAAAGGTTGAATGCTTTTTATAAAGTATTCCACTTCTAATACATTATTTTACCCATAGAAGTGTCAATAGTCAATTTAAAAATAATCTTCGTGAAAAAGCAAAAGCAGACACGCAAACACACAACTCAAGGCCGTGGCGCGTCATTCATTATAACAGAAATGGCCGTTTTCACACTAGAGAAGGATTATTCGTGTGAGACGGGTTATCCGTTTGTTGATTCGCGTCAGATAGGTAATACGTCTTAATCTGAAAATGGAATAGTTTTAATTTTGAATAAACAATCCACCTGACTTTTGAAGACGGGATTATCCGCTCCAGATAGCCTGTGTACAGCCGCCTCCTCCCACGCAGAAAAATCGGAGAAGGGGTGTCTGTGGGGAGGGCGCGACTGTACACAGGCTAGTCTCAGACGGATGATCAATTTCTAGCTCTAGTGTGTGCCTAGGTCTTGGTTAACACCTAAAAGGCGCTTTGCCTAACGTGCGTACGGAGTCACACTAGCCGGGAAGTAAAAAACACAACCATAAGTAAGTTTAGCACCTTCCTTAAAAGTAGCAAATCTAGGTAACAATTTCTTTTACGGTTAACTCTTTTTTACCCTATTTACGGCTAACGGTTAAAATTTTTCAATTTTTACGGCTATCGACTAAATTTTTGGCCGTTTTACGCCTATCGGTTAACCCCATTGAGACCCTCTTAACCCATGGCTTTGGTCCAAAAATGGCCATTTTTGCAACTTTTTTTTTTTTAGGCAATATAGGCCATCAAAATGTCTTTTATGACATTTTAGAACGATAAAACGCTTTTCTAGGCTATAAAAACAACATGTTCAAACAGTCGAAAAATTGACATTTTTCCAAAGGCGTTAACCCATGGTTTTGGTCCAAAAATGGCCATTCTACTAACTTTTTTTTTTTAGCTAATATAGGCCAGGAAAATGTCTTTTATGATATTCTAGAAAGAAAAAACGCCTATCTAAGCTATAAAAACAAGAAGTTCAAAAAGTCGAAAAATTGACATTTTTCCAAAGGGGTTAACCCATGGTTTTGGTCCAAAAATGGCCATTTTTCCAACTTTTTTTTTTAGGCAATATAGGCCACCAAAATGTCTTTTATGATATTCTAGAACAAAAAAACGCCCTTCTAGGCTATAAAAACAAGAACTTCAAAAACTAGAAAAATTGACATTTTTCAAAGGGGTTAACCCATGGTTTTTTTCGAAAAATGGCCATTTTTCCAACTTTTTTTTTTAGGCAATATAGGCCAGGAAAATGTCTTTTATGATATTCTAGAACGAAAAAACGCCTGTCTAACCTATAAAAACAAGAAGTTCAAAAAGTCGAAAAATTGACATTTTTCCAAAGGGGTTAACCCATGGTTTGGGTCCAAAAATGGCCATTTTTCCAACTTTTTTTTTTAGGCAATATAGGCCAGGAAAATGTCTTTTATGACATTTTAGAACGAAAAAACGCCTTTCTAGGCTATAAAAACAAGAAGTTCAGAAAGTCGAAAAATTAACATTTTTCCAAAGGGGTTAACCCATGGTTTTGGTCCAAAACTGACCATTTTTCCAACTTTTTTTTTTTTAGGCAATATCCGCCAGGAAAATGTCTTTTATGATATTCTCGAACAAACAAACGCTTTTCTAAGCTATAAAAACAAGAAGTTCAAAAAGTCGAAAAATTGACATTTTTCCAAAGGGGTTAACCCATGGTTTTGGTCCAAAAATGGCCATTTTTCCAACTTTTTTTTTTACGCAATATAGGCCAGGAAAATGTCTTTTATGATATTCTAGAACGAAAAAACGCCTTTCTAGGCTATAAAAACAAGCAGTTCAAAAAGTCGAAAAATTGACATTTTTTCAAAGGGTTAACCCATGGTTTTGGTCCAAAAATGGCCATTTTTCCAACTTTTTTTTTTTAGGCAATATAGGCCACCAAAATGTCTTTTATGATATTCTAGGACGAAAAAACGCCTTTCTAGGCTATAAAAACAAGAACTTCAAAAACTCGAAAAATTGACATTTTTTCAAAGGGGTTAACCCATGGTTTTTTTCGAAAAATGGCCATTTTTCCAACCTTTTTTTTTTTAGGCAATATAGGCCAGGAAAATGTCTTTTATGATATTCTAGAACGAAAAAACGCCTTTCTAGGCTGCAAAAACAAGAAGTTCAAAATGTCGAAAAATTGGCATTTTTCTAAAGGGGTTAACCCATGGTTTTGGTCCAAGAATGGCCAGTTTTCCAACTTTTTTTTTTAGGCAATATAGGCCAGGAAAATGTCTTTTATGATATTCTAGAACGAAAAAATGTCTTTCTAGGCTATAAAAAGAAGAAGTTTAAAAAGTCGAAAAATTGACATTTTTCCAAAGTTCCGTAATCTATGGTTTTTTTCAAAAAGTGGCCATTTTTTCATTTTTTTTCTTTTAGGCAATATTGGCCAGCAAAATCTCTTTTACGAAAGTCTAGAACGAAAAAACGCTTTTCTAGGCTAAAAAAATAACAACTAGAAAAAGGTGAAAACTTGTGATTTTTCAAAAGGGGTTAGTCCATTGTTTTGGTCAAAAATTGGCCCGGTTTTCATCTTTTTATTTTAGGCAATATAGGCGAGGAAAATGTGTTTTAGGATACTCTAGTACGCAAAAACGCCTTTCTAGGCGATCACAACAAGAAGTTTAAAAAGTCGAAGAATTGAGATTTTTTTAAAGGGGTTAGTCCATGGTCTTGGTCAAAAATTGTCCATTTTTCCGTCTTTTTATTTTAGGTATTTTAGGCCAGCAAAATTTTTTTTACAAAAGTCTAGAACAAGAAAACGCTTTTCTAGGCTATAAAAGAATTTTCAAAAGGGGTTAGTGCATGGTTTTTGTCAAAAATTGACCGTTTTTCAATGTTTCTATATTTGGCATTATAGGCCAGCAAAATGTCTTTTATGATAATCTAGAACGAGAAAAGGCCTTTTTTAGGTCATAAAATCAAGAAGTACAAATAGTCGAAAAATGGAGATTTTTTTAAAGGCTTTAGTTCATGGTTTTGGTCAAAAATTGGCCATTTTTCCATCTTTTTATTTTTGGCAATATAGGTCAGCAAAATGTCTTTTACGATAGTCTACAACGAAAAAACGCTTTTCTACGCTATAAAATTAAGAAGTACAAAAAGTCGAAAAATTGGGATTTTTCCAAAGGGGTTAATTGATAGTTTTGATCAAAAATTGGCAATTTTTCCATCTTTTTCTTTCCGGCAATATAGGCCACTAAAACGTCTTTTACGATAGTCTAGAAGGAAAGAACGCCTTTCTAGGCTATAAAATCAAGAAGTACAAAAAGTCGAAAAATTGAGATTTTTCTAAAGGGTTAGTCCATGGTTTTGGTGAAACATTGGCCATTTTTTCATTTTTGGCAATATAGGCCAGCAAAATTTCTTTTACGGTTGTCTAGAATTAAAAAATGCCTTTCTAGGCTATAAAATCAAGAAGTACAAAAGGTCGAAAAATTCTGATTTTTCCGAAGTGGTTAGTCCATGGTTTTGGGCAAAAATTGGCTTTTTTGCAACCAAGATCATAACCAAACACTATTTCTTGTGGTATTTTCAGGACGAACAAATAAAGAAAAATTCAAATTCCCTTACAAGAACGATGGGTTTACGCCTTTGGCAAAATGGGATTTTTCAGACATAAAAAATTGTTTTGTTTACAGTCTAAGAAGCCATTTTTCTATCTACAGCATCATCAAGCACTATTCGTGGTCGTATTTTCACCAAAAACAAATCAAGAAAAATTTGAATCAAAATCATGGGTTAACCCCTTTGGAAAAGTATAACTTTTTATACTTGAAAAATTGTTGTTTTCGTAGTCTTAAATTTTTATATATATTTATAACATCATTAAACACTATTCCTCGACGTAGTTTAGGCCTTTTCCACTGCGGACCACGTTTTGCGCGACACATTGCCAGTGTTTAAAGAAATTTTCTAGGTCGTCCCTCCATCTCATTGTTGGTCTTAATCCCTCGGTTCCATGTGTGTCCCCGGGGTCGTCCCGAACGTAATGCAGGTTGTCCAACGGTTTTCTGTTATTCTCTTCAAATAACCAGCCCAATACCATTTGAGTTTGATTATCATTTCCATGATATCTCGTACTTTGTTTTGTTTGCTCGGATCTATTGGACTGTTTTATGATCTCGCCATGTGATGTTTAGCATGATTCTCTCACGCACTCTCTGCAAAGTTCGGCGTTTAAAGGTTTCTTGTTTCGCAAGATTACAGGTCTCACATGCATAGTTGACTGTTGGTAAGATCCATGCTCTCGCTCGAGAACGTGTGTATGTGTACTACACAACAAATGTATGTTGTGGTTCAAATTTATCCTTGGTTTTACTCATTATCATACATGACCACTGATACCCAACAACAAAGGAAAATAGAATTTAAACCAAGGATAAAATTGAACCAAAACATGAACACCCAAGAAGGAAAACACTTTTATTTCAATTTTCTAAAGTAATGTACAAAGTTCTAACTGTCAAACAATGGTTATTTTAAATTTTGACTGTACTACTCAGCAACAGACTTAGTGTGTAAGCAAAGGGCTTGGACAAAACCATCTCTGCGAAGTACATACAGCAACTAGTAATCCGCGACAAACTATTTAAAAGTCAAGTATTAAAGGGCATAACCCTGACTGGAGGTGTACAACATTGCAATTCTAAAGCTAATCCTGGGTTAGCTAAAAAATGAAGCAAGACTCTGGGAAATTTGGCAGAGCTGAGCTACCGCTTACAACTTAAATAAAAGCGGTCCGACGGAGGCCAGAAAAAACTTGCCCATAAAACCCCAAGGGGAAAAAAGGGGGCAGGAAATCTGGAGAGGAATCAAGGCTCAAGGTCCAAAGTCCTTCCTACTGGACCTCTACATGGCAAACGAGAAACGACCACCTGAAACGAAGGTTGGTTTTCGAAGTAATATATCAAACATGAGACGCAGTGTTTCATCACCAGATGAAACACCGAGAAGAGAGTTGAAAATACGACGCGTAGCGGAGTATATTTGACGAACTTCGAGGTGTTTCATCTGGTGATGAAACACTGTGTCGAATGTTTGATATTTCTTCTCAAACAAAATCATTTTTGAAGGAGAAATTAAGGATGCAAAAATGAGTAGTTTTTCATCCGATATCCAAACACTCATTAAACATTAATTTCCTTTGAATTTTCTTTATGAACTATTAATGAGTTTGAGAAGGCTAGTGGAACAAGCCAAGATAAGCGCTTCACCTTTTATGATCCTCTATTTCACGAAATGGTGTCTGTAAAAGTGACTTAATCTTGATCGTACATCTGCTGATATGGTTTTAAAGAGGAGATAAATGCCAGCAGTATTTCAATCTGTTCCACATTCAGTGCTCTGTTCTTACAATCCATTATTTTTTTTTTCACAGAACAACAATTCAGATTTCCGCTTCTCTGTAAGGCACGACACTTTATTGGGGCTCTAGGTTCTCTTCCTCTGATAAGCTGTTAATTATGAAAAAGAAATTTAAAATTCTCCATTAATAAATCTGATGTAAATGAATGATTTTTCAGTAATAGGAGACGCATGTTTTGCGCACAGGATTATGGGATCGCCACGGGGCAAAAAATTGAGAGTCGCTGCAAAGAAATGTATGGGGTGGAGTTGTTTCTCCGTTAAAAAAAAGTGTCTTTGGGCATAGAATGTTGTTGAAGTCCAAAAAACATCTTGATGAGATATTGCCTCTCATAAAAAGTCAGCCGTCGCTAAGAGAAATCGCGATAGCATATATTGTAAAAGACCTATCTAAAACAGAAATTCATTACGTAATATACTCATACCAGCCAATCTATAAAACTCCAAGATACAACAGTTCCACCAAAAGCAGCCGTCTGTGGTCAGTCAGGATTCAGGATTCCAAATCTCTACCTAATAGTTTTAGCTCCAATTATGCACATCCTCGCTTTGACCTGGAAAGACTGAATAAAAGCCGCTCTAAAACAACAACACTAGAGGCAATGAAGGAAAAAGGTTAGAAATCCTGGGAATGAAATGTGCTCAACCATTACCTGTAGAAATAAAAAGAGACTAGAAAGTTAGAATAAGTTTTTGCGTTGGAAAGAATCTCAATGAGAGCGGTATCTTATGGTTATTATATCTCCAGTATGAGTTTCCAATTTGAAAAGTACCGAAATTGGAGTGGTATCCCTACGTTTCTCTGTTCCCTGATTTATTGTGTAAATTCGGTTGAAGTGTCAGCGGTTTACGCAAAATACGTCTCAACGCCTATACACCCCGTCGAATTTCCACAAAAAATTAGTTCCCAAACAAACCAGGATTCCCGTTGTCCACGTTAATAATTTTGGATTGGTATCCCTACGTTTCTCTGTTCCCTGATTTATTGTGTAAATTCGGTTGAAGTGTCAGCGGTTTACGCAAAATACGTCTCAACGCCTATACACCCCGTCGAATTTCCACAAAAAATTAGTTCCCAGACAAACCAGGATTCCCGTTGTCCACGTTAATAATTTTGGATTGGTATCCCTACGTTTCTCTGTTCCCTGATTTATTGTGTAAATTCGGTTGAAGTGTCAGCGGTTTACGCAAAATACGTCTCAACGCCCACACACCCCGTCGAATTTCCACAAAAAAATCAATTCCCAAAGAAACCAGGATTCCCATTGTCCGCTCTGATAATTTTAGATCGGAGTAATGTGGACCTTCTTCTCTTTAAAAAAGAAAGCGGAAAAAATAGAATCATGGTCAATAGAGTTTGCTTGGCGATCCCAAAGCGTGCTACCATCACCTGTAGAGATAGGAAGAAACTAAGAAGTTAGCATAAGGTTCCAATTTGAAAAGTACCCGAATTAGCGTGGTATCCCTACGTTTCTCAAGACCCTGATTTATTGTGTAAATTCGGTTGAAGTGTCAGCGGTTTACGCAAAATACGTCTCAACGCCTATACACCCCGTCGAATTTCCACGAAACATCAGTTCCCAACAAACCAGGATTCCCGTTGTCCACGTTAATAATTTTGGATTGGTATCCCTACGTTTCTCTGTTCCCTGATTTATTATGTAAATTCGGTTGAAGTGTCAGCGGTTTACGCAAAATACGTCTCAACGCCTATACACCCCGTCGAATTTCCACAAAAAATCAATTCCCAAAGAGACCAGGAATCCCATTGTCCGCTCCGATAATTTTACATCGGAGTAATTTGGACCTTCTTCTCTTATAGATAGGAAGAAACTAAGAAGTTAGCGTAAGGTTCCAATTTGAAAAGTACCCGAATTAGCGTGGTATCCCCACGTTTCTCTGTTCCCTGATTTATTGTGTAAATTCGGTTTGAGTGTCAGCGGTTTGCGCAAAATACGTTTCAACGCCTATACACCCCTTCGAATTTCCACAAAAAATCAGTTCCCAAACAAACCAGGATTCCCATTGTCCACGTTAATAATTTTAGATTGGTATCCCTACGTTTCTCTGTTCCCTGATCATTGTATTCATTGATTCATTGATGCAAAAGAGAGAGTCTTCAGATTTTCGATTTCCAACGGTTGGCATCTCCGCGGCCAGTGTGGTGCCTTGGTTGGTGGCTTCTTGCAAGGTTCCTATGGATATATATGTTGTAGTTAATTTTTCATCTAAGGTGATTTGTATTTATTTTTCTTTTGTTTTAACTTCATTAGCAATACATTAAAATTCCACCCCCACCAAAAAAAAATTACCTGAGATAAAATATTACCTACAACTTATACATAAATTAGTCTAAATGTTTTTCACTGAGTGTTTATCATACAGTGAATGGTTTAACATTTGCATCATGCATTCTGCTTGGTACATGTATCAAGGCATCAACAGCAAATTTGTTTTCAAGATAGCATTATATAGTAGCAGCCTCGGGGACGGGGGGGGGGGGGGTGGGGGTCTTGCAATGTCACCTACCTCTTCAGCTGATTAAGGCAAGCTTTCGGTTCAAGTTTTCATGCCCCCAGGTGGCCTCTGAGGATTACAATGAGTGCTTCATGTTCAATTTGCCTTGCACAGATATTTTTCTGGAAAATTAAATGTGTTTTATTATGATCAGACTATAACTTCAAATTACACTGTGGTTATCTGTGTTAGGTTACAATGACTTAGAGTACTAAATAAAAATATTGTTTTTAAGGCAACTCAGGTTTCTGCATTGCATTTGTTCTGTTTATCTAGAGAACTACTGTAGATGATTGATTTGTTGCTAATAATGATACAGTACAGTTTAAAAGTTGCTTATCCAGGGCAGGAAAAAAAATTAAAACCCGCCCGCCTGTACATGGTAATGTGGTTCTAATAATAAGTCATATATGTAGATATTTTGTGCAAAATTAGTATAGGTAATAGCATGACAAAATTGTTACAGGTAATTTCACGAGCCATTAGGCGAGTGAAATTTGAGACAATTTTGAAATATCATGAGAGGTATTTCACGCCAAATATCACATACAAATCTTGCTATTATTTGTTTTTCGTGGCTGGAATTTTTCCAAGTAATCACGCTTGCCAGGCAGCCCAGTGAATGAACCAAGCGAGGAACATGCACACTGCTTCCAATCTCTCCACTCCGGGCTGGCCCTTTTCATGCAATACCGGGATAAAAGTCACCTCAGCAGAGCTAACCATTCCCGCACATGTGTTCAGGCCCCTACTGTGAGTTGCATTGTAATGCAGTTTGCATGTGAAAGCTTTGGAATTTGCCACTTTTGTGGTTTGTGTATGAGAGAAATCGACTTGATCTAATTAACCCACAAGGGTTTTAACTGTCATGCAAGCAGTTTGCAAATGCTGAAGATTCATGAAGAACCATAAAAGGTTATTGTTTTCTTTGTAAGATTTTAAAAAATCACCTCCTTTCTGAACAAATGCAATGAAATTATGCATCATTCAATGTTACAAGAAACAGGATAATGTCTACTAGCTCCAAAAAAAATTATCGAACTGCCAAAATACTTTATATGTGGCCACTCATCCCATCCTCATTTCCCCCATTGAAACAATCCCATATTCATGTCATGCACGATCACAGAATTTTCCGTCACCGCATGACATCTTCTTTGACTCTTAACAACTGAGGGCAAAAATATTGTCAAACTCTTGGCTATAAGCCAAACCCATCAATTCCACAGTGTGATTTAATTCAATGTTTAATACTACCAACGAATTAAAAAATATTCATTATGTCTAAAACTGAAAAAAAACACATAAAGCAATTGCGTAAGGATACAAATACCCAAAAAATTGACCTGGTTAAATGATAACATCATATCAAAAAACAGAGCTATTTCCTGTAATATGATATTTGAAATGTCATTCCTCATGAACACATTTTGATAAACACCTGACTGAAAGCACGAAAATGGCTTAAACTCTTAGGTGTGATCCAAACCTGTTTTAAATTCCAAATATTTTTGACAGATTTAATCCCTGGATTTAATACTTCTAAATTTCTGAAAAAACCGGCCGCAATAATATAGGTAAGGTTCAGATTAAGTTCATCTTTTCCTCACATTGAAAATTATCCCTGCGTTGCTTTAACATGTTCATCCTTTTAATTCCTTTGTCCACACATTGTTGGGAATTGCTTTTCTTTGTTGCAAGGTTTTTGAGATCATAAAAGTGGGATCAAGTATGTACCCTGTAAGCAGCGCTTTCTTTCCGGTATGCTTTTTATCTTGTACAAGACATTCGCATCGCTTGGCTTGTTTACATTCACATGTATTGCATGCCTATTGCAACTTTGAATCAAAACAAGCAATCTCGATTACTTTATTTGGGCGACGTGCAAATAATAATTAACGTTCTTTCTTGTTCACAAAATTAAAAGTCTTCAAAAATAAGAAATGTATTATTAAAATTTTAGTTTATAGTTCTGTCATTGATATTAATCAGATGGAAGTGATTTTTGCAACAATTATAGCAGGTGGCTTGGGGCGATTTGTGTAAGGTGCCTCATGCGTTTTGATCAAATTATTACAGATTTCCCATACATACGGTGTTTGCAGCTTACCTCCTGGAAATGCACATTTGGTGTTGTCCCTGGGTGGGGCATTTGTACCCCATTTTTAAGCCCCACTGTGAGGCATTTGCGGCTTTTCCAAATCAAAATGACAAATACCCGACAAATGCCCGGAAAGGGGCCGAAAATATAGAGCAACTAGGAATTTTCTACAAATTTCTTTTCTGACGCTGTTACATAATGCTAATGAGATTTAAACTGATTAGCATAATGAAATTCAACACTCGTGGTTTGCTGTTTATCTTCAAAAGACGCTTTATTTTTTAGTTTTTCATCGAAATATCGAGTTAAACACAAGCATATATTAATTTACAGATAAGATTCATCAAAATAAGCAAGGCTTTGAAGGCAAAGAGCTAAGCGGGAAGGAATTCGTCACGTTTGAAGAGTATCAGAGAGTACTATGTGTGGTAGACATGGCCGGCTCGGTGATTCTTACTGTTTTCTTACCTGGATTTTCGCGTTTATCTTGCTTGTTAACCTCCAGAATCCTTTAAAATAGTTTGCTTGACTTGTATTTGGTCAAAATGCGTCGATGCAAGCTTTCATGGCCATTCTTCGCAAACCCCGCAACAAAATCCTTACCGCCTTTCTCATTTTTCAAAAACGTGGTTGCGTTACGCTAATAAACGACCGGGGACTGGAACTAGCCACATAATTATGCAAAATTTGTGGGCCAAATTTGGAGTAACGCAAATACTAGTAAACGCAAAGTTTTGCGCATTTTTTTCGTTAAAGGTCCTGAAGCTCCTAGTACAGGACCGGGAGACAATTTATGAGTCTCGATGCTTACGCGAGCAAGACTAAATATGATTTGTAATGCAGCGAAGAAATAATTACATCACTGCAAACTGCATCGTGTCCAGATGTGAAGTATTTTAGAGTTCTTCTCATCAATTTCTTACGAATGGTTGGTCATTAAGTTGAAGACAAAAGGCCGGTACAGGGACTAGGCAACAGCACTCACACGCTAATCATTGGTTCGTGTGTAAGAGGCAGTCTCTAGTAACTCGCGCGTATATAAAGCAAAGTACCTACAGTTGAAATATACAGTCAGTATGTCAGAAAAATCTCGATTTGCTTGAACAGGGACCACGAGGAATTGGTGGGTAATGATGACGTTTCTATTGTTTGCGCCCGTAAGCAACTGATGGTTTAGCGTAAATTCTGTTGACAACCGGTGAGGGTAAAAGGAGGAATGAGTTCGCGGAATGGCATGTGGCATGGCTTGTAGCCTGAATTTCATGCGATTACTTCGAGTCATTATTACTACCTGAGTTACTGAGGGAGTAATAGGCAAGGAAAATGTGTTGGAGAATGTTCTAGAAAGAAAAAAAAGCATTTCCAGACTATAAAAACAACAAGTTAAAAAAGTCGAAAAATTGGGATTTTTCCAAAGGGGTTAGTCCATGGTTTTGGTCAAAACTTGGCAACTTTTCGATCTTTTTAATATAGGCAAAAAAGGCAAAGAAAATGAGTTCAAAATTATTCTACAAGGGAAAAAAGCTTTTTCAGACAATAAGAGCAACAAGTTAAAAAAGTCGAAAAATTGGGATTTTTTTAAAGGGGTTAGTCAAAAATTGGCAATGTTTCTATCTGTTTAATATAGGCAAAATAGCCCAGGAAAATGTGTTTGAGAATATTCTAGAAACTTCCCTATTCCTCTCTAAAAAGCATATTTTTTTATTCCGAATATCAAAGAATGACCTTTTGTGGCCATGGGCTCCTGTCGTGGCTACATATCCCGAAAATAACAAACATGAAAAAAGGTCGATTTTTGGCAAAAACCATGGACTAACCCCTTTGCCAATTTTCGGATTTTTCGACTTTTTCAAAATTTCCTATTCCCGTCTAAAAAACATTCTTTTCCATCCAGAATATCAAAAAACGAGTTTTTGTGGCTAGATTTTCCAAAAAAACACATATCAGAAAAAGAGCGATTTTTTGACAAAAACCATAGACTAACCCCTTTGAAAATTTTCGATTTTTTGACTTTTTTCAAACTTCACTATTCCAGTCTAAAAAGCATTCTTTTTTATTTAGAATATCAAAAAACGATATTTGTGGCTAGATTTCCTAAAAAAAACACACATGACAAAAAGGTCAATTTTTGACAAAAACCATGGGCTAACCCCTTAGCAAATTTTCGATTTTTTGGACTTTTTTTTCAAACATTTCAATTTTGGTTTAAGAAGCATTCTTTTCTATCCAGAATATCAAACAACGACCTTTTGTGGCTAGATTTCCCAAAAAAAAAAATATGAGAAAAAGGGCGACTTTTTGAAAAAACCCTTGGACTAACCGCTTTGCAAATTCTTGACTTTTTGGACTTTCTTGAACTTTACCATTCCGTTCTAAAAACCATTCTTTTCTATTCAGAATATCAAAAAACTATCTTTTGCGGCTAGATTCCCCACAAAAACACATATGAGAAAAAGGGCAATTTTTTGACAAACACCGTGGACCCTTTGCAAATTTTCGATTTTTTTGGACTTTTTTCAGACTTTACAATTCCGGTCTAAAAAGCATTCTTTTCTATCCAGAATAACAAATAACGATTTTTTGTGGCCAGATTTCCCCAAAACACACAAATGACAGAAAGGTCGATTTTTCGAGAAAAACCATGGACTAACCCCTTTGCAAATTTTCGATTTTTTGCACTTTGTTTTTTTAAACTTTCCTATTCCGGTCTAAAAAGCATTGTTTTCTATTCAGAATATCAAAAAATGACTTTTTGTGGCTACATATCCCGAAAAAACACGCTTGAGAAAAAGGTCGATTTTTGACAAAAAACTATGGTCTAACCCCTTAGCATGCAAATGCTCGAGTGTTTGGACTTTTTTCAAACTTTACTATTTTGGTATAACAAGCATTCCTTTCTATCCAGACTATCAAAAAACAATCTTTTGTGGCTAGATATCCCGAAAAAAGACATATCAGAAAAAGATCGATTTTTTGATAAAAACCATGGACTAACTCCTTAATTGCAAATTTTCTATTTTTTGAATTTTTTTTTATCTTTACTATTCTGGTCTAAAAAGCATTCTTGTCTATTCAGAATATCAAAAAATGACCTTTTGTGGCTACATATCCCAAAAATACACACATGAGAAAAAGGTCGATTTTTGACAAAAACCATCGACTAACGCCTTTGCAAATTTGCGGTTTTTTGCACTTTTTGCAAACTTTACTATTCCGGTCTAAGAAGCACTTTTTTCTATCCAGAATATCATAAAACGATATTTTGTGGCTAAGTTTCCCATGGAAAACACATATGAGAAAAAGGTCGATTTTGGACAAAAACCATGGAGTAACCTCTTTGCAAATTTTCGAGTTTGTGGACTTTTTTCAGACTTTACTTTTCCGGTTTAAAAAACATTCTTTTTTATCCAGAATATTTAAAAACCCTCTTTTGTTGCTAGATTTTTAAAAAAATTACGCATGAGAAAAATGACGATTTTTTGAAAGAAACCAGACTAACCCCTTTGCAAATTTTTGAGTTTTTAGACTTTTTTCGAACTTTACTCTTTCGGTCTAAAAAGCATTCTTTTTTATCCAGAATATCAAAAAGCGATTTTTTATGGCTTGATTTCCCCAAAAAACAGTCAATTAAATAGTCTTTGAATTTGTTCTACATAGGAAACAAGCATTTCTAGACTACAGAAATATCGGTGTTGTATAGTCGAAAAATTGGATTTTATCAAAGGGGTTAATCCAGGGTTTTGGCCTAAGTTGACCTTTTTGTCCATTTCGTATTGTTTGTGAAAATATTTTCAAAAGAGGTTATTATCCTATGGTTTTGGCCAAAAATTGTTACTTTTTCCTTTTTGTGTTTTCGGTCAAAGTTGTCCATAAAATCGTCTTTAAATATGTTCTACAGAGGAAACAAGCATTTCTAGACTATAAAAATATCGAAATATAGTCGAAAAACAGTTTTGGCGAAAAATTATCATGTTTTCCCGTGTTTTATTTTCGGTAAAAATTGTCCAAAAAATAATCTTTGAATATGTCCTACATAGAAAACAAGAATTTCTAGACTATAAAATTTTCATCTTGTATGGTCTAAAATTGGATTTTTCCAAGGGGTTAAGCCACGGTTTTGGCTGAACATTTTAAATTTTCCATTTAACTCGGCATTTTCGGTGAAAAACGTCTTTGAATATGTTCTACATAGAGAACTAGCAGTTCTATACTGTAAAAATATCAATCTTATATGAGGTCGAAAAATTGGATTTTTCCAAAGGGGTTACGTCATTATAGTGGTTAAAGACTGTCATTTTTAATCAGTTATTTTTATATCCCCGACAGGAAAGCGATTTTACGGGAGTTTTGGAAGGGGATCACCATATAAGGCTTGCTTTCCAGGTAGTTGTTTGTGTACTATGCATTTAGCTGATCAGTTTCTTATCGGTCTGGGTCGTTCTTTTTTGTTTGGATTTTTGTTTTAAGGTGATCGAAAACAATTATACTCACCGGCTTTGCAGAAATGCGTTTCAGTACAGTAAATCTGTGGCGCCTTGAGTTTGCAGATCGGATAAGTTTGGGGGACAGCTTGTGGCATAGTTTAAATTTTGCTGTTATGGTTAAGGTTTCCAAACGGAAACCTCAACCCTAACTGGATACTTTATGGCATTTTGAATGCGGAGCCACCCCGGCCATTCCGGAAACCTATTGCTCCTTCCGCGCTAGCATTCTCTGGTAACGCTCCTAGGTCCCAGTCCTCATACAGTGGCAGGAGAACACCGTGGACTTAAGCTGCAAGATCGGGGATTAGCTCCTTTTAATGCGGTTAAGATAAAGATTGAAATTCGATGCACAGGTGATCTTAGCTCAGTAAGCGTTATTTCAACTTGGTGCGCACGTATAGCACGTTGATTTTATTTGCAAGTAGCCGAGCGAATTAGAAAGCCTGAGGATATAAAAGCACATATCAAGACTAAGTCGCTTTATCTGTGGATTTTAAATCTCGTTATCTTGCAATAAAATATTTATGTATCATTTTAGTATTTATTATTATGGTTTTTCTCAAGGAATTTGTCCAAAATCAAATTTCTATGCAATTATCCACTTCTGAACGTTTATTTCTACACACACACATGTAGTAGAATTCTTCAACCTTTCTTCCGGTTGACTTTCGACTAAATGCCGATCATCAATCAAACGCACAGTGATCAGTGGTCATATCATATGCGCGCTGTTTTAAGACTATAGCAAAGCTTCAATGTTTACTTTCTTAATCTACATTTGAATTGTACGAAGAGGGGAAGACTCCTATTAACATCATAAAAAGCCGCTTACATCACATACAAAAAAAGCTTACCTGTCCTAAGCTTATAATTCATTTAAAAATATTTAGTCTAAAGCGCCAGTTTATCTAGTTTGAATCGTAGTCAGACGCTTTTAGTCGCCTGGAAACTGCATTACACGGACTAAAAAAAGAAATCCAATGATAGACACGACAAAGTAAATTTAAACAAGTATAAAATTCTATATACATTTGCTTAAACATAAGGAAATATAAGAATAATTTATCATATTCTGCCATTTTTCCTCGCGTGCTATTTATTGTTTTTGAAAACAGAAAATGGGGGTTCCAATATTTTACTTGTACTGAGGTAATTTTGAAAGCTAACCGCAATATTTGTAACATCGTATTAATAGAAAGACCGATTTCGTCGTAAAATAACTACCACTTTAGGGAAAAAATGACCTTTATTGTAAAAGCCATGGTTATTGTAAAAGGTTCGATTGAGTTTACGAAATTATTAATAAAAATAATTTAAGATGAAAGAAAATCGTTCAAAGGGCGTTCTTTGCACCTGGTAGGCAAATATTCCTTTTTTGTGAAAAAGAAAGGAAATCCGCAGACATTAACATACATATATACATCGAATTTGCTCATACATACTATTTGGATTACATTGGAAAGTAACATATATTTCTTAGTATTTTTAAAATTTCACGTTAAAACACTGAAACAAAGGCAGCAATAAAAAATTGGTATTAATTGGTTGACAAATATATTCAAATAACGCTGAGCAAAATAGCAGATTTTCTGCTTTTAGTAATATGCTTAACTTGCCTTTGAATTATCTGTCTCAATTCGCGTTTGATGTCCCTTTTTAACAGTGCGTACACTAACGGGTTTACAGCCGAGTTTCCTATTAGAAGCAAGGTACAAATTGAGACTAGTTCTTCATGATCATAGTCAGATAAACTGCTACAAGAAAATGAAAGGCATAGTATTAAATAGTTAACGATGACGTAGCATCCGACGAAGAACAGCGCTATTGCTATCACGAAGCCAACTGCATTGGCTCTTTTCCTTCTCCGCGGAATGGAAGCTCTGATTAATGCTTGATTATGGCGAATCTGTCGTTCAATAGACTTCATAGCATAGTTTTGTTTTGCCTTTACTAGCAAAATACGAACAACGGCGTAAAATAGAAGCGAGCACGATATTATTTCAAGCCCAGAGACTCCAGTTATATGCAAAGCCTTTAAAAAAACAGGAGATTTTGTGGCGTATGGGCCTAGTACAAGAGATGTAGAAATCGTCAGCGGAATGAACCATGAAAATACGATGACTGTTCCCGGTTTTCGCCCTACCATAGAAGTTGGGTACTTAAAAGGGTAGACAAGAATGGTGTAGCGATCCAGGATCAAAGCGCACAGGTTTGTGGTCGACGAATGGAGAAAAAACCAATAGAAGGCGACAAATAACCTCATGTTGCAGTTTCTCGCGTACTTGCAGATATATCCCATAGGAAAAACAGCAGCTCCAACCCCAAAGTCTGCTACTGCGAGGGAGAGGACAAACCAGTTTGCTGAACAATACAGCCGACGATTTATAGAAATAAGTAAAATCATGGAGCAGTTTCCTAACACTGTAAGAAAAGTTAGAAACCAGCCAAAGAACTGCAACCACCACTCCATGCCAGTAAGCAACCGGTCTCTTCAAAACCGTTCGGTAGTTTTGCACTCCATATATAGTCAAAATAAGCGAAAGGGAACCAACCGGAAGGTTTTTCTCTGCTCAACAGTCCTGATACGTGTCTGAAATTACGTAAGCAACAGATCGCACGTCGAGTTTACTCGTGAATTTTACTGACGTCCACGCTTTCCTGTCGCAATCAGCTTTTGCATACAGTAGAACTTGCTTACAGTTTTTAATCAAAAATCGCATGAAAACTTTTGTCCTATAATAATACAGTTGGCGAATGACGATTGTGTTTTGACAAAAAGAGGGTGGCATTTATTACTTTTGTATGAAGAAATACTCTTTCAGGCGGCGATTTTTTTAATTGTTACATGCAATTCAATTGACTGTTACAGGTGTTTTGAGATGAGTTTGTCATGCAAATGATACGAATCTGTCACTTTCCCAAGCAAAATCCACTGTTGCCTCAGGCATTGCTAAGCCAGCATATTAGACAAACTGCGAAACCCACCTACTTGACTCCTACAAGCACGTTCTTGTATTTCTCTAAACTTTTTAGGACTGTTAAATAATGTCACTGTTTATAGATCACTTCGTTATATTTCAGTAACAATATTTTCGGTTGCTACACAACCGTTAATCGAATTTCTGTTTTTATCGAAAGAAGTGAAAAACTATACATATTTTTTAATATATAATACATAATGATTATGTATTTTTTGAAAAACAAATAAAATAATCATCGAATTGCCCCCATAAATAAAAATCTTTTTGTGTAATGTTTCGGATTTGGCAAACTGGAAAAACTAAACTAAACAAGCACTTTATTCTCTTGCATTTACATTCGTATACCCTCCACTTCTTCTTTGCCAGCTAAAAAGCCTATGAAGCTTTTGAACAAAAAATATCTTTGCAAGATGCTCCCTTGGCGACAAAAAAGATTTCGTGTCATACTATTTACAGAATGCTTCCTTCAATCGGTTCGATGGATACTGCGTTAATTTGGCAGGGGCACCCAACGAGAATATAGTTCAAAACCACTTAAACATAGCATTGTTAAACGTGTTTTAGTATTTAAACGGTGGATATGGGCATATTTTTATTCGCTATAAATTTTTCATCTGTTCGGATTTCCTAGCTGAAAGTCTAGTGATCCGAAAATTATAGGGATCAAAACTTTCCTGTTCGCAAATTTCAGCCAGAAAAAAGGCTCCCGAAAGTTCTAGGTGACCTTTTAAGGGTAAAAATCCGTTGAAAATGGGCAATTTTACCGTTTTTTAGATGTTCGAAAATCCTAGGAGAGGCAGGCAAGTAAGAAATTTTACACCAAATGTTCCGACACTTCTAGATCTCAAATCGTCTTCCGAACAGATATTTTCCCGAAAATTGTCGTTGGGTGCCCCTGATTTGGTTGCGTTATCAGCAGCCCACGGCACTATTTTTTTTTTATCTGTTAGCAGACAAAGGTATGTATTTTCACCAGTTCATGCGGATGCCACATAGCCAAATGTAACATGATTTTTACTGCGACACCGACCTTCAAAATTGTCATCGGCGCTTGGAAAGAGAATTTCGCTACTCAAACAGGACAAACGAGCTGACAGTCGACGGTCTTTGCGTTGTTTGATCGACGAAAATATACTCCAACCAAATCAAATTTCCAGGTTTTCATTTCAAAGATAAAATAGCAGTGTAAACAATGGTAAGAGTACTTGCAATTCAAACTCTGATTACCTCCCAATGCCGTAGGGCAACAGGATGTTGTATTTGCTTCTGAATTTGTAATTCACAGCATACTAATGGATAAATACTCAAGTGAATTGTAATGAGCAGTATTTCCCTTTGGTTATATTTTCTATGTTAGGCAGCTGTATATAAGTTGTGTTGGTTCTTAAGTTTAAGTCTGTGGACAATTCCACCTGAGGTATGACTTTTAAAGGCGCTTTAAATTGTCCAACGGTTGACAACACATCTTGGTAATAATGCTAGTTAATACGTGTCCTTTTTGGGTATGGAAGCTGAGACATTTAAAATTGTGAATGACAAAATTTCAGCATCGTATCAAGCAAATAGTGTCTTCCAAGAATTATATCAAACGTTACAAACAACAAAAATAAACTTTGAAAACTGACTAACATTTCAAAAACGACAGTTGCAATCCGTTTCAATCTTCTTGTAATAAAATTTGTGCATCCGTGCTTCCATTTGTATTTTCTTCGTTAATTATACTTTGTTTTCAAGTTTTGAGCAGTTATTTTTATGCAGTTTGGTGACGGCTGCCACTTTTTGAATTTTGAAAACCCCTCTAAGTGAAATATTTTCCAACCATGAACCTAAGTACAGTTAATCGTGCTGCGCAGAGTTTCTATACCATTTGAGTCTGTGGACAAAAAGATCTGCAGCAGTATTCCATGTCAGAATGAAGTTTATTGTGTTATACAAGGCGGTTCTCTCTTTTGACTCTCTAATCATTGATGTGGCAGCTGTTTTCAGAAAGACCACTTCAAGGAACTGATCGATTTTTAGTCATCTTAATATCCATAAAATGTGAATTTAACATTTGCCATGGGCTTTAGAGGGTTTTGGAGAGATTACGGTGAATGTATGAGAATCTAGTGTAGAATAATTTTCTTAAAATGGTTGTTCTGAAAGAAAAAAAAATCAATTGTATACTAAAGCTACACACGTAAGGATTCTACAAATTTTGAGGGCTTTACATGTGGTCGAATTATACTTAATATTTTCCTACACATTTGCCTGTAAAAGTTTTTCTTCCCGCCGAAAAATTGGAGACGAACATACAAAAAAGCTAACGAAAGCGTGCATGATACTTCTAGAAAAATTTGATATCCACTTCCTTTCACTTTTTGAAATTGAAAAAGAAAACTCCAGAAAGTTCGCGACTCACATTTCAGCTGTACACTTCACAAATTGACCGAGGCTGAATAAGCGCGATAGAGTTTGACAGATCGAAAGTTCGGTTTTCTTGGTGGCGTTTTCACCGCCTTCGTCATTTTGTTGCTTAAGCTCCTTAGTTAATGTCAAAATCCTAAAGAAGTCGCCCGCATGCATAAACTTTATTGTACCGTATTGTAAGTGAACGCCGGCGTCTCATTTGTTAAGCCCTTCATCTTCAAAATGAAAGCTAAAACCTAAGATCCGGTAATGCTTTTTAACTCTTGATTTTCTTGACAAGTCTTGATGAGCGATCGCTGAAATTAAAGCTCAAAAACATCTCCCAACAAGACTGATTTTCAATCGATTCATAAAATTTTTCAAAGAAAAATTAAAAACATTTTCCTTCCTCTTTGTTATTCTCGATCCCAGCAGTTGAAAAACCTTTGAAAACGGCTGCAAAGTTCTCAGCAGGCGATTAGAAACTCACTTGACAGCTTTCAAAGCTCTAAGCTAAAAGATTTCTTACGGTAATGAAAACTCCCGGGGGGTACTTAACGAGGTCCTACCCCCTTACCCCTCTATATGAGGTACCCTTTATTGAAAAATGGTACTCCTTTCACATACCTACGTTTAGAACGTCGCATCCCTTTTAACTGCTGTAAATGTACTGACTTTTTTATTAAAATATGAAAAATCACAAAAGCAGAAATTTAGTGGAAGCCATAAATTCTTCTGTTAGCCCATTTAGGTCCTCTGGCAGATGGACAGACGGATTTTCCCTACCCCTTTGTGTATACACTTCAACTAGTGAAATCATATACCTGAGGCCTGAAAAAAATACCCCTGTCGGGCGAAGCCTTCCCGTGTAGGCCATTATAGGGAGTACCTCCAGGGTAAAAACTTCTCACGCATTCAAAAATTTCACACCATCACACCTGCTAACTGAAAACACATCAGCCCTATAAAAGATAAATTATTGCTTAGGGGCACTTTCAGCCCGCCTTGTTCACAAACGACAAAATGACGTAATATAATACTTCTCAGTTTATGGTCCATGTTCTAGCTATGCAAACTCTCAGTCGATAAACTTAGAGTGAATTTCCACTGTCGTGTAATTCTTAGGTGCGTACGCACGTACATTTTACGAGCGTATATAAAATAGAGGAAATATATGGACGGTAATCGTGCGTATTCGTTACAGCTAAACCTTGCGCAACTTTAAAGTTTGCCCACGGCCTTTCATGCATTGCCTCTAATGGAAATCATCCCTTGCACAAGAAGGACGTCAACTCACCCACATCATAAGTGTCTTAATAAATGTGCGTACCTCTCGCTGTTGAATGTTGTTGATACTTTTCGTTATTTCGTTTTCAAGGCTTGTGTACAAATTGGCCCCTAATCTTCCTTCCCACCTACAGGGGGTGAAAAAAGACAAAAACACACACATACAAAAGCATCCTCTACCAGCGAAGTAAAAAAGAACCACCTGATTACTACACAAAGGAAAATTACAGTGTTAATCCGATGGGTTTTTCACTTTTTTCAAAAGTAAGAAAGTCAGCGCTAAAACGTGACGTGTAATGCATGGAATCCCACAGTGCACAGCAAGGGTAGTGAACACTACATGCCATCTGGCAGCAAAGTAATTGATGGGCTCCTGTAACTGTATAGTGCCTCTTCCTGTTTTAGCTACGTCCATGTTGGATTTTGATTCGAGTTTATTCAGAAAGGTCACGTACTGTGCATGGAGAAAGAGTCACAAAAAAAGATTTTCGAGGCATATGATTTTAAGAGGGAAGATTATTTAATTGATAACTGAGAATTAAAATTTGACTGATAATAGATAGGTACTTTATTAAATACATTGCAGCATAAGCTGAATTGCGTATTTACATAATGGTAATAATTTATACTAACAATTGTAAAAATGGGCAATAATTGTAATAGCTAAAACTAAAAACGTATGATAAGAAACCTAAAAATTATTTACAATTCTGCTTGAGGCCATAAAAAAACTGTTCTTAAATCTATTTGTCTTGCTACGAGGCAAAGTGAAAGTGCGAGCGTGCCTTAGATTATAGTTGCTCTTTCATGAAGGTGGCAACAACTTTCTTAGCTTGTGGTTCGGGTCGCTCATTATGCTTTCAAACGTGCGAGTGCAAATGTTGTGGTGATGCTCCGCAACCGTTCGTAAACCCATAAGCGCTAAAGCTTGCTGATATTCTATACCAGGACATATGATTCGCATTGCTCTTTTCTGAACGCGTTCTAATTCTTGCGAAAGGTAGGCTGGTAGAGCGTGATGGAAAACTGGCGCAGCATAGTCAAGATAAAATAAATTTTCATGTCTGAACAGTATGCCATAAGTAATATTTCTTTTAAGAAAAGAGAAACAAGGATTAAAAAGCAAGTAAACGTAGCTAATAATCCTAGTAAGTTGTTTTTATACTGTACAGTACACCTTCACAAATCGGAGGTAGCCTTAACGCTTCGAAATTATCAGACTTTTGTCATGAAACGCGCGTAATTCACATCTAATTTAACTCGTCATCATTTGATTACACATAATTATTATTCACTTAAAGAGTTTGAAAGCAATATTTAGAACTAGCCTTCTAGGCAACCATTCCAAGTTCAAACATCGCTTGATATTTTTCCATATGTAACGGAACTGTATACTGACGTTGATTGATAATCACTAGTTCGTTATCATATTCAGTTTTACATTTTGAAGGTTACTCATTAGTCATCACTTTGCTTAACAACTGGAACTCGATGGAGATAAAATTATATGCTCGCTTAAAGTCAATTCAAAAACCCTTCAGTATCGTGATAGTTTACGCGGAAATTCAAGCTTGAAGGACAAGGCTACCCTTGAAACGGCGTCATTTTTTTATTCACAAATACAATGATGACGGATGTTTAATTTCTAACCATTTTCTGAGCCTAAATAGTTCTTCTTATCGTAACGACATTCTTGTCCAAAGATTGAAAATATTTCAGTGTCGTGAGCAGATTCATGCATGACGGATAACGACATAGTTAAAAGGCCGAAAGGTCTGGATTCGTGTACCATTTTATTAAAACTAAAAAACGAATAATAACATGGTAACATTTATAATTCCTGCCATTCATGATGACGCATTACAGCAGGGTCTGTATTACAGTGCAACCGCCTTAACATGAACACCAAAGGGACAGAGCCAAGTGTCTGCATTACAGTCCAAACTCCTTAATATGAACACCAAAGGGACAGAGCCAAGTGTCCGCATTACAGAGGTGTCTGCATTACAGTCAAACCGCCTTAATATGGACACCAAAGGGACAGAGCCAAGTGTCTGCATTACAGAGGTGTCTGTATTACAGTCCAACCTCCTTAATATGGACACCAAAGGGACAGAGCCAAGTGTCCTCATTACAGAGGTGTCTGCATTACAGTCCAACCTCCTTAATATGGACACCAAAGGGCAGAGCCAAGTGTCCGCATTACAGAGGTGTCCGTATTACAGTCAAACCGCCTTAATATGGACACCAAAGGGACAGAGCCAAGTGTCTGCATTACAGAGGTGTCTGTATTACAGTCCAACCTCCTTAATATGGACAACAAAGGGACAGAGCCAAGTGTCCTCATTACAGAGGTGTCTGCATTACAGTGCAACCACCTTAACATGAACACCAAAGGGACAGAGCCAAGTGTCTGCATTACAGTCCAAACTCCTTAATATGGACAACAAAGGGACAGAGCCAAGTGTCCTCATTACAGAGGTGTCTGCATTACAGTCCAACCTCCTTAATATGGACACCAAAGGGACAGAGCCAAGTGTCCGCATTACAGAGGTGTCCGTATTACAGTCAAACCGCCTTAATTTGGGCACAAAAGGGACAAAGCAAAGTGTCCTCATTACAGAGGTGTCTGTATTACAGTCAAACCGCCTTAATATAGGCACAAAAGGGACAGCACCAAGTGTCTGCATTACAGGTGTCTGTATTACAGAGATGAGTGTAAGGAGGGGTTCAAATTAACACTTTATTTTCAACAAAGAAAGTGATTTAAAATCTGAAGTTACAGTCAAACCAAGTGAAGCGTACCCCCCAAGATTCTATTAATGAATTGATTATTTGAAAAATGAATCCGTTAGTCGTTCCCGAAACTGGTGTCAAATTCAAAGCGATATTTCTGCATGCGTAATGAGCAGTGAATATTTTACGAGAACTTCTTTGTATTTGGTCAGATTGGAAATCTTTGAATACATTAAGCTTCTTAGAAGACATCAATTTCAGGAAAATGGAGCTGGTAGAAATTTCATAACTGCCTCGCGTGTGAATTCACGGCTCATTACACATGCAAGAATGCAGAGATCAATCTGAAATCTACAACTAGCAACGGATTCAACTTTTGAATAATAAATTCATTAATGTATTCTTGGGGGGTACGAATACGTGTATTTTAGGGTCATTCATTTTTTCTGCAAGTTGAAAAATGAAAAATGAAAATCTGTGTCCAATTTTCATATTTTTTTGAATTTAAAAATGAAAAATAAAAAGTCGACAATTGATTTTCAATTTTCATTTTTCTCTAAACATAGAAAAATGAAAAATGAAAATCTGTGTTCAATTTTTATTTTTTTAGAAATTGAAAAATGAAAAATGACAAATGGAAATCTATGTTATATTTTTATTTTTTTCTGAACATAGAAAAATGAAAAAAGAAAACCTGTGCCAACTTTTAATTCTTTCAGAAAAATGAAAATCTGTGGTCAATTTTCTTTTTTTTTTTTTTCTGGACTCATAACGGAAATGAAACTAACCCGGAAATAAAGATACAATAGATTACCGTGCAATTGCTGTCATCAGCTTCGATCTTGGTTCGGTCGAGTGTTTCTGTTGCAATGCAGGAAGGTTACATTATTTTTTTTCTCAGGAGAAGGAGAACGGGGAGTAGAAAGACGAGTGAAAAAAATGCCGGTGACAGCAGAGATGGGCTCAAAAGTTTGGAGTAAGTCATACCGCAGATTATTGTAATTCTTGAGCTGATGTTAGTTTCCAAGTGTTTTTGCGGGGAATGCATGTGACAGCTATGGAGGAACTTCAAAGGCTGATGATGCGGGACCTCTAACGTCAACTACAGTCGAATTCCCCATAAGCGACCACCCAAAATGCAAGGGTTTGGTGGTAGCTAACGGGAGGTCTTCGCTTACGAGGGTCGCGCTGCAAGGGCGAAATTTTTAAGTCAACCTAGGATGAGGTGGTAGTTACTTTCCCCTAACAATTACTGGTAGTTTTATTGACACAATCATTAGCTATTCTATGCAACAGTTCATCCACGGAAGTGCACTTAATTAGATGACGCTATAAATTGGTGGTTAAAAAAAATTTACTTGTGTACGTGACTTCTTTACAGAAATGTCCCTGAAACGTGTGACGAACAAAAACTTAACTTCTTAAACTGGAACCTGGAAATCTGAGTCTTTTTCTTAAGGGTAACTATGGTTAATATTGTAGTTATAGATTGAACTAAAGAAACACAGTAATAGTTGTGTAGGCAATAATGACGCCAAAGAATCAATTCATTTTTGTCCATTTTTACCGCGATGTACTTGTAGTAAGACCATATGTCAAGTGGTCGCTTACCGGAGGTTTAAAACAGTAGAAAATTCTCAAACTGTCAGCCGAAAAAGTGGTCACGGTCGCTTACGGAGGTGGTCGTTTACGAGAGGTTTCAGTATAGGGCTTTGACTGAGAACATTTTTGGTGTTTTGGTGTTTACAAGTTCCTCCACAGCTGTCACATGCTTTCCCCGCAAAAACACTTGGAAACTAACATCAGCTCAATTACAACAATCTGCGGTATGATTTACTCCAAACATTTGAGCCCATCTCCGCTGTCACCGGCATTTTTTTCACTCCTCTTTCTACTCCTCGTTCTCCTTCTCCTGAGAAAAAAAAATAATGTAACCTTCCTGCATTGCAACAGAAACACTCGACCGAACCAAGATCGAAGCTGATGACAGCAATTGCACGGTAATCTATTGTATCTTTATTTCCGGGTTAGTTTCATTTCCGTTATGAGTCCAGAAAAAAAAAAATGAAAATTGACCACAGATTTTCACTTTTCATTTTTCTGAAAAATTAAAATTTGACACAGGTTTTCTTTTTTCATTTTTCTATGTTCAGAAAAAAATAAAAATATAACATAGATTTTCATTTGTCATTTGCCATTTTTTAATTTCTAAAGAAATGAAAATTGAACACAGATTTTCATTTTTCATTTTTCTACGTTTAGAGAAAAATGAAAATTAAAAATCAATTGTCAACTTTTTATTTTTCATCTTTAAATTTAAAAAAAAATGAAATTGGACACGGATTTTCACTTTTCATTTTTCAACTTGCAGAAAAAATGAATGACCCTAAAATACACGCATTGGTACGCTTGACCTGGTTTGACTGTAATAATTTACAAAGGTGTAACTTCATATATACACAAATAAGAAACAGTTCTGTAACGTATCACAACATCATGTGGTCAAAATTGGGAAAATAGACCAATTAAACCGTCGGGTTACAGGCCTCTTTTGCACTGCCCCGAGTTTTAAAATCTGGTGGACGTTTTTTACATTCGCTGAGCTTTGCTGTGTCAAAAGTATCGAAAAACGCACTCTTCCGTTCCTGTCAGCATTTTAAACGGGAGGGGCGTATTGAAACGAACAAGGTGTCATAACAGGTTTCACTGAAGTTTTTATTAACTCGGCAGCAGTAAAGTTGAGTGCTTCTGCGCAAATGTCGCTAAAAGACAATTATGAAGAGCTCTTCAGTTAGCTTTGTTTGTCTACAACCAACATACAGAACATACATTTCTCTTTGAAAGGATTCTCATAAAAACGCACAGCGGTTAGAAACCTCCGTCTACTGTATTTTGCAACAGTGAAGACCAGCCTCTTAACTAGTGATGTTCACGACCAGTAAACATTTTATCTCCCACGTTCCACGATGGATTGTCTTTGCAAGGTTTAGGTTCAAAATGGTATGGGGGATATATCTTTCGATAATCAAACGTCGTGGCTTGGCAAAAACTTGAAAATGGAGGTATTGCGTACACGTCTTTAGCGCCATCGTTTGCATTTTTGCCAAACGCCCACATCGTATTTGCGTATGTTCCATGTAGTCCCAAATATGAACTACAAAGGTTTGTGGCATTTTTGAATTGCAGTGCATACGAAGCTGGCGGATCATGATACAATCGTGTGTCGTGAAAATACTGTTTTATCTTTATATCCTGCAGCCAAATACCGATCTGTTGGTCAGCGTGAGGATGACAAAGCATCTTGCTTTCGTTTTGCGCCAAGAACTGTTGAATGATATTCTTAGAGAACAACAGAAATGATTCATCAATCCATGTAATGCCAGCTTCGCAGTGAAAATGTCCCCAAACTAGGTTGTCTTTTGGCCGTAAAGAAATCTCTTCCAGAAGCCTCTTTAAACAAAGGAAATAGTCATCGTCAATTCTCAGAAGATACTGAAAGTCAAATTTAGCCATCGCCCATCTTATATGGTTAAGAAAACGAAGTCCAAACTCCCAGCCTCCTTGTAAAGCCTGTAATTCCATGTCCTTGTAAGTATTTCTCTCAGAAACTGTCAACGTACGCTGAAAGTAGTCTTTGATGAAGCCATCGGTTATAAAGACGCACTTAACCTGTTTGAGAAAATAACCCGATAACATTTCGAGAATGACGAAGAGAAAGAGTCATTGGGGCTTTTCTTGGGAAGGGGGGAGGGCTCTTAGTATATCCTGGGGGCTTTTTATCGGATGCATTTTCTTGTTTATGCAGGTAGATGGGCGTATAACTAGTGGATCAGGGGTTATAAGCGTAAGCATGCTGGGGGGCCGGGAGGGGGTTAGTATATCCGGGGGCTTTTTATCTGATGCGCTTTTTTGTTTACAGGTAGATGGGAGTATAACTAGTGGATAAGGGGTTATAAGCGGAACCATACTGGGGGAGGAGGCTTTTTAGTATATCCGGGGGCTTTTTATCGGAAGCATTTACAGGTAGATAGGCGTATAACTGGGGAATGGGGGAGGGCGTATAAACTGAATTTTATGGCATTCCGGCATCCACTAACCATATCTCCTGTGCAGTGTTTCCACCACGTGCCGCGAATCGCCTGCCTTCTTTCGAATCTTGACGGTGCAGTACTAACAATTATCAGTAACGTTACTTTCTTCTTGTTGACTCCCAAGTCTTGAAAATCTAATATTGGAAGAAGATTCCCGTTGGATATAGCTTCTGTTTCTCGACGTGGCTTCTCATTCGTTAGTGAAACAAGAATTACGTCTTCTACATCTTTTGTCTCAGGATTTGGTCTAGAAACGCCTCCGATTCTCATTAATGAATCGTTAAAATTTTGATCTATTGTTCTTAATGGCTGGAACATATAGCCAGGCAGCGTTGAAAATTGAACATAAATCATCCACAACATTAAGCAAGTAAACGAACAAAACAGCAGCAAACACAGTAAGGTTGGCGTTCGCAGTATGCGTGCGCAACGCATGTATGGTATCGATCCACGGTTAAATTCTGTAATAATGAGATTATGTTCTCTTGGACTGTTCATGACACTTGAAGGCGCTGATTCTTGCGGGCTGATCCTTTTGGGAAAAGAAACCATTCATGGTGTTACTTACAAGAGTTTTGTCCGTGTGCACAAATATTAAGCTACATTCACACAGTACGGGACGAATTTCCGAACGGTTGTCAATTCGTGCGTTGAGCTGTTGCGTTGACACGGAACCACTCGAGCTGTACGAAAACTTAATTAGACGCCTAACCGTTCAAAAATTGTCAACACCAAAATCGAGGTCAAATTTTAAACCGGCGCGGAGTGAACACCCATATCCGTCTAAATTTCTGTACGGCAAAAGCGTGGTTGCATGAATGTCTTCCAACTCAGCTGGGAGACACCATTTTGGATTTACTCAAGTAGCGCTCTGTGCATTGGCAGATAGTAAAACAACTGGAAAAAGTGTAGAAAAGTTCAATTCAACGAGGTTTGTCAGTTCCGTGCGAACAGAGTGAAAACGTTCGTATGAACAAGGAATCCGGTCTAATTTCAATCAGCCCGTCGAAAATTCGTCCGTAGAGGGTAAAAGTAGAGCAACCACATTTTAAGTCGATATTAACTCGTGACAGTGATTCATCTGATAAACTTGAGGTCAACGGTGCGTTGATTTACCCACTCCCCTCTCCATCAATGATCCTTTTCAAGGGTATTCTAAAAAGCTATTTAAACCAGGGATGTGATGTCATCATAGTGGGGGATCGAACTTGGGATCTAGCGCACCGAAGGCCGCACACTAACCAACTGCGGCTATGTTCACATGTACGTTATCGGACGAATAAACCTTCGAGTGTTTAGGTGATCTTTTCACACGAGACCTCCTTAAGTGGTCCTGTGTGAACAGAGTGTCCGGTTCAATTCAGTTTCAGCTGGTCCGTGTGAGAGTAGCCTTAAATTTCAATCATATTTTCGAAAGCTACCTAGCATTCAAAATAGTAATAAGGCCATGATCAATTAATCCAAAGGTGCAGGACATCCTTTCTTCTAAGCAAACAAATTTGCTGCGAATGTGAAAATTCGGCCAATTCAATTCGTGAGTGTTTATCAACCGAAAAGTAAGCTTAAAAGGAAAAATTTAATGCACAGTTCGATAATTGTAGAAAAAAAGAATAATTCTTATGCAACGTAATAGAATTCATGATTGTTTTCGTATGAATAATTGCTTAGCTAAGAAGTATAATGTTGTTCAGGGTTCTCATACTGAGCTAGGGAAACTTGTGGTTTCGCCCACATTTGCGAGCAACTCTTTAAAGGTAATTTTCAAACTATTTATCTTGACCGACCTAAACCATCATTGTGTAAAACGGAGAATGAAGCTTTAAATTAACGCTTAAATTTAAAATATCAAGAAATTTACGTAGCAACTTTTGAAATTTGTGTAGAAAAGTTTTGGATTTTGGGCAATTTTTTAGCAACATTAACGCTCCAGTAAGCAATTTTCCAGCATTTTACAAGCACAATCGGGACAGGCCTACGCTCAGACCAAACTGACGTCATATCAAAGGCTCCGAAATTTTACAGTGAGAGTACTGTGTCAGTAATCTATAGGACCTACGGTTTTTCGTCCCAAACGCTATGGGAGAAGACTACAATGTCAACACATTCTCCTCAACTGAACATTCGTCCTGCATGGAATCAAACTGCAAAGCTTGGTACCCCAATATACCAGTCGGTGTGGCCTGAAGACGTTTGTACTTCGGGAAGGATACTTGCAATCAAAACAAGCTCATTAAGTCTCCTTTGTGGGTTTGTACATGAAGGTTTATTATGATGCATACTTTCCCTCGATGTTGCACATGTTTAAGGTTGCCTAGACATCCTATTTTCTTTGTCTAGAAACTTTTTCACTGGAATCTCCAAAGTAGTATCTTCTTTTTTTTCCTAAACCGGAATTTTCAAAAACCTTTTTGTAAATGGTGAATGTATTCACGTCTGGAAAGACGTGAATACAGCATGCTCTTTCAACAAATAATTGTTGTGAACAAGCAAGACATTTAGTTCACCAGGCGTTGCCACGCAAGGGCTAAGCCTCTGAAACAATCTATGCCATGTAAGTCATGCACAGTGAAACCTCGAAATAACGAACCTCATGTATGTAACGAATTCTTCGGTATAACGAAAGATATTCTTAAAGATATTCAGTAATATTAAAACAAATGGAAAAGTACCTAGATACGGTCAAGTGTTTCCTTACTCCTTACACCTCGCTATCAAGAGAGAATGAGCTAAGAGAGCGAATCCCTCTGTCCCATGATAATTGTTTTTAATCTATTTAAAGTTCGAGCGCGTGCTGCTTGGGTTATTTTTGTCTGTTGTTTCTGTGACCCGCGTGGTCTACTTTCACGTGAACGCGACATATTTCGCCGCCAAACATTTGAAGTTTGACAGCCATTATAGTAATTAGTGCCAGGAGCCGATACTAATCTGCTCCTGTTGTTGACATGTTTTTTTTGATTCTGACACACCGTGAAAGCCAAAGGCAAAGGTTATCAGGCGCGAAACACGAAACCTTTGATAGGTGGCTGGCTTCAATTGTTTGCATTACTTCTTCTTAACGTCTAATACTTGCGATAAATATTTCGCCCTGCGAACACAAATCATGTCAGATGCTTCGGGCTGTTAGACAACGCTAACCTGGATATGCACGGTTTCCGGTTTCCGTCGATTCTTTATAATGAGCGGTGTGACCACATTTGTCTAGCGCCCTCTCAAAATTCAAATGTTTGGCGGCCAAACATTCATGTTTGAACCCACTTTGAACCTATTTTCTCTTTACGTGTTCACGGTTGCATTACAGTGCAACCTCCTTAAAACAGACACCAAAGGGACAGAGTCAAGTGTCCTCATTACAGAGTTGTCTGTATTACAGTCAAACCGCCTAAATACGGGCAGAGAAGGGACAGAGCCAAGTATCTGCATTACAGAGGTGTCTGCATTACAGTCAAACCGCCTTAATATGGACACCAAAGGGACAGAGCCAAGTGTCCTCATTACAGAGTTGTCCGTATTACAGTCAAACCGCCTTAATATGGGCACAAAAGGGACAGCGCCAAGTGTCTGTATTACAGAGATGAGTGTAAGGAGGGGCTCAAATTAACACTTTATTTTCAACAATAAAAGTCATTTCAAATCTGAAGTTAATAATTTACAAAGGTGTAACTTCATATATACACAAATAAGAAACAGTTCTGTAACGTATCACAACATCATGTGGTCAAAATTGGGAAAATAGACCAATTAAACCGTCGGGTTACAGGCCTCTTTTGCACTGCCCCGAGTTTTAAAATCTGGTGGACGTTTTTTACATTCGCTGAGCTTTGCTGTGTCAAAAGTATCGAAAAACGCACTCTTCCGTTCCTGTCAGCATTTTAAACGGGATGGTCGTATTGAAACGAACAAGGTGTCATAACAGGTTTCACTGAAGTTTAAATCAACTCGGCAGCAGTAAAGTTGAGTGCTTCTGCGGAAATGTCGCTAAAAGACAATTTTGAAGAGCTCTTCAGTTAGCTTTGTTTGTCTACAACCAACATACAGAACATACATTTCTCTTTGAAAGGATTCTCATAAAAACGCACAGCGGTTAGAAACCTCCGTCTACTGTATTTTGCAACAGTGAAGACCAGCCTCTTAACTAGTGATGTTCACGACCAGTAAACATTTTATCTCCCACGTTCCACGATGGATTGTCTTTGCAAGGTTTAGGTTCAAAATGGTATGGGGGATATATCTTTCGATAATCAAACGTCGTGGCTTGGCAAAAACTTGAAAATGGAGGTATTGCGTATACGTCTTTAGCGCCATCGTTTGCATTTTTGCCAAACGCCCACATCGTATTTGCGTATGTTCCGTGTAGTCCCAAATATGAACTACAAAGGTTTGTGGCATTTTTGAATTGCAGTGCATACGAAGCTGGCGGATCATGATACAATCGTGTGTCGTGAAAATACTGTTTTATCTTTATATCCTGCAGCCAAATACCGATCTGTTGGTCAGCGTGAGGATGACAAAGCATCTTGCTTTCGTTTTGCGCCAAGAACTGTTGAATGATATTCTTAGAGAACAACAGAAATGATTCATCAATCCATGTAATGCCAGCTTCGCAGTGAAAATGTCCCCAAACTAGGTTGTCTTTTGGCCGTAAAGAAATCTCTTCCAGAAGCCTCTTTAAACAAAGGAAATAGTCATCGTCAATTCTCAGAAGATACTGAAAGTCAAATTTAGCCATCGCCCATCTTATATGGTTAAGAAAACGAAGTCCAAACTCCCAGCCTCCTTGTAAAGCCTGTAATTCCATGTCCTTGTAAGTATTTCTCTCAGAAACTGTCAACGCACGCTGAAAGTAGTCTTTGATGAAGCCATCGGTTATAAAGACGCACTTAACCTGTTTGAGAAAATAACCCGATATCATTTCGAGAATGACGAAGAGAAAGAGTCAGTGGGGCTTTTCTTGGGAAGGGGAGAGGGCTCTTAGTATATCCTGGGGGCTTTTTATCGGATGCATTTTTTGTTTATGCAGGTAGATGGGCATATAACTAGTGGATCAGGGGTTATAAGCGTAAGCATGCTGGGGGGCCGGGGGGGGTTAGTATATCCGGGGGCTTTTTACCTGATGCGTTTTTTTGTTTACAGGTAGATGGGAGTATAACTAGTGGATAAGGGGTTATAAGCGGAACCATACTGGGGGAGGAGGCTTTTTAGTATGTCCGGGGGCTTTTTATCGGAAGCATTTACAGGTAGATAGGCGTATAACTGGGGAATGGGGGGGAGGGGGTATTAACGGAATTTTATGGCATTCCGGCATCCACTAACCATATCTCCTGTGCAGTGTTTCCACCACGTGCCGCGAATCGCCTGCCTTCTTTCAAATCTTGCTGGTGCAGTACTAACAATTATCAGTAACGTTACTTTCTTCTTGTTGACTCCCAAGTCTTGAAAATCTAATATTGGAAGAAGATTCCCGTTGGATATAGCTTCTGTTTCTCGACGTGGCTTCTCATTCGTTAGTGAAACAAGAATTACGTCTTCTACATCTTTTGTCTCAGGATTTGGTCTAGAAACGCCTCCGATTCTCATTAATGAATCGTTAAAATTTTGATCTATTGTTCTTAATGGCTGGAACATATAGCCAGGCAGCGTTGAAAATTGAACATAAATCATCCACAGCATTAAGCAAGTAAACGAACAAAACAGCAGCAAACACAGTAAGGTTGGCGTTCGCAGTATGCGTGCGCAACGCATGTATGGTATCGATCCACGGTTAAATTCTGTAATAATGAGATTATGTTCTCTTGGACTGTTCATGACACTTGAAGGCGCTGATTCTTGCGGGCTGATCCTTTTGGGAAAAGAAACCATTCATGGTGTTACTTACAAGAGTTTTGTCCGTGTGCACAAATATTAAGCTATACATTCACACAGTACGGGACGAATTTCCGAACGGTTGTCAATTCGTGCGTTGAGCGTTGTGCGTTGACACGGAACCACTCGAGCTGTACGAAAACTTAATTAGACGCCTAACCGTTCAAAAATTGTCAACACCAAAATCGAGGTCAAATTTTAAACCGGCGCGGAGTGAACACCCATATCCGTCTAAATTTCTTTACGACAAAGGCGTGGTTGCATGAATGTCTTCCAACTCAGCTGGGAGACGCCATTTTGGATTTACTCAAGTAGCGCCCTGTGCATTGGCAGATAGTAAAACAACTGGAAAAAGTGTAGAAAAGTTCAATTCAACGAAGTTTGTCAGTTCCGTGTGAACAGAGTGAAAACGTTCGTATGAACAAGGAATCCGGTCTAATTTCAATCAGCCCGTCGAAAATTCGTCCGTAGAGGGTAAAGGTAAAGCAACCACATTTTAAGTCGATATTAACTCGTGACAGTGATTCATCTGATAAACTTGAGGTCAACGGTGCGTTGATTTACCCACTCCCCTCTCCATCAATGGTCCTTTTCAAGGGTATTTAAAGCTATTTAAACCAAGGATATGATTTCATGGGGGATCGTACTTGGGACCCAGCGCACCGAAGGCCGCACACTAACCAACTGTGGCTATGTTCACATGTACGTCATCGGACGAATAAACCTAGTTCGAGTGTTTAGGTGATCTTTTCACACGAGACCTCCGTAAGTGGTCCTGTGTGAACAGAGCGTCCGGTACAATTCAGTTTCAGCTGGTCCCTGTTAGAGTAGCCTTAAATTTCAATCATATTTTCGAAAGCTACCTAGCATTCAAAATAGTAATGAGGCCATGATCAATTAATCCAAAGGTGCAGGACATCCTTTCTTCTAAGCAAACAAATTTGCCGCGAATCTTTTGTTCAAATGAACATTCGGCCAATTTAATCTTTCATTTTTACCATAGACGCTTGCATAATGTCACTCGTTTAGTCAGGTTTCACCGTAAAATGTGCAGTGACCGACGTATAGCACCAATGCTATCATTTTCATTACATCCTGAGGTTTAATTATACACCACTCGAAATTCTCAAGATGTCCTATGTCCTAGATTTTTTTCTGTCAGACCAACTCCTTTACCTAAGAAAGCACTATTGGAGGCGAAACACTTTTACATTCAGCACTCGCATGAGATAGGCCTGTCCTGATTGTGCTCGGCAACCTTGAACAACTTTTGCTGTTGGGAACAACTTTTGCGGTTTTAGCAACCTTGAGAAATTTTTGCCTTTCTGAAAAACCCAAAAAATTCAACGATTTCAAGGAAAACTTCAAGTTATGCGAATTCGTGAGTGTTTGTCAACTGAAAAGTAAGCTTAAAGGGAAAAATTTAATGCACAGTTCGATAAATTGTAGAAAAAAAAATGCTTATGCAACGTGATGGAATTCATAATTGTTTTCGTGTGAATCATTTTACTTAGCTAAGAAGTATAATGTTGTTCAGGGTTCTCATACTGAGCTTGGGATACTTGTGGTTTCGCCCATATTTGCGAGCAATTCTTTTAAGGTAATTTTCAAGCTATTTTTCTTGACCGATGTAAGCCCGGAGAATAAAACTTTAAATTAACG
>OZ038003.1:21627727-21657727 GCA_964035705.1 Porites rus | reverse complement strand
AACGCGATTACCGAACGGAATCAAAACTAATCAGTCCTGAATTCTCCTCACCATTTGCCCAAACCGTGAAGCGACCGGTTTACCAATGTAAATAGTAGAAAAGCCTTGATGCCAAGAGCCTGCGATAAAGCTTCCTCTCATCGCTATCTACCGCCAGGGACATTTCGTCAAAGAGTAGTGAGAGGCGGGTGTATCGGAGACTATGCGTCATATATCTTAAGTACTTTGAGGGGACTTGTTAAGTGCATAACAGATCGTAGCAAGGGCAGATCGTTACAATATCTCTAATTACTTATTAAGAGACACCAACAGAAAACTCGCTATTCCTCTACCCCAGACAAATGTTAAGAAAAATAGCTTTTTTGGAGCAGTTCTATGGAATATCCTTCCTATATTATTGACCAGCAGCAGGCGAAGTCTCTTGGGGTTTTGAGGGCCGGCTGCAAACAATTCTTCTGGAGATCTACACGGTACTTACGTAAAGCGGACTAAGGCTTTAAGTCTTCTAGTATTCGTTTTTTGACAAAGACAAAGGTAAGGTTTTGGGGGCCTGCTTGGGCGTCTAAGTTTCATGGAATAAGGTTACGGAGGATGAGGAAAGTCCTCAAGTCTGTCTTTCCTTTTTAGGTGTTCCTATTCGTTCGTTACAAGGTTCTTCTTAGGTTTAGTATTATACTCTATTTTGTTTCCCTATTTTTATTGTTTTTTTTTCTTTTTTCTTTTTTTTTTTTTGCGGAAAAGACGATGTTCTCTTTCCAAACGCTGTTGAAAGGAACTTTCAGTCTTTTAACCTGTCATCTGCAGTTCAGTATTACAGCTAGAGTTTCCATGACACTAAAACGTCAATCAGTGCAAAGTCTTTCAGGCCACAAAGCAGCCCGTACTCTTTGCGTAAGCCAAGAAGGCGGAATAGTCGAGGTAATGGTCTGGAGCAAAACAAAATGGTCGTTCTCTCTTGTCTGGAGCAGAGGGGGCACGGTGGGGGAGGGGAGAGGTGAGTAAGACTGGGGAGAGAATCGAAAAATAAGTCTAAAAAATACAATAGAAAATGAAAAAAAAAATAAAATAAAAGAAAGAAAACAAGAAATAAAAAAAAAGTTTCGCAGTCTTAAAGCAGTTGAAAAGTTAGTACTACCAAATCCGTTCCTGCTGATCAATAATAAAGCGCCAAAAGTTGAATACCGTATTTATTCGAATAAGCGCCCAACCTCGAATTAGCGCCCACCTCGAATAAGCATCCTAAAGGCAGCAAAGTTAATAAGCGCCCACCCCCACCCCACTCCCTCCCACACAAACTCAAATAAGAGATAATAAGTAATAAAGAGACCCTCCCGATGACGGAGTTTTCTTCAGAGCATTTTACAGAAACCTTGCTTTGTTACATCTCCGCTTTTTGTTTTTACCATTTATTGTTTTGTTGCAAAACTATCATACTACGCTTGGTGAGAATGGGGAAAATTTAATAAGCGCACAGCCTCGAATAAGCACCCACCTCGAATAAGCGCCCACTCTCAAGGTCCAAAAATTTAATAAGCGCCCAGGGTGGTTAATCGAATAAATACGGTATATACCATAAAAATTTGTAAATGAAGGACGTAGTTAACCTGTAACAGGCCTTCAGGTAGATGGAAAAACGCAAAGAAAAGTGGGCTAGAAAAAATGGCGAAGGGGCGGGGTTAGGGAGAGAGGGCGAAAGGTCCTCCTACTCTCTTATTCTCTTTTCCACGTTTGTTTTCCTCCGTTCCCCATTTCGCGCCACTGTCCACTGTCCACTATCCACTATCCACTATCCACTGTCCACTGTCCACTACCCCTGGAATAGGCTAGTTCATAGTGGGCCAGAGAGTTTTTTTCCAATGGTGATGCAAGGGATCTATAGATGTCCATTTAGGAGCATTTGCCATTTTTAAAAGCTCATGATCACGCTGCAACTATTCCTGCTTCAGCATTACTAAAACGTCACTTTTTTTTCTATTTTCCGTTTTGTTGTAGAGGAAAGTTTTTGGTGATTTGTTTTTGATGATGGTGTTTCATCGTTGATCGAAACGAGTTAAAATGTTTTCTGAAACGTTCGTTACAATGTAACTTTATAAGCGTGATAGTAATACATCGAAACGTACATTTATACTTATACAGAATTACTTGAAAGAGAAAACTCGCAAGAAAAAAAAAGAGTTCTAATTAGTTAATATTGGTTATCCCCGTCTTAAATTTAACGTATTTATGCCTTTTGACATGTGCTTAAATTAATAAAACACACCACTGTACTTGTTTAAAGTTTGTTTTCTTTTACTGCGGTCGTCGACGTCTTGCCGACGTCGCTCAAAATGGCCGACTTCTGGGCAGTTCCACAATTTATGTTGTATCCAAACAAAATGACTCTTCTAAATAAGATAAGTGTATTGAAAGATGTAATATAGATTGTATGCTGGAATTTGGCATGTGATCAGCGTTGAATAGAATGTTGAAAGTGAATCTGTCGTTAACACCGCTGACGTGACGGGCCGCGTCACGCCATTTTTAACCACTGGAATGTCGCGATTTTTCGCAAAATTAGGGTTGAACTCGGCGTCTCGCGGGCTACTTAAAATCGTTTGCCCAGAGATTTGTTTCGATTTTCCGATATATTGGGGCCTAGTTAAGCCGTAGAAAGTCAATTTGCGAAATTCTAAGTTATAGCGCATTGTAAAAATTTACATTATTTTAACCCTATAATTTTGAACGGTAGAAATTGTCAATGGGGCCTATTTTTAACAATATCTTTTTGGCCACAAACTTATTACAGCTTTCACAAATTTATCGTCTTATAAGAAAGAAAGGGTCATAAAAACTATTCGTGTTCTTCAAAGGCTGCCAAATCGTTGTGGTTTGACGTACGAGTCAATAGAGTTTGTGTAAAATTTCGCTTTACCGGAAGTGGATTTTAAGCTCCGAACGAGCAAAATGAGTTTTCTCGAATTTTAACAAAAGAACACGTTATTTGGGAAAACTAACTACAGCATGTTTCATTACTCATTAAGGGTTATCGATGAGCAAAAAATGAGCGAAATTCGAATTTTGAACTTGTGCCACAAAAAGGCGATTTTGGTCGATATTTACAGACAGTTGCTCTTAATGTCATAAATTGGGTTTTCTAGCACCGTACTTTATGGTTTTTGTGTACCACAAATTTTTCAATGACTGTTGTGGTAAAAAAAGGGGAGATGCAAGTTCTGTTTCGTTACGATGTGTGTTGTTGGCAAATAAAGTTCTGAGGCTATTTATATGCGAAAACTGCATTTGCAATTTGGTTCTGGAGACAATGTACAATAAATAAATGTAATTCCTCTAATCATATCAAGAAATGTTTCCTCGCACCCCGTTTATTACGGAATCTCGCTATTTCCGGACACTAAACCGCGGTCCAGAGGGTGTCCGCAATAACGAGAGTTGACTGTTTATAACGAACATACTTTGCCAGTCCATTGGCCCTTCGTTATATCGAGGTTCCACTGTAAAATGCTAGCTCATCTGTCATATTATTTTGATATGCCATCTAGTGTATCTTGAAATTTCGCGATCAGTACGGTAGGGTTCTCTTATTGTTTGTCGTAAAATAGTCTAAGTCACTGTTTTGTTGATAAAAAACATAATAATGATAAATTTGCCATCTCTTCTCATTTTAGTGAATAAATCGGAGTCGTAAACGCAGTCTTAAACTCGATGGAATCGAAGTTTCGTGAAGCGCAACGCTGCCATTTTCTCCTCGCTTACGATGAAGTGAAACCGAGAGTTTTGGCCATAAATTTGCATTATTACTACATATGACGAAAAAGAGAAACTCAAAAACAGTCAGATAATGAAATCTAAGTTCTGTCGCATGTGGCGGTAGTATATAAATGGCAAATTGCATGTACCTCGCAGTTTGAACAAAGATGTCCGTGTCAATTATGGGACCTGTAGTCTTGTTCTTAATCAGTGTCTACCCACGCAGGATATCACCTAGAACTGAAATATCGATGATAAATTGCTGAAATCTTCCTTCTTCGTCTTCCTTCATAGGACGAAAGCGACGATGATGATGAAGAAGAAAGCTTTTATGCATATGTTTGGGTCTTAAAACTGATACGGCGGAATGTGACCTTGCCTGTACAACTAAAAATCAAAGCCGTTGATATTAAATACCCACAACCTAAACAAAAGAACCCTTTACTCTAGTTTAGAATGACTGTAGAGATCGTTCATCTTTCAACTAAAAAGCAAGCTTATGACGCTTACATCTATGATCATGTATCACAGAAAAACCTTTAATAGTTTTTAATATTGACCCCTTGCATTTTTAATGAAACTTGGAGCCATAAAGTCAAATCACAGACAGCTATATTTTTGGTAAACAACTTTTCGCTCCGACAAGTCTTCATGTAAATAGTAACACTGGTCTTTTACTGGCCTTACCTCACGAAATTGTTTGAAGTGTTCGCCGAGGAAATTAATTAAGTTTTAAAACTTTTAACGATAGAGTAATTATTCATAACTCGAAGGATAGGCAGAAATAGGAGAAGATAGAATTTCAGATCTTCCATTTCAAGCAAGATCTCGCTTTGCTCTTTATACTTTAAAACATAAATCACAGAAGAAGGTTTAAAATATCCCGTTTTACGGGCACGAAAGTTATTTCAGAGCTGTCGTTTACATGTGCCACCAGGGCGGATGAAGATTGGGACCTCATGACTTTTTCCGTCGTGGTCGGAAGCGACAAAATTTACAAACTAAATTTATAAGAACCTACACACCGACTGGTTTGTTCAAATAAGCTTCCAGGCGAATAAGTAACACACATTTAACGTTTCCCGATTCATGTTAATGCCATAGGACAAACCAACCTTCAATAAAGAGGGCAAATGCTAATACTCGGTTTGCGCGAACCCAACGGAAATCGATCGCTTCAGTTTGAGACTGACATTCCTGAGCTTACTTACCTACCGTGAACCGTAAAACCTTGTCCCCGCAGTTGATTTTCTGAACCTGACCTCAAATAACCTTGGTGTTACAAAGACCACATATATAAGCCTACTTTTTAAAAATAAACTTATCTTAAGTTTTCCTCATTATGTTGGATAACAAAGCCGGACGCCGGTCGTCAAGGGCTGCGACGATGCAGGGGGTTTACCATTGACGTCATCCACTAGCGTGACAAATTTGTATTGCGTGAAAAGATGTTTATACTCTTGGCCTTGTTGACCTGCTATGTTAATAAGAGGAGTTCTTATTCCATTTTGTTTTGGACAGCCTCATTTATCTTTTCCGACCTCATCTCGTTTGTTTATTAATCCTTAAAAACCTTAAATTTCAAGTTCCTCTCTTATCGAATGCGAAGGGCGAAGGCTACGAAAACGTCACTTGAAAGTGAATTCGCGCTGCTCCAAACTTTAACGCGCTTTCTCAGTCAACTGTTGGCAAATTTCTCTGGAGTTGAATTCTAAAGTACTGTATCAAAGGTCAGAAAAAGAAACAGAAAGTAATTGTCTTGTGTCATGCACCTCCTTCAGAAAACGTGAAATTAGGCAGTTTCACATCATAGCGGGGGCGTAGCGTGAGATTTTGAAAGTTTACGCACGCAGGAGAAAAAGTTGTAGCGCCAAATAAAGGCGGCCAAACCTAGGGGGCTCTGAGGCCATGCTCTCCCAGGAAATTCTTAAAGCCGTTTCCATCGTTTTCCGCAGGACAGTTTCAGCAAATTACTACGCAGGAAAATGCATAGTTAGTTGTTTATTTTACTCGTCTCTAGCATTGTTTACGGGAAAAAAAACGCCAGTGACGCCATCAGAATTATAGAAAAATAAAAGGATAGAGGAAATACTAATACAAAGACACCAATATAGTGCAAAACATGTCTTAGTCATCCGGATTTAATTATAAAAAATGCTTTTTCGGAAAATAAAACATCTTTTTTCTATATTTCAACCAGGCCAGCCCGCGCGCGTATGTGCGTATATGAACGCAACGCTCTTGCATAATCGTGCAGTGTCGGCAAAGAAATGTGCAAAAAAGCGTGCAAAGTTGTTGTTTTGTCAACCCAAGGGCCTGTTTACATGGAGGTGGGGGACCCCAGTTAGGTGAGGTAAACCGCTTAGGTGGGGTAACCCACCTGTCCATATAATCTCTCATTTTAATTTGATCATGTTTACATGATAGGTGGGGTGACCTGCCACATGTTACCTCACCTATCTGGGGTCCCCCACCTCCATGTAAACAGGCCCTTAACCTGTTGCTTTTTTGCCGTTCTCGTTGCTGTTGCCGTTGTCGTTGCTTAACCTCCCTAGTGGCCTGTTGGGGGTCACGGCAAGAAGAAAAGTGAGCTTCGCGCCACTGCCCCGGCTGCACATCAAAACAACGTTCTAAATTTCCCGGGGAAGGAAGTATATGGGCTCTATAAGCACGTGCCGTCATGAAGGGTATGGTTTTCACGCAGTTTACTCTGGAATAGGGTATAGAATTCAGAGAGTTGGGAGTAGAGTAGGGTATCTTTTTCCAGATCCCGCCTGCTATACAAGCCAGAATTCCTATCACGCAGCAGTTTTTGGGAAGCGGAATTCCCTCCTATCGACAAAGGATGGGAGCTACGTTTAAAGTCAAAGATGGTGACAACACGCAATACACACTGAGCTTTTGCTCGCCGGAAAAAATTACGCGCTCGCGCCGCAGGCTGAAATCCTTTGGCAGGACCATTCACATGAAACCTCTTCAAAATTTCTTGGTGTTGCTAGCCCGTTCCAGGCGCTCAGATCGTGGACGGCGCGAAGAGATCTAAGCAGAAAAAACAGCGAGGGGTGGACGCACTCCACTCTCTGAACGCCTGGAAAAGGCTTGCTATGATGTTGCGGACAGGGGCAATCACCAAGTGAAGTTATACATTACATGGTTGCCACAGCCAGAGGTTTCTGAAATTCCCTGACTTTTCCCTGACAATTGAATTAACAATTTCAGAAGTTAGTCCTGAAAATGGACTCAAGGCTCCCCTCACAGTTATCCCCCCAACCCATTTATCAACGCTTTTAGCAAGTCACGTGCAGCATAAGTGAATTGATAGTCCCTTGATATAATAGGCAAACAGGATTCATTTCTTTCAAAACCCAACATCAACATTTTGTTCAATTTCATGAAAAATATTCTACCAATACAACACGATTCATGTCAGTAAAATGTACAAATGTACTCTTAAAATTTTACCTTTCCTGATTTCTTTCAAAGACTTCAATTTTCCCTGACTCGGAGTGGAATTCCCTGAGTCTTCCCTGACCTTGAAGAAAATTTACAGTTCACTCCGACCATTTCCTGACCTGTGGCAACCATTGGCAAAAGACTGAAACGAAAATGAACGATACCGACACCACAAAACAACATCTTACCAACAATGGCTTCCGCAACATCAGGTAACACCCAGAAAATAGCAATTTTTTCGGTTGCATTGTTCACTTTTTGGTAAAAATGAAGTCTGGGGATTTTCTTGGAATCTGATGTACACTGCAAATGTATTCAGTCAATGATATTTTATTGTTTGCGACATCACGCTTCGTCTTACGAGTCACAAATACATCGCAAACTGCACGATCCTAATTTCAGGCGATTACATGAACACTTTTAGCGACTACATGATAATAGACAGCATTGAACTCACTACACTACCTATTGTATCTAAATTGATTAATTTTATATATTATATTGATTATATTTAGGTCGTCTTTAGGTTATACGACTTATAAATCTAGTTTTAGGCTAAAAGCACTAGGATACTGTCCATAATAGCGGTACAATTACTTTTCCCTAGAGTTTTTTATCGGCTTAAAAAAAATTAACAATAGAAAAATGCTAAATATTAGCGACACGAAAGTGGGTATGGTGAACCATGGAGGAAATGATGTCGGGTCATAAAAATTGTCGGGTCATGAGATTCAGTTTTTGTCGATGGATCTTAAAAATGTGTTGTTCCCTTTGCTTCGAGTACTATAGAGCAAAGCTCTAAGTTGACACTCTTGGAGTTCTAACCAAAGTCAAAGCCCCATTTTAACAGTTATGTTTTAACTACAAATTTGTTAATTGCGTTGTAGGCTGCTACAGAGAATGTGCACATTCAAAGCTGCATCCTGGTCATGTTCAATCTAGTGCCCAGGGCTTTTTCTTGCCCCTACCATTTTCGAGGGGAACAGAGGATGAATGCAGGTTTTGTTTTTCGGAGTTCAGTTTACGCCCTTTTTTTAATATTGCTAAATAAAGAAATCGTTTGACCCTTTTAGAGCATTTATCCCTCACAATGGTTCACCTTGGAAGCTGATTTAATGCATTAAACGCCAGATAGTGACACTGGAGTGACACATATCAGACTTGCGCAGTCCCTCTCTTTTGCTGGAGACCAAACGGGTTTCCAAGAGTTCGAACCTTAAAAAAAGGAGGACAAGGATGAAATGAGACATTTGATAGGACATAGAATAAACAATGGCTAAAAGAAAGTTTCAAAAGATTTTAGGTCAGCGTCCTGCACTCGCGCGAATATTCACTCAAAAGCTCACTCCCATACTAAACCATTCCTATTTCGTTATAGTTTCAAATAACCTTTTAGGTATCTTCCTAATTTTTACTTAACATATATTCTGAGGTTTTTCTTCAATTTCAAGACAGCTCATTGCACGTTTAAAAAAACGACTAAAATAGAAGACAGAAGAAGAAGACAACAGAAGAGAACAGAAGTACAGATTTCGCATGTTTCATCACACTTACTTAGTTCCCAACACAGCTCTCAGAGATTCCAGGTCCCAAGATACATTGGTCTTGATTATAAGTATGCCTCCCGAGTTCATTATTTCCCACAGGCGCACCAACCACGCTAACAAGACAGAAAACGCAAGTAAAATATTAGTGATAATTAGACCTGTAAATGGAGATATCATAAGTCTCTTTGTAGTGAAAAACATTTGCTTTGAAGCGAAAAGAAGACAATACAAAAAGTACTTTAGTTCATGAACAACAAGATGTTCTTCTGAATCGACTTTTTAAGTCACGGAACAAAGACAACAATATCATCAACAACAACAAAAAAAGGTTATCCTCGGAAAGAAAAAAAGGAACCTTTGGTTCCCGAGAATCTTTTCAATGAATGTTTCCAGCATTTCGGGGAACTAAACTGTGACCCTCCCCTTAGCCAACATTTTGCCTTTATTGTTCATGTTGGCTTGGGGGAGGAGTAGGTGGATAGTTTCCCAGAAGCGTATAACGACCCAAAACTTCTTACCTTTGGGATTCGACAGACGTTGAAGACTTAACATAACGATCAAATCATAAACACCAATCTCATTTGGCAGCCAGGTAAACTGCAAAAGAAAATAACAAAAGGGAAATAAAACATACTTCAACAAGAACAGCCTCTACTTCCGGAACACGCTAGGCGTTTCTTTGCAAGGTTCTGATGGCCTGCATAACGAGAGCTTTATGAGCAGAGTGAAGTGTAGGCGGCATTTTGCGCGAAGCGCGAGACGAGGGGAGGCCTGGCGAAAAGTGAGGGCTACAACATATTATATTTTTTCTTTTATAAAGGACACCGATTTCTGGTAGGTCAAAATATTAGCCAGACAAACCAGAAATTTGTTTGGCAAACATTTCGTGCATTTTGTCGTTCTAAACTTCGAGTCTGCCATGGATGAAATGTTTCACTACGAAGCGAAGGCTACATTGAAACATTTCTTTAACAATCCTCCTTAAAATTCCCAGTAGCAGTGTGAACATTCAGCAGTTAAACTTTCAACATCAAGTTTTGTGGCGATGTTAAACAATTCGTTTTAACAATACAGTTCAAAAATTAGTCCGCGTTCTTTGTGTCGTCACGCAAGGCCCCTCAGGTGTGTTGCGTGACGACACAAAAATGGCTTCCTAAGAGACATTTAAAAATCACCATTAGACAAACCTGCTGAAACTGCACTCGATCAACATTAGCCTTGATCGCGTCAAGCGGAATATTCACGAAAGGTAAATCTCTAGCGCCCCTGATCTCTAGCGATTTTCCCTGCTGAATCTTGATAGCAGCGTCCAGCAAACGTCCACTGTGGTCGATAGCGATCACCTGTCACAGACAGAGAAGAGGGTCGCAATAGGGTCTTCAATCCCCTCATCCCGGACCCCAATTGTCTTCTTCAATCCCGTAATACCAACGGTTATTTCAGGCATCCTGCAACCCGTGCTAACTTTAAATCCCGAATCCCACCCTCCCCCCCCCCCCCCCTGCCAAATCCCGTAATCGCAAAAACCTACTGAGGACCCTCATAGAAGGGTCGAGAAAAATTTGGAAATGTCAGCTAACAACGAGAGTTGAGGGAAAAAGTTTCAGAATGTAAGAAATTTGCTTTCCGGACACAATTGCAAGCAAGTTGCGCCGTTGAGCACGTAACAAAGCCCTCAACTTCACCGCTATCGCTTGCTCTGCTTAAGACAAGTATCGCACCATGTAAGGGAATCCGCATTCCGGAATTTGAGAAAACTTTGGTTGTGGAATCCGGAATCCTGGACTTTGGAATCCGGAATACAGCTCAAAGAATCCTGAATCCCACTAACGATTGGAATCCAGAATCCAAGTTTCACCGATAAAGAATCCAGTACCTAGAATCCGGAATTCAAGGCTTAGAATCCAGAATCGAAGACTCTCTTGTCAAGTAAAACACCTGAATTTTTGGTAGGATTGAACTGAATCCAAGTCATTGCCCGAAAATAAAGTGAATTAAACGAACAATGACTTTGTGGTTACCTCGCTCAAGCTCTTGCTCAGCTCGTAGGAGAATCGACCCACAGAGCACATAATGTCGAGGGCCTTCTTCACGGGGCAGCCATTGTGTTTGTGAATGGCTTCTTTGCAAATCTCTGCAAGCTGCTCACAGCAATCGGCGTCACTTTCAACACCCTGTTAACGATATGCAAAAACAATGAGATCAATTTCTGGTCACTGCACTTAATCCAGGAGATTTATAAACAACAAATCACGACAGCGAAATTAAAGTGGTAAATGAAACGCAACAAAGTGTTGAAGAGTCCAGAAAAGCTGGAAAAGTGACTTAACGTTATAATGTATTACGCACTGCTGTGACCTTCATTACATGCAATCAACATAGTGTCACCTAAGGTCACACAATTAACTAAGTTAGCGGGACGTAGCGTGACAGGACACACAGTTTGACAGCGCTAACAAGTGTAACATATGACCGTTCAGCCTAAAGAGACGGGTTAATTAATTAATTGGCGTGAATAGCATTACATAATCAATTGAAGCGTTAGCCAGCCCGACAGAACTAATACCGATTGACAATGCAGACTAACGTGACGGACTAATCTTTACTGGCGTGACTAGCACGATGGTATTGAAACCAAAACACTTTAATCTAGCGTGACAGAATTACGTGTCAGGGTGACCTTATGTGACAATATAACGAGGTTAAGGGCCCGAACTGACGAGATACGTAGGCAACTTAGTCTGCGATCATGACCTCTCCCTTCATTTCTCCACACCTTCACCAATCTAAAGCAGCCTGTTCCAGGCTCCAAGAAAGTAATGTGCAGAGATCGTTAAAACTGATGCGAAAAACACCGGGGACTGGGGAGAGAGGAGGAGCAACCACCCCCTTCCCCAGATCCCGCGCGTCCTATTTTCGCTCGACATCTTTGCATGGCGTCCCTACTATCTGACAGCCTGGCACATATTATTCCTGGTCAAAAGTAGAAGGCTTTTTTGAGGGGGGGGGGGAGAAAGAGTTCAAACCCACAAGCGATGTTGCAGTCGTCGGAAGACCTCACGGGATTGGTTAGGAAAACCATGAACAAACAAAGTTTACAATGTAACCTAGCCCGAAATCAAATGAGTTGCGACATATAGGGACCCAAACAAATTAGAAGTTTTGAAGAGCTGCAAGATTACTGAAACCCACCAGCAGGTCTCCATAGTTAGACAACACTTCAGAGTACAGGAAATCCTCGGCATCATCATGGTACTGCATGTTTACGGTGTTGACGTATACCTCGCCGTCGCCGATACCAGGCAAACTGATAGGGTTCTCTGTTAAAAAATAAATAAATAAATATGACGAGTGCTTTTTTTCGGGGGGGGGGGGGGGCGGAGAGCAGGGATGGGGCAGAGGAAAGAGCACTTGCCACCCATCAATGTGGACTGGGGTAGAGGCCTGGCGTCGACACCATATATGGGTTGGGTTTGTTGTTAGTTCTCGCCACTCCAAGAGGTTTTTCTCCGAGTACCGAGCAGCCACTTTTGGCAGTGGTTTTGTGCAAATAACTGAATACATCACAGAGACAGCATCGCTGAATTTTGGTAACCATGGAATGGACTGGCATCTCACGCAGGGTAGAGACTTAACATAACACGTTCTGATAGAAACCCACTATAAACACGATCAAGCGCTTGTCAACGCATTAGACAACAAAAACCTCATTCATTCTCTCAGGGACGAAACAAAAAAGTTTCTTTAGAAACTAATCCCTGAGAGTAACCATACTTATAGCTGGATTAAACTGCAAAAACAAAACTGAATGCAAGGCTGGCAATATGTACGGCATTATGGCCTTTTCTTCAGTGATCTCTGGCCCTGAGGAAGGCTAATTTTGTTAGCCGAAATATTGGCCCCAAATGAATCAGCCCTTTGCCGTATTGCCAGCCTTGCATTTAGTTTTGTTTTAATTTTCACTTCAAGTGGCGTCTGGCTCTAGCATCTATACGTTGGAGATCTGGCAAGAAGGAACCGATCGGTTTTACTTAGGCGTTGAGTGGATCTCTGCATTCAAGGGTTTTTATTTAACTGTATAGATCGGGTTTAGTCCTGTCAAGGGCTTACCCCTTCCCTAGTGCTACCCTTCTGCTTACCTTCCACCCCAACCCCCAGCACAAAAACAGCGGTTCCTACCAGACGCACCGGAGGACTGTTAGAAACTGACTGAGCCAATCGGAAACCAAGATGCTGAAAGAAATGGCGGCGAAACGCAAAACGAGCGAATCGTGAAGCTTCGTCTCCGGTAGATACCCAGCTGCCACCCTGGAAATGAAAATCAATCGGCCATTAAATCATGCTAACAAGAAAGGCCCGAGAACTTCGCGGCTAAGTCCTGTACAGGAAAATTAGTCACGTGAATCATCTAAAGTCACGTGACAAATAGCGTCATTTGAGAAAGGCCTTAAGATGGTTCTGTAAGCTTGTGAGCGAAAAGCATTTTTTCTTTGGCTGTCGTAAAATGCACCTACTTTGTTATGTAAAAAGACATTTTGAGGCTCAGTAAGAGACTGGGTTTGCGGGCCTCAGTTTGGTCTAAAAATAAAGGGGGGGCGGAGGATCCGCCACTGGTATTTGCAGGACCACGGTTTGTTGAGATCCAGAAATTTTGCTCCATGACAACGTGACGTAACGACTTCTTCTCTCCACTGCTGACAGCTAGGAACTCATAATATCAAAGGTAACGCTATGTCGGGTACACAAAACAAGTGGAAAGTACTTCCAAAGGTTAAGAACTCAATTCTTATATATCTGTGGCTCTACGTACCATGATCATGTTGTGCCTTCCATCAAAACAGGGCGAAGAAAAGTCGTCATAGAGTATGTGCGATTTAAACTCACAAAAGCCATTGAAATGATCTTCCACCCATTCCCACACATTTCCAAACACGTCACAAAAGCCAGCCTGCGTCGGTGGGTACATGTTAACGGGCTGAAACATTTCAAACAAAAATAACATTGCTCGCCTCCGATTTTGGAAGAAAATCATGATTGGACTTTCAGCATCACGATACATATTTCATAAATCTTCTCGCCATTTTAGGCTTTCCCTTCGCAATTCCTGAAGCTGGAACGAAGGCCACTGTAAGATTACTTTTCCTGTATTTCTGTGCAATATTGTTTCGAACTAGGTCTAGTTCTAATTTCGTGAATATTTGTGTCAGTAAACATACACGTTATATATTTAACTGCTTTTGATGGACGCAACGAGCACCCACAAATTTTCATGTGTATGGGCATTATGTGTGTGATGAGGATAAGATGAAAATGAAAATGACGTCCGATGATGTTGATGATGATGATGATGGTGATGATGATGATGATGATGTTGACAATGATGATGATGACGATGATGATGTTGACAATGATGATGATGACGATGATGACGATGATGAAGTTGATGATGGGGATTATGATGACAACGGAGACGGCAGTACTGTTTGAAGAAGAAAGAAAGGTGAACAACTCACAGTGGAAGAACCATATGCCATGTTGATGTTGGCTTCTATTTTATCCTGGTAGATAATATCACACGAGGTTCCAACTAAAGGAGATTCCTGTTGAGGAAGATTTGCGTCCATTTGTTAATTACAGCATCATCATTTATTCTATGTAACAGTGACAATCGAGTTTTTTCAGCATGAAATCAAACATAAGGGTCATAGGGACTGATAGGTGATAATGATATTAATGATATCTTTAAACTCTCCTCACGAGTACGATACTACATATATGAAGAGCGTTGTGGAGAAATTGCATGTAGAAGACTCAATTGCTTTGTCCTGTACCTGAGGTCCCCGTATAAGATGATGCTCGGCCTCCGTCGGCAGACGGAACTCTGGACCCTTCCAGGTACAATAAGCTTTGGCCTCGTGATAGTTCACTTCAGCGGGCCAATCCATAGGCATGTCTATTACTTCAAACATCGCACGGTACCTGTGTGGACAGAGAAGGGCAAGATCTGATCAACCTTTTTAATTTCAAAGTAGCTATGGAGGCATTTAGGTCAGCTTTAACTCCTCTGTGGACCAGATCCTAGCGTGTGATTGTTCAAATTTAACCTTTTTATCAGTATTCTTTATATCTAGCTGGATTTTGAAAACGTTACCGCCAAATTGACCTCTTCCGTCGAACGGTTTTTTTGTTGTCAACGTGGCCATTATAAAAACTAAGAATGCAACCATAGCTTTTTTTCTCTTCTCCTCCTTTCTTCCTCTACGCTCTTTCTTTTTCTCCTTTCCTTTTCCTTTGTTGGTGACTTGAAGTTTATAGTGCGCAACATACCTGCCTATTACACTCAAACTGCATATTTCGTGAGGTTCGTTTTCAAACAATCGGCTAGATTAACAAGTAGAAATAGCTTTTTGAATTTTTTTTTAATTATGAACCTTCAGATTTGAGTAAAATGACACTCACCTGTAGGGACATTCCAACTCATCGTGGTCACCGTTCTCGACATGGCCATTAGGCGAGCCATTCTGAACATAAGTCCCATTCATGGCGCCATTGACTGTTCCATTTCCACGTCCATTCAGGACACCATTGGAAAACCCATCATGATGGTCGCCGTTTATGGACCCGTTTGAAATTCCATTCAGAACTCCGTTTCCGAGCAACGGATTATGATTGACATCTGTCAATCCCAGGTTGCAATGGGAGTAAGTTGCCAAGTCCGAGCCACAACCGGACTTGCATTGATTGCTGCAGACCCAAAAACTTGGATGGTGAATCTGACGGAACTGTTTCCACCGCCAACCTTGGAAGGACAAAACGATGTGAGTTGGAGAGCTTCTGCCCCGGGTTCGGACGCGAGGAATAAGAGATAGCATAGGAAATAAAACGACAGCAAGCAAAAGGGAAGTAGAATAGGGTCCGAAAGGGGCCTCCTGATCCAGCATTCCCGATCCTTTTTCACGAGAATCTCGCGTCCCGAACTGTTATCATTGCTATCCCGAATATCTTTCCCAATCTCGCATTTCGTGCCTAAATTTGGCGAATCCCGCGTCCCGGGTAGCAGTCAAATCCCGTATCCAGTAACGTTTCTTGACTTTCCGTACCGTATGTTGGTCAAATCCCGGATCAAGGGAATACCCTTCCAGACCCGGTCAGAAACCTTACCCAAAACAATTTACCCCCCTCTAGGTGGAAATATTTGGGGCCGATCGTACCTAGTGCCCGCAAAGGTATGAACGGTGAAAGATCACGGAGAAATCCGTTAAAAATCTCGATCAAATCCCGAGTTCTTCTCCTTGATCTTACAATACAGTGAAGAAGCAAAGGTATGTTTAAATAGACAGCCGAGGGGAGATTTAAAGCCTTATCTTACAGGTCTGCTGAGGCAGTATGCTTTTCATGAAGTGTAGCCGTTTTGAAGCAGTTCGAATGTAAAGCTAGTGGCATTTTCCTTGACAACGGTGTAGTTTAACTGCGTTTAAGTTCCTACAATTATATCCAACTCAACTGAATTGTCTATATCAGTATTTTAAACATGTCAGACCCACAAAACGAGCTTGTTGTTATGAGGGTGTTTCGAAACATTTTCGACCAGCACTAAGGGTGGATTTCCACTGTCGCGTAATTTGCGTAAAACTTACGTTCGCAAATAAAATAGAGGCGATGTATGAAAGGTCGCGAGTCAACGTTTAAGTTGAACCTCGCTCAACTTCATTTCTCAGTCATTTTAAGACCCTGAGTATTGGTCTGGCCCCAGGTCGCCCCAGCGGGGGAATCGAGGACACTCTTGGATTCTGGATTCCACGCCGTGGATTCCGGATTCCAGGTACTGGATTCCAGTCATTGTCAGTGGAACTTGGACTCTGGATTTGAATTGTTAGTAGGATTCCGGATTTCTTAAGCTGTATTCCGAAATCCAAAACCCAGGATTCCGGATTTCACAAGCAAAATTTTCCCTGGATTCCGGATTCCACAAGCAAAAATTTCCCAGATTCCGGAATCCCAACTCCCTTACACGGGACAACCCAAGCATCGAACCCACGACCGCCCGCTCTGGACTGAGTGAATCCTGCTGCGGAAAGTGATTCTTACCTTCTTTAGTCCAATACTTGGAATTTTCATACTCTCCGCTGTTCACAAACTCCAAGTACTCGCGGTTAGTAATCAAGTACTTTGAAGCCTTGAATGAAGGAACCCTACAAAGAACCAGACCAAATATGTCTCTTACAAGCACATAATGTAAATGCTTCATGCAATCGCTACATGTCAAAAAAAATATCAAAAGAGAACTTCATTTTCATACAGTAAATGATTCACGCTGCACTGCATAAGAAAAGTTCCACTATATGTAAAGGGAATTTTGGATCAATTTTCATCTCTACTAAATTCCTCCAAATTGTTTTTTGCTCATTAGCCAAGGAATTTACGTGTCGAGACACTATAATTATTTTTGGTGTTATGATCAGTGTGTTAATGTGCGTATATTTTATGATCCAGTGTGGTGCACGCATGTAATAATTTCTTAGTTACAGGTTTGTGTACTTTGGTTTTCTGTACTTGCAATTTGGGTTTGTTTCAGTTTGCTTTTTCTTAATATTGTTCATTTTAAAAGAATTGTACAAGTTATCAAGGGCACTTAGAAAAAATTCAACATAAATAAAACTATCAGTAGGTGGAAACTGATCGTCTTGGCGAGTGTATGTAGGTCCTGAATAGGACTGTTAAAGTATGTTTTGACAACAGGCTGTGCAATAGTGAGTTAATGAATTGGCAATAAATTCATTAAGAGTTATTTTGGTGAGTGTATGTTTTGCTAAGAATAAGTTTAAGAAACTTCAGTGTTTGCCGAAATTTCTGGACATTTTCAAATAACAATTGTGAATTAAAATACTTCATATTAATTAGGTATGAAAATTAAGAATTTGTAATTATGTTGAGTTAATACATTCTTATGTTGCATACATTACTCATATACCGCTGTGCAATCTTACTGATAACAATTAATTCTTTTCTTAACAAATTGAAACTGACATATAACAGCTACCATTTCACCAACAAAGACACTTTACGAACAGTTTTTTTTTATACATGTTAAAACTAAATCAACTGTACATTTTAGATTTTGTGCATGCGGTGCAATGATTTCTTCCAATTAATTAGAGTTAATTAGAGTTATTTTTCTAATTTTTCGAGTGAAATTACTTAATGATTACCAAGGTCGTTGAGACCAAGAAAACTTTTTTTTTGACCTTTCATAACGAACAGAGGTTAGCTTTAAAAAGACTTCAATGTGTGTTTGCCGTAACCATTTGGAGATCCTCTAAAATGTGTGAGCCAATTAAGAAGAAGAGTTAAATATTCACTGTTGTTGTTTTTATGAGGCCAATAATAATTGCAAGGAAGTACCATAAAGTTTTTAAGCACTTCATTATGGATAGGATGGCAATTCCGTCACGGGCGGGGCCATACTCCCAGCAATAATTACCCTCATGTAGTACAGGTGAACTTTGTTGGAGGAAGACGAGGTGATTGCATTGTTAAAAGATTTAATTTTGGACCACCAGATCCAAAATTTAAACCAGTTTTCTCCACATCAGCACAAATTATTTTTGTTAAGCTTGCATGACAAGTTTTGTCACGAGGATTGTATCAGCCAAGCTTTGGCACCAATCACAAAATTTATTATTTACATGACAGCAGTACACTGTACATGTACGTAATTTTCCTTTGAAAGTGTCGGAGATTAAAGTCACCCTTTCTGGGACATTTACATGGACATGCAGTAATTTAAGACTTTGCTTTGCTTGCTTTGTCTGACTGCAAAGGTCGACCAGGGTTGGAATCCCAAGAAAGACTCAAACATCATGGCTATTTTGCCACTTTACTTCAAATTGCTTGCTAATTGTACAGTTCTACAAGAACTGTTAGGATTATGATCTGATTTTGAACATGCAGTACCGTATGATGTACGTCACACCCAGACTCACTTGACGTTCCACTGCCCATATTCGTTGTCCCAGCCATAAGACGGAAAGTTTTCTGGCTTGCCCAGGCTCACAGACTGCTCGGCTATTTCAATCAGTGGGTTGGATGAAACCGGATCTCCTGATATTGGCATTTACAAATTACAAAAATGTTCTTTGTGTAATCATGAACTCGGTGGAAACCCTTGACAACATTAACATACAGAGGTCTGAAGGGTACAGAATTCTGCACTTGTTTTAGACCAGTTCTTGCTTAAAAAAATGTATTCATGTATATATGTGTCTTTTCATGAAAGCCTATTCTTGCCAGGTCTTTTTTAAAAGTATTTCTAGTCATTCAATATTATTTTAACCCTCCCTGGCATTTCTAGAGTCATACATAAGTACATGACGATGGTAACGTGGCAGTGATTATGACAGTGATGATAATAATGACGATGATGATGACATCAGCAATGATCATGAAGGGTTTTTGCAAGTAGTGCATGATGATGATCAGGTGGTGATGATCTAGAGCACAGTTTTCCAAGATACTTGCTCACACCCATCCCCTATCCCCCCCCCCCCCACCACCCACCCACTAATTCTTTCACTTCTTCACTCATTCACCAAGGTCCATAATCCAGCAACTTTCTAATAACCTGGCAAGAATACATTTTTTGAAAAGACAATTCCAAAGGAAATACATGGTACTTGGCATTTTTAGTCGCACTGGTATCCAAAATAATTCCCAGAAGTCAAGAACTTGAAATTTACCTTGAGAGTTGTAAACAATTTCCAAAATTTCCTTGCATCAAGGAATGTCATTTAATTGAAGAATTGTTGATATTTGACAGATTTCATTTGAAAAGTGGAAGCCAATCGACATTAGAGAAAGTACATGTACAGTTAAGTAAATTCCTCAAAATTGCTCTTTTAAAAAATTTTAAGTTGAGTGGTATGTACATGTACAGTTTTTTTATGGTTTGAATTTAACCATTGGTTTGGGTCAATTTACAAAATCAAGATTCCTTGAATTTTTGTGTTCACAGTGGAGACATGTGCTAAGATGTCAAGGTTCTCAATGGAAGGCAATAATGGTTCCTTTTACACCATCGGTTGAGCACAAGAATTTCTTGAAGATTTTTCCTGACGAGCTGAATTGCTCAAATTCATATTCAAGAACTCAGGTAGTACGCCACTATATATTCAGTCGCCTCTGCCATTGTTAGTCTTTGTAACATACAATACTGCTCATGGTAGCAGTTACTTTGAACTTCTCAATATATGTGACTGGTAACTGCATTTATATCTTTAGGTTCAGTGCTGCTTGTGTGTCTTTATAACAATAATATAATTGTTGAATGTGAATACACTCTGTGTGAGTATGATTGTGTACGTACTACACTTGGTAACGGACATAAGGTGACATGAGATGACAACTTAAGAGTTTAAACCCTCAGGACAATTATTACAGAATGAAAATCATATGGTATAAAAGTTGGGAACCAAATTTAAAAAGGATAAATAACTACTAGGAGGATAGTAACTTACATTTATCAATATCAGCTTAGGAACATACTGGCTACAAGAATGACAAATTTATACACATTGTATAGATGATTAAATGGTAATGATAATAAATAATAATGATGATAATGATAATAACAATAATACAGAATGTAGATAATATATAATTGTCTTTATAAGTTAAGTGATATATTGAGATATAATATAGCTGTATCAATCAACAAATCTTAACTACACTGTTTTAAACACACCTTGAATCTTATCTTCAACATATTGTAGACTGGGAAATGGTATGAAAGTTGAAATCATCGCAGATTCATAAGGGAAACAAATGTATCCAAGGGGCGTGGAGGGGGGGGGGGGCGTTGAACTCTTGACACGGCCTCCCCACAACTGTTTTTCTTTTCATAATTGGCCCAGGCTTTGCTTATTAACATGCATGCATTAAAACCAAAACAGTGCCATGTAAAGTGTAGGAATGCGATAAATAGTTTTACCTGCAGTAACTGGTCCATCTTTCCAGCCAAGAGGCTTCCTGACAAGCTCTAGTGGCATCTGACGAATCAGAACAGAGGATGTTTCAAAATGGATCCTGTAAAACAAAATAATGTATCCACTGTTATTTCCTAAGAAAACAGTTATTACTGCTTGATTATAAAGGGGGAAATTGGTGCTACTTTGTTACTTAGGTGTATATAATAAAAAATTTCTAAGATGTACACCATGTCTACTTGACACAAAGTTATACATGGAGGATAGTGATGATTAAGATACAGATGGCAATAGCAATAACATTGACGAGCAGGAGGAGGAGGAGGATGTTAATGGTGATGAAAGATTACAGCAGTGACAAAGTCTTAAATTAAACAGCATGCAAATGGTGACATCTCATGCGCAGTGTGACCTATAAAGGCACCGCACATGTACAGTCACACAATCTACTGTAGTTGAGCTAGCTAGCTCACCTTTCATGTTCAAATCCCATGAAAATGGCCCACTGAAATAAAGGCAATTTCAATGAATAATGTCAGTATTGAGGATTGTGAATACTTGAGGTACAAAGTAGGGTGTTCTTTCATTACTAAGCATTGACATGGTAATGTAGCTTTATTATAACCACGTTCAGCAGGACAGTTCCAGGCCTGCAGATTTGCTGGGTCACGATCAGGCTTTTACCCAGACATGGAAAACTGGCCATCGAGAAGGCATGTTTTCCCATAAAATTATAAGAGATTAAGTGAATTTTCCCTGTTTATCAAATGCTAAGAGAAAAATGAAGAGTGATAGATGTATGAAGTTACCTAAAGCTGACATAAAATCTTTCTCTGAGGAGCGGGAGAATGTTAACACAAAGAAGAAAACTTTGTACGACTTAAAATTATTCGAAAAATGGAGAGAACTTCAAGAAATTCCTGCCACCGAACTACAGCAGTTCATGATAAAGTTTGTGCTGGGAGTGTGCATGAGAACGAAAAATGTATACATAATAAACAGAAAATTACCCAGTGGCTTGAAGATATGAATTTTATTTTCTTGTGGTGAAGAACAATATTTCACACACTTGCTCTGCACGTCCGTAAAATATTGCTTTCACCAAGAAAAAATAAAATTCATCTTCGCGCCACCATATTATGTCCTCTATGCAGTACATTCCCCAACTCAAATTTTGCCAACTGTAACCTGTCATGAATTCTCTGCAAGCCTCCAAATCTCTCAGCAATGGTTTAGAGTTCACTGTTCAATCATGTACGTTTTTGTTCACCTTACCCATTTGCTCTCCTGAGTTACAGGCAGCTCCAGTGGAGTGTTATCTATAACATCCAAGATGGCTTTGCGCACCTTCTTGCGGTATTCTGCAACTTTAGCAACAGTTGGCCATACAAAACTTCCTCCCATTCTAAAATTCTCCTGCAAATTACAACGAGAGATCAAAGTAATACAGGGATATGTAGACATGCTTGATGAGCACAGAAGCACAACAAAGATCAACAAAATGAGATATCAATATGTCAGTGAAGTACACTTATTTTTGAAAAATATTGGCAACAAAAATTTGCGTTGAATAAAGTGTAAATGAAAATCAAATAACATGAATTAAACAGTTTATTTGTTAACATGATGATGCTATTGATCATGATCTTGTGCATACAAGCATGAAAATATGCAAGATTAGATATCTAAAACTAAAAAACGAAAACAAGTAAATCACTCACAGTGTCATCCCATGACATCTCATCAACACCTGTCTCAAACAAGGTCTCATACTCAAAATTAATCCTCTCCTAAAGACAAGGCATTTTAAAATAAAGGTTAATTCATAACATGAGCTATAATATTAATTTTAAATTATAATTCATTAGTGTGGCCATTTTCGATGTACATAAAAAATACTGTCGAGTTCCCCACTAAGCAGGACAGCTAATAACGACAGAATCTTCACTGGCGAAGGCATTCAACTTTAACCCATTCGCCCCTGAACCGCCCGAAACCGCCCGTGCGGATCCAGGTCCTTTCTACCCTTTGTGACGTCATCAGTTTTAACGGTCAAGGACAACTTTCTTCGCTAACTTGTGCAGAGTGAAGAGATCTTTCAAAGCATACCAAAATGAGCACAATTCTGTCAAGGACACCGGAGAAAGAAGCAAAAAACTACGTGACATTGACCTGAAAATCTCCATGAAAATCTTGTTCCATTGCTCACCCACCTTTCCTTTCACCTAATCCTAAGATCCTAAAAGCTTTCCTAAAAACTCTTCCCACCAAAATGAAGCCTACTAAATGTCCAGCAAGAGAAAAAAAATGAGGCAAGAAAAGCGAAAAAAGAAGGGAGGAGAGAAAGCGAAAAGTAAAAGTCAAGACTGCTGTGTCACTTTTAAACCCAAAAGCTAGCTCGAAATTTTGCTTTCTGTGCATGCCCGAACTTCGCAAGCTGATATTTTGCATCTGGATCAGAAGGCCGCGAAGTGTACGACCTGTAAACCGGTTTGTGGTAAGTTTTAGTTCTTTATAGCACGACAGTGACCAGAGAACCAGTTGACTGGCTTCAAAACGCGTTTTTCGGCAAAATCTCCAGGAGCGAATGGGTTAAATAAGTAATTTAATATTCTGAATAATTATTCTTCATTGAAAATATTGCAATGTTTCTGATTGGCTATAATCACCCAGTTAATTCTCCATAACAAATGGGCGCTTAATTACCATATTTGGAAGATGCAAAAAAAAAAAACCATCGATTGGATGGTACATCTGATTGGAAATAAAACTGATCAATGGTATATCTGATTGGAAACGAGGTTGCTGGAGCAAACATGAACTAAACAAAAAGGCACTCACAGCAGTGCTCGACTTTCAGAAAAAAATCTTGGGGCCAACTGGCCCCCAAGTTTTCATTTTTGGTTGCCAGAACAAGTATTCTAGTCGCCAAAAATTATATTTAAGAATTAAAGGGATAAAATAAACTTAACATCTTTAACTTAGCCTTAACAGAAAATGAATGGTTTAGACTTCCTTTGAACTTTCTTTCGAATGGTTTTCGCTGACGCTCGATTACCAGCTGGTGTTCCGTAAAATGAATCCGCACTCAAGCGTAAATCTCCTCAAACAGGTATTCAAGCTTAAGGTTCAGGAAATGGAATACACATTAAAAAAACAAATTTACGAATCACAAAAAAACGTACTTGGGTTATGAAAGAACAAAATGTGCAAAATTTGTTTTGCGTCCCATGTATTTGCATGTTCAGAACTGAACATTGGTGAAACTTTATCTACTGCGCGGTTGCCTAACACGTGATCGAAAGTCTCCAGAAAGACCAGAAAGAGGAAACGTTGCTAATGTTTTCGGGCTAAGAAGTTGATTTCGCGAGAAGTCTGCTAGACAAACAGCATGACTTCAACTTTACTTAATTAGAAGTCAATAAAATACGGCAGAGCTTTTATTTGCGTCGTCACGCTCAACAGAAGCGTGTTTACAAGAATTGCGAAGCTCGAGAAGTAAGGGCCGTTCGTTCTCGATTAGCTTCGATTAGCTTGAGCTTTTATCAGACTAATCTGCTATCGAGTCCGCAATCGAGATACATGTTCGACATAAAAAAGTTGTGTTAAATATCGATGCGCTAAAAGTCATTCCCGGAGAAACACGGGACGATCGGTTGAGAATTGCGATCGATTTATCCGAAAGTCGATAAGTCTTCCATCGAATTAATTCATTTCACAATCCTCTTTCAAGTAAACGTAGATTAGAGTGTTGGAAGAAATCGTTAAAGCCTTTAGACAAATCGTGAAAACGTTTAGACAAACCGTTAGAGCGTTTGGGCAAAACGTTAGAGCGTTAGAAAAACCGTTAGCTATCCGTTAGTTGTGTAAAGGATAACAAATTATCATTAGTGTACGTTTACCCAAAGAAAAAAGTCACCTATCTTGGGGGCCAGGTTGGCGGCCAGGCGTGAAAATTTAGTCGCCAGTGAGTAAAAGCTGGTCGCATTGGCGACCCCACGGGTCGCAACGTCGAGCCCTGCACAGCTATTCAAAGACAAAATAGCTGAACTTGTGACTTAAACTGAGTGGAAAAAATGCAAGAATACGCAAAACATATTGCTCAATGAATTTTAGGTAATTTTTAAGGGAGTATATCTGCATCTGTTTATATCCTGAAACCGTGCCAAGAAACAGGCCAAAGTTTTGAAGAAAGTCTACAAGGTAAGCATGTTGAAAACTTAGAAATATTTTGAATGAATAATAAAACCATTTTATTTCATTTGGGATGAACATCCTCCTCGTTCTGCATAATTCTTCACATCCCACTCAGCCTCGTTCAATAATTGCTAAATATTCTGTTTTTTTCCAGTCAAAGCACTTAAATCTGCAATCTCTCGAAAATCATGAACCCTTCCCATCTGACCAACCCCTTCATAATCTGGATACCTGCTTTACACTGGTTCATCTGCAATATTTAAGTTCATATGCAAAGTACATACACACTGTACAACAGCACTTTGGTACTGATGAGCACTGTGCAGATTGCCTTTATTTTCTTTTTCACTTTCTTGAGGTAGCACGTTTTATTTATTTATTCATTATTTTTATTTATTTAGCTTCACCTAACTAGAACTGTATATATGTACATGTGTGTTTTTAGGAAAAGGTATACCTTTAAGAGGCCGCCAAGAACAAGCTTATTAACATATACAGCTGCTGTGTGGCCAAAGTAGAATATCAAAGGAAGGCGTAGTCGATCAGGGCATTTATAAAATGCTGACTCATCTGAAAGAAACACGTGTTAAGTTAGTTCTTATATAAGATGATAAAACAACCTTGATGTGGGCATTTGGAATTTAACCTCTTTTGTTTGTAGAATCAGTGGTTTTCAGTTTCCATATTTTTTGCTTTTTTTTTCACCTTTTGTCTGACATTTTTCCACCCATAGGCATTTGAATAATAATGCTTCGCCAACTCAAAAGGGAAAAACTCAGAAAAGGTAAGTATACATGCATATTGTATTAAGTGTGTGTATGAATGAACCAGCACAAAAATGTACTGTATTGTACTTGTACAGAATATTGGATTGTCATGAGGCAAATCTTATAGTTGCATGGTTAAAACTCTTTTTAAATCTGGTTAATGGTGTCAAATAAAATTATTAGTCTACATCAAAGGGCCAAGAGAAGCTGACTGGATGCAAATTAAATATTGTTGTAGGTCTGGCACATATCTTATGGTTCATTGTTTCAAATTTTATATTTTCATTTGTTTTTATTGCATGGTGAAAAATTGCATATATTATATGACAATGTGTTTAAAAGAAAGAAAATTAACATTAAACCAAGGATGAAATTTACTACAGCACAACATAATTACATAACACCAAGCAGTTACATCATTAAGGTCCACATCAGCCTTTGGCTGCCTACTATATCGATCTTTCAATAAACCATGTATGTAAATATAAACTATCCCTTCAGTGGATAATAAAATGTCAGGGACTCTGCATGCAAAGTATTATCATAGATCACTGTTTATGAGAGTCTCAACTCTAGCTATGTAAGCTTCTTACTGATCAGTTTCACCCTATTCGCTCTTGACCTTTTCATTGCTTTTACTAGTAGCAAATCGTGCTACTGGAAATATTTTTAGTTTCCAACTTCCTACAGTGGTTTAACCATATGAACTAGTGGTTTTTCGTTTTAATCACATGGCTCAGCGAAACGAAAATCCGACCGAAAGTGAATATTACATCAGGTGGAAAACTACTTTGGTCGTTTACGTAACCTAACAATAAAACTCTAGCGACAATTTACATCCAAGTGATCAAAACATAAGCTCAAGCTTACACATGTACGTGAAACGGGATAATATCTTTATGGTGTCACTATTTTAATAAACAGCAAACAATATTTACGAGCGTGAATCGTCTTAAACTAGAGACAAGTACCTCATCAAGACATTAACTGGAAGCAAGACACGTGGTTACCGTATTACCCAGCGGTGGATCGAAAACTCAGACATTTTGTCTGAAAATATTTGTCAACATATATACATGATCATGCACTAATTCGCGCCAACATTCACGAGTTTAATCACACCGACTGGTTAGACGTTTTTACTGCTCTTCTTCCATAGTATGTCTTATAACTTATAGCTACAGCATTAGCATGAATTAGCATGCCTGAACGATTTTCAGTCCGTAGATTAAGCTTATAATAAACAAAAGTCGAGGCCTATGGGTTATAAAATTTTACTCACCTTTTAAAGCCTTGAACAACGTTTCGTAAAGGTCGAAGCTATTTTCAAAATATGCCTTGATTTCACTACAAGAGAGAAAAAGTCAAGATTAACTCTTAAGCCGCTACCAAGGAGAAACTAGGATACAAGAACAAGCGTTTCATGATATGATGTTGCGTAACGGAACAGAATAACCTATCTAACCTTTTTGAGCAAGATGACAAATCACAAGGCTTCATTGATCGTAGGACATGTTTTCCACTTGGCTGAAATACTGCCATGTTTAACTGTGGAAGATTAGTCGCTACACCTGCAACGATGATGAACGACGCTATTAAAATTAGGATCGAACCAGCCGGGCCGGACGTTCGATTGATTGCCTTTAGGCGGGAGAACCAGTGATAAAGCACATGCTACATTTTAACCAATCAGACAACGCCAAACGTGAACCCTGTGGGGGTTGACGGGGAGGGGTTGGGGGTGGGTAATACGTGAAGTCGGTTCGCAAAAGCTTATCGAAAGCTTAGCACTAATTTAGCACCTTGACCTTTTCAAAATTTGATGCAAACTACATGGATTACGGAAATTAAACAAGCGCCCTCTTTGCTTACTTATATTCATATTTTTCGAGTACCTGAAACCTTCTATGCATGTAAATTAGCCCTCTTAATTCCTCAATTACATCTACAGTATGCAAAGATCGAGCTTTTACCTTCCAACGAGACATCATGACACAAAGAGGACAAGTATACTATAGAGGACAAGTATAGAATGACCAAATTTGCCACCGTTTTGTAGAAATTAAGGTGTATAAACTGCCTCTAACAGAACGAAGACGAAAGACCCTGTTGGAAGTCCCTCGTCAGCTTGTGATCTGTACGTGTGTCTAGAATTTTGTTTGGGTGTGTTCAAGTTCTTACAACATGATGAATAAATAGACAGAAATTGACAGAAATATGCAGCGAGGGCGGTTCCGATCCTACAAGAACTGTTCGTTATGTCACACTGTTATACTTAAAATGCAATCATTCAAGAAGCAAGTTGGATCATTTCCTGGGGAGTATTTATTAGTAGATGATATCAGTTTGAAAGAAAACTTCCTGAGACATGAAGCTTTCAACAAATATATGATCAAAGAGGCTGCAGGGGAACCATTTCTAGCTGCTAATGTTTCTCCTTAGTAAATTAGCTTATGCTGTATGTACTATACCTTATGCTGACGTAAAAAAAAATGATTCATCTATCTCTCTTATCTGTGACAATTGTAAGGATCAATACAGTGCAAACTGGCCGCTAGCAACTTTGAGTGTGGAACGGTCGCCGTTTGTCCGCCGTAATTAATGTGAGGCCATGAATGGCATGACAAGGCATAGCATGATGAAGCAATAAGAAGCGCCCGCTTGGATTAGCTTTGTAATCATGAATTATATGCATTCATGCGTATGACCCAATTGTGTTAATCCTTCAGTCAATAAAAACGTTATGAACAATGATTATAAACGGCTGGATGCTACAGACATTTAGCCTTCGCAGACTACAGACATCTTGTTGTATATAATCATTTGTCTTAAGTCCAGGCCAAGCTCCTGTAGGAATAACATGGGTGTACAGTACGGTGACGCGTGGAAAGCGAGCGGGGGAGGGGGTAAGTGACATTGAGTGTACTTTTAGAGGCAACAAAGCGAATTAAGGAGACAAGTAATTAATCAAAATAACCAAATTAAGGAAGGTTAGAATGAAGACAGAGTTTAGGTGGTGTATAATTTACCAGGAGCATTTGATGGGCTCCTGAATTTACCAAATGCCATCATTAAGCGACTGAGTCATTTTGGGGGGGGGGGGGGGGGGAATCCCATATAAAAGTGAAGAGGATGCTCGTCGTCTCGCTTAGGGGTGTAGAGGTAACTTGCAGATTTTGGTCTTACTTTGGGTGTTTGCGACGAAAAGTTACTATATTTGCCCATCCATGGATCGCGTAGGGCTGTGCATAAAGAAATGTGAAAAAAATGCCGTGATGTCTGTTTTAGTATAGTCTTCTTTAAGCGGTCAGCTAAAGATTGAACCACTGCCACATCGGTCTCCCTTCGACTTAGCAGTTCAATTTTAATTTTCTGACGGGCATCCCCCTTACTTTTATATTGTAGTGCTCCCGGGGCCGTTTTTAACTCTACTATTCTGGCTTAAAGCATATTAATATTTAATTTTGTTAAGGTCCGCCTGCGGGTATTGAGAAGACATATGGCAATGTATACAAAAAAAATATATTTTTTGTTGAGAAGATGGAATAATAACTTCATTCTATTGAGAGGCGTTTCCTGTTGCTTATCAGTGTATTGTAGCGTAGTCATCTCCGACCAATCAGGACATCGTACGTGTTCAAGTTCCTCATGAAAAAAGATATCTGTGAGTCATGCGGCCGTTTTAACTATCGCCACCAGCTTGTGGACAACCTTTCGATGCTAAGTTATCCCAAGCTGTTGATATTCATTCTTGGTTCATTCTTTCTCTTCAGCTAACCAGTATGTTGCCAGGCGGAGCTCTCGACTTCCTGTTCGGAAACTTGACTCTCAACTCGCAATAAAATGTAAATGTATTTATTATACATCTACCAAAGAAATACTGGGTGGGCTTTCGCGCGCTAACATGAGTATATCTCAGTATCGTCATGCGTGAAAAGATCAGCGTTGCTAAGGAACCCTGTGGGTTTTGACGGGGAGGGGTTGGGGGCGGGTTATATATGAAGTTGGACTTTTCGCAAAAGCTTATCGGAAGCTTAGCACCAATTTAGCACCTTAAACTTTTCAAAAATTGATGCAAACTACATGGATTACGGAAATTAAGCAAGCGCTCTCTTTGCTTACTTATATTTGTATTTTTTGAGTACCTTAGACCTTCTATGCATGTTAATTAGCCCTCTTAATTCCTCAATTACATCTACAGTGTGCAAAGATCGAGCTTTAACCTTCCAGCAAGACATCATGAGGCATAGAGGACAAGTATACTATAGAGGACAAGTATAGAATGACCAAATTTGCCACCATTTTGTA
>OZ038003.1:21447727-21622727 GCA_964035705.1 Porites rus | reverse complement strand
CAGATAAGCCACACAAATGACTTCGTAAACGCTAAAAGCCGTGCAAGAGAGAAACCTCTGCTCGCAGTGTAAGCCTGAATCTAACGCTGGACTGGAAAATAAAAGGCCGTACAATTCATCAAGTCGGCGTTGCGATCATGACTGCCATCCCACACACTGATTCGTTTCTAAAACTCGCAGCTGCAAAAGTGTCCTCTTCTGGGCACCATAAAGCTTGTGCAGCCATTTGTATTCCTTCATCTCTCACTGCTCCAATGTACACCACGCAGGCTAACTTGCGCTGTCCATCATGCATGCCATTTACCGCACCGCCCAACAGACGTGTAACAATCTTACAGATGCTTCTGCTTGCCCTGTCGCAACTCGGTGGAGAGTAATCTTCCATTGTTAGAAGATGCGATCGAAGGACTTCTTCCAAGATTTCTTGCAAATGGATGTCTTCAGCTTTAAAGCAGTTTTCTACGCAATGATTGTCGTCCTTAGCTTTTTGTCGACGATACGCCTTGCGACTGTCTTCAGCGATTTCTTCGAGTTCTGCATTGTTACTGGCATCTAATTTTTCCAGATTGACTGCCAGTCCATGGATCTGGTTTGAGTAGTCATTTATCGCAACTTCGTAGTTATTCAGCGTGTTCCGCACTGAGCTGGAGAGATCTTGAGAGAAGCGATCAGAAGGATCAGACCCGCGCCTTTCTATGTGTGCCAACTGTTCGAAAGCCTTGCTTAAGGAAGGGTACATACGTTTAGCCAGTCGACCTTTATTACCTCCCTCATTACGCTTGTACCCAGTGGAAGAACTCACTTTTCCCAACAGTTGTATTCGAGATGCGGCTTTGCGTTTCAGATACGGGCGCAGTTTCCTTAAGCTAGACTGGGCATCGAAAGAGCTCTTGGCCAGGCTTTTCTCACAAGGTACCGCAGGATCTGACAATCTTCTTCCAGGTCTCGGCGATAATTCTTTTACTGCTGCGTCTGGATTGGATAAAGTTCTTAAGAGAGATCTTCGAGACTTTGGCGAGCTTTCTGCCGGTAATATCACGAATTTTTCTGCGGTCGTTTTGCTCTCTAAACTCCCATCAAACTTTGTATTTCTAACTTTTCCTTTTTGGGTTTCAACTTCTGATTTTTCAGCCTTTCTTATTTCCCCGTTCTCGACGTTGCTCTGGAGTTTGTTTGTTTGCGTAACTAGCTCTAAATTGATCGGCCGCTGCAGTTCAAGTACGTTCTTATTAAAGTCAAATTGTAAGCTCTGAGTCGGACCGGAGGCGAACGTTAACACTGGAGTAATCTTGAGTGTGATCTCGAATTCCTCATCGCTATAGTTGCAGCCTTTTTCTCCGGCGTCCTTGATGCCGTAATCGGCCATCTTTTCGTTCATAATGCAGTTTGCTTAGTACGCAGCGACAACACATTGCGGTCGAAACAGAAGAACTCTCTAAAAAGAAGACAATAGTTTGTCCAAATCGCTTTGTCTCACTGAGGACTTTGTTATTTGTCGCTAATTCTTTAAATCCCAGAAGTGTCTGGTTCAATGCGTGCTTCAAAAAATTAATTAACAAAAGATTTTACTTGTAGAACCGCTCAAAGAAACAAACTGGAAGCTTCGGTGGCAAGGTTTAACTTGGATGGTTGAGCTTTTCATAAACTTTAATTAATCTAATGCCCTTTTTTCACCCGCTAAACATGTTAATCAAACCTGATTAAAAAAAAAATGAAAAACAGACACGGAAGACTGGAACACAGGTTTTCACACTGGATTCAAATGAACTCACGTTTTGTAATTTCAGTAGTTTTGTACTAAATTTGCAATTAACTTAAAATGAATATTGCACCTATACGAGAAAAATGCTGCCCAAAAGCTACTACTTGTATGGTAAACTTTAGGATTTTATGATTCCCACACACAAAATGTGAATTCAAACCACCTCAGGGTATTGCGCAATAAACAGTACCTGGACAGAAAAATAATGCTCATGTTAATCATCTTCTACAGGACAAAAACATTACACACAAAAGTACTGCGTCATAGCGTTTAATTGATTGGCCTTACTTAAAGATTTTCTTTACAAGACCCAAAATTTGCAGGCAACTTACACAGCACCATACACAGTGTCACAGAAAAATAGTTGTCCGTAGCTCTCATTTGCGTGCAATCTCTTAGGTTCCCCACAGAACGGGGGCTATTTTTTGGCGTTTTTGATAAGGCGAGCGAATGTAAGTGCGAAGCAAGCGAGGAGCGTGACACGCGCGATCGGTGAATGCGCGGGAGAGTTCTCTTTAGGATTTCATTACAGTCAATGTAAACTTCGTTACACAGATTAATAAAAATTCTTAACACTTTTCATTTTAAAGTCATTCAATCTAATCCCCGTTTGTTAAATGAAACCCAGTAAATTTACACCAGAGGCTCAGGTCAGGAAACGAGAATATTTCAGGGGCGACACCGGATCCATTGTCACTGCACACATGCTCTAACCATTGATTATAGAACACGAATAACCAGTCTCGTCCAAAGAGCATTCGTTTATACCCTTGTCAAGAGGAACAGGCGACAGATCATCGGTGCTGATCAAAATGATCAAAGTATCTAGGAATGAGATTGATTAAGGTTCATTGTAGGCTCCATTTCCGCCGTCTCCCGAGTCCGGTCTTTGATCCTCCCCGAAGAGAGCTCTTTCGGGGGATGGGTGTGGGCTCATTTTCCCGAACAGCGGCTGGTAATTGAGCCTAGGTTCATTGTCAACCTCAGAGATCTCTCTTTTCCGCATGGTCAACGGAAAGGGAAAAAATGAGCTCTGGGTAACTTTGCCACAGAGCTCTTTCTGATTGGTTCTTCCATTACCTGGACTTCAGAGCACGAAAGACCTCAGGTTTCGGAGTCGAAAGTTCTTTAGTTTCAATAATCCTGAGATTAGTCAAGACTTAAGCGGAGCTCATTTGCGAGCAAAATGAAATTTAGAACTTCATAAACTGAAGCATGATCTTTGGTTAGGTTTTCAGAAGCACAATATCACGCACAAGTATCTTACCGTAATCCTGATTTTATCACAAAAGTAAGTTTGTTGTTGTTGCTGTTTTTAATTATTTGAGTTCAATAACATCGCTTTATTTTAAATAACATTCTTGTTACTTTATTACTGATATTACATTTTTTTTTATAAGCCTAACAATTTTAAAAACTATCAACGGCAAAGTTAACCTAGTATGTTTTTATTGCCCTGGTGTGTGAGGCTCGATCCAGCGTTACGCCGATTCGGGGATGGGGTTATTTTTGCTTTATTTTCGATTTCTGTTATATGTTTAGAAAAAGATTCTGATGGGGGAAAGAAGATCTTTGTGTCATATTTGGATAATAAAAAGGACTCGGCCAGTTTCCTGAAAAATGAGAGTTAAATTAAGACGTACTTTTTAAGCTGGAGACCCAAAAACCCCAAACACGCCACAAAAATCGCCAGTCCTTAAAGCAATCCTATATCGAGCAAAATGTTTGTGAATTCGTCATGCCCCCTATACATCCTATAACAGTCTTTAGATCAAGGGAGGCTGTTTAGAAATCACTCGATATGGCCGCAATATCTCTAAAATGTCTGTTCAATGTCGTAATAACTTCAGCCAATCACAGCGGACCCGGAGGATTAAAGTGGCGGGAAATTTGTAAGGCAGTCGTAAAGTGTTAGGGGCCGACCATTTGACTTTTGAGGAGGAGGGTATGGGTGATTTCAGAAAAAAAAATATCCTGCAGACTGATTTCGGGGGTAAAAAAATCTTGCAGGGAAATAGATGGCTTTGCATGTCGGGGAAAAACATTCTATCACCAGAGGTTTGGAAGAAATAAATTTCTTACACAAACCAAATCACCAATACCTCTCCTTCCCCCCTCAAAAGTCAAATGGTTGGCCCCTTAGCAATAGAACATAAAGCAAACTGCAACGCAACTGTTTTCCTAGAACTTTGTAGTTTCAATTGTTATGCTTGTTCCGCCGTTTGGACTATCGACTGTATTAAGAGGCGTGTATGAAAGCTTATTCCCAGTTGGTGGTATCTTGGGTGAACCAGTGGACCGCACTTCCGGTATTTTAAAATCGTGATCACTTGGTCTTGGACCAGAGAGGGTGGGGAGGGGATCGTCTTCTTCCTCTACTTCCGGTTTTGAGGCTGCAGCCTTTCTCGCTTTGTGTAACAGGCACACCACGATCGCAAATGCCACGAAAAGAATAAACAACAGGGATGCTAGGCAACCAATGACGATATTGAGGCGAGTTAGTTGTTCAGCTAATTGGAAAGAGAAAATTAAAGGCAAGGAATTTAGATCTCAGCTGCGAGAAATGAAAACATGGATTACTGTTCTTGAAGCATCAAGTTATAAACATGGTAGCCTGCTAGCAAGCTTTCCTTTAATCTCGTACCCAGATCTCCCACGGTCAAGACAAAGTGAGAGCTGAGTACGACATTAGCTTTCCATTTGAGGGAGTCGCAAGAAGCCACGCGAGAGTGGAACGCGAAAGGAGACGCGAGTGCGAAGGGCGGGTTCCCTCGCGCGTTCTCTCGCGAGTGGTGACTCGCTTCGCTCGCTATATAAAATGGTGAGCGTGTTCGCAGGCTTTTAAAATAGTTATCAATAATGGTTACTACACATCAGGGCTAACTTAATGGATAAGTGCTTTTAATAAACAAGTGAACCAACAGGTGAAGGTACGTAGCCGCTATAGAAACTGAAATGCACCTTGTTTTTCATTTATGTATGGGTTATAGGTTGTTGTGATCTACACAGAAATACTATAAATGAAGACCAAGCCGGCGAAAACAGCCGTTCCTGCTCGCTCCTTGCCAGGAGAGACGGCAAAAGTCCCTATAAGCGGCTAGGAGCGCGGAGGAACGCTGCTGTTTTCGCAGGCTTAAATGAAGACTTGTAAACTCCCTAACAAGCATATAAGTGTGATGTAGAGTTCTTTTAAAACCTTCCTCACCATTCACCACTTTTATCTTCTTGGAGGCCACACCCAAGGAGTTCTTGGCCTTGCACTCATAAACACCAAAATCATCACCAGAAGTTTTTTGAATATCAATAACGCCTTTGGAGGAGTACCGCTGCGAAGGTAAAGGATCGTCACCCTTGTACCACGTGATTTCCGCTGTTGTTGTGTTTGCAATTTCACATTTTAAGGACAATCGTGCTTCTTCCTTGAGGTAAAGCTCGCCTTCATATGCAGTCCCCCACGCGTGCTTTAGAACGGGAGAAGCTAGAAAAGAATCAAGTAATATTAGAATTTTTTTTAAAGAGACAGGTTCACGGTTCAGCGCATGCTCATCCATCAAAATGCTGTTTTTCTGCCGGGACATGCTGTATCGTCTATGCAAGCTGATATGATCATGTCATAATGTTGTCAAAGAACCAATCTGCACACCCCCCTGGCAGTCACTTGCAATTGATCAACTTAAATATTTGCAAATAGCTGTAAATTAATCAACCATGAAATAAAACCGTTGGGTCAACAATAAATTCAACGTTGGTAGTGTTGGCATAATCCACTAATTTTTTCTGCGATCGATTTTAGTACTCCTCCATCGTACTTTAGGTTACTCTGAAATACAATTCTACTTTAAAGTACACTCTGAGATTGCTGAGATACATGTGGTGGGGTTATTAACCGTTACAATTAATAATAAATTGGAAAGAAGTAATTTAATTAATGAGCATGCGCTTAACCGTGAACCTGTCCCTTTAAAGAATTAAATTTAGAGTTATTAGGCAACCTTGTTCGTGCACGAATATCTGATCGCAAAACGTCAGCTCCCTTTTTATTCCATTTAGTACTCTAAAAAAGACTGTTTACATGCAAAGCTTCCTTTATAAAGCAGGCGGTTGTCAAACTTTACCAGAAAGTCCTTCAGGTTTCTGTTGGACTGTTGATCGATAACCTCATTAATTTTTAATGAAAATAGATCTTTTTAGCTTGTGAGTTTTGTTTTCTCAATTCAGACCACGTGATGTTCTCCGGGGAATCTGCCTTTTTTCTTTCATAAATTATGCGTGCATATGTACGTGCATGGGGTACCATCACGTGGTCTGAAATGGGAAAACAAAACATACCAACTGGAAAGGTCTATTACAGGTCGCTTTATTATACCCTGGCCCCTGAGGTTTTTCTTGAAATGGTTCTTCGCGAAAGAGAGAGCAGCCGCTGGGACAAGGATAGCTTTTTTAAAGCTTCCTCAGGATGCAAAACAGATGATACTTAAATATTTCTGTATTCGAGTGGGAAAAAAGAGATCTTACTTACCCAATGAAGTCACCGTAACAGATGCAATATCATCTGGCTGAATACCATTACTAGCTCTGCAAGTGTACAGCCCTTCCATAGCTGACGCCTGATTTGTAATGACCAATGTCCGGTTTATGTGAATCAACTTCCGGTCTTTGTACCATGTTATTGTGGGCTCCGGGCCTCCTCGGGCAGTGCAGGTGAGTATCAAATCCTCTCCTGGCACGAGAGCTCTGATTGGCTCAAATGGGTTTATACGAGGAGGGTCTGTATAAAGAAGTAACAAAAAGCATATATTGGAAACTATTAAAAAATTTCCGTATTGTTTATTCTTTTTCGGGATTTCTCCGAGGTTAAAACGACTCCACGAGCCTTCACGAAGTTTCTAAAGGTATGGTTACGAAAGGTTCGCACTACTGACTTTTTTTTTATTTCCCTGAGGAAAGGGTGTATGATGTAGGCACAATCAAGACCTACCAAACAGGAAAGTCGTTCCTAGTACTCCTCGGTTGTCTTTTTGGCTAGTATGATATAGGTACAACCCTGAAGAATGCCAGTTGAAAGCCAAAATGTCAATTTGAAGTCGTTTTAATTTCAGAGCAAAAAAAGAGAAACAATTTGTGATCAACAAAACCAAAATTTCATTCAAGAGAAACTGTAAAATATTCTGTGTCTTTCTCTTTAGGTGAGCCTGCGACAACCTCGTCCCCAGGGCTTTTCCCTTAAAAAATGGGTGGGGCGACCCGTTTTGTAAGGGAAAAGCCCTGGGGACGAGGTTGAGCCTGCGAACATCAAAGCGACAGTTAGAAATACGTCTGCGCGCGCAGGCTTTCTTCAGGGGCGAAGTACCAAAAGTTTGACCAAGGCAAATATTGGGATATTTTGCAATCTAACTCAAAAATAAAACGGTTTCATTTTCTTCTTACAAGTTTGGCCAGTTGAGAATGTCTCATGGTGACTCCACATTCCTCCACCAGCACCATTCACGGCTCGGACTCTGACTTCATACACGGCGTGCGACTGAAGACCTGTCAAACTGGTTATATTCTGGTTCTGTACAACCTTAAGTTGCACCTCGTCATGATTTTTTATTTTGTACTCTATGTAGTATGACGTCACATGTCCCTGAGTCTGTTCACGTGTTGACCACATGACGAGGGCTGAGTGACTGTCCATGAGATGGACGCTTACGTCGTGAGGTGTGGCAGGAATCACTGCAATTGTTAAAGAGTACCAGACTAGCTATCGTTTACCAATTCTACTTTAAGCCATTTCGAGCCATTTAAAGTAAGAGAAGAAAGCTATTTAGTGTTAAAAAACTTTAGTTTTTCTTTCTTGTCGTGGATTGGTGCTAACTGACAAATGACGTAAAGAAGATCAGGGGAAAAGACAGAGTTTTATCTTTGTGTTAAAGGATTTCTTGGGAATTAAAATGTATAGAGAGACGAAGATCTTACAATGGAAAATACAACATGGAGTCATTTCAGTGGCAGACTACTTTCCGCATCTATTTCTTCATTGCGCAGTTCAAATAATGTGAAATTTCATATTTTCATTATATCAGTTATTTATATGATTAACGGATTATGCTTGTTGCTTTGAGCCTTTTTAAAACAAACCTCTTCCGCAAACGAACGAAAAAGTGAAATCAAACTCCTCGTTTTCCCAAAGTCCTGTAAACACATCCAGTTTAGAGCAGTTCTTTTTGTTTCCGGAGCTGGTATCCGGGGATCTTTGTGCCCAGTTCGTATACGGCTCAGCCGGAGTACCGTCCGACCAAAAGAATTTCATATTCATGTCACGAGACAACCCTATCCACACGCCCGAGCTGGGATTGGCTGGTTTGATCAAATGCAGAAACACGAAGTAACTCTTATCTTGTGAGTTTAACTTCGCCAAACTGCCCCTCTCTGCTTTGCAAACAGCTTCTGCGTCAGCCCAGGTTTTCTTGTCGTCGTAGAGCTTGAAACAGGAGTCTCCTTTTGAGTACCATCCATTCCAGCAAGTTTGATACTCTGTGAACAGATAAAGGATGGTTGAAATGGATGGTCTAGTAATTAACTACAACAACTTAACTTACGAATCGACCATTTGTGGAAATGGCTGAAGAGTCAGTGTGGGTAACTGTAACGAGAACAACTTTTCACGAGAACTGCACGTGCATCGCACTTAAGAACCCATTTTTTCCGTAGATAATGCAGCTACAACATGAAAGGTCATGACAAGACTTTTTGCAGAAGTCGTGAACGTACAAACAATTAGCCTATTTCCTTGTGGACTTGTATACGGCCACTCAAATTTCAGCTTAAGCAGAAAACACATTCGACACAAATTTAGCGAGCTGGAATCACTATCGTTACGAAGTCAAAACTGTGAAACGAGGAATGGTGACATTCTCGTTGCCCCCGCTGTTTTTTTTACTTAAGGAGGAATTAAGAAAGGACTGACTTCAGAGACAAAAACAATGCAGCAACAAAAAAGGCCACGTAAGATAAGGCAAATAAAGGAACCATGTTTTTGTAACTACACTGTTTTAAAAATGTTTTGGTCTCATACTCAGTCAACAAAAAGAATAATGAGCCTCTGTATGCAAGGGCATATTTGGACGAAATGGAAGTCGCGACGACCGCCATTGATGAAGCGACGATCTTACAGATTAAAACGACGGTCGCATTGCCATCTCAATCAAGTTTGACAATGTTAGTCGTGCAATGGTGGCAAAGAAATCTGCCAAAAAGTGTACTGCACGATCAGGGTTTTTCTTTACTTATTTTCTCGTTTTCGTCGTCGTTATGGTACGCTGAGGTCGCTAGAAGCGAGTTACGTTACTACTCAAAAAACGTATTGATATGCGACGATTTCGCCTGAAGACCACGGAAAACGTGCGACAAAATCGACGTCCGCGGTACCCCTACGGCAGAGGCTCAGTAATTTGATAAGTTTAATCTTCAAGTTCACTGTCAAGATTTCAAAAAAAAAAAAAAAAGAAACCAGAAAAAAACTAACTAACATATGAGGGAGGTTTGGTACTGTTTCTTAACTTACTTGAAATCGAATAAGCGACATAATCATTTTCTTTTCTTTTTTTTTATAGCTGATCCAATTTCTTCTAAATTGTATGCAAATCTTACTTACTGAACATTATAATCTCGTACACGTCGCTTGCCATTTTCCCGCCATTTCCATCCAGGCAGTCTGTAGACAGTCCGTACTTGTTGTAAGTGTCTTGCGCAGTAAGACTCGAAAGGCAATGTCCGCCATCTTTGATCGCGAAATAGACGTAGCCGAGTTTAAATGCGACGCGTGCACATTTTTGTAAAGCGTCCTCTCTTGTTTTGGGGTCTCCATCTAACAAGGGATCTTTGCCTTCTAATGAAGGAATTGCAGCGACAGCTTTGTCGGCATAACAGCCTATATGTCGTGATGGCACTGCGGGGAGATAAAGAAAAAATCGTCTTAAGATTTTTGACAGAGTTGAAGCAAGTGCGTCCTAGATATTTTTAAAGGAGGATTCAGTTACCATAAGGAATCGGGAAACACTAAAACGAAATGTTAGTTTCCTTATGAGTGTATGGGTGCCGTGATTTCAGACTACAAGATATTCTGATGCATTAGCAATAAATGTAAAAAAAAAGTGATTTCTAGAGTTTATTTCATTTAGTGTTATTCCGGAATAAGGTCAATCCAACACGCCCTAAGAAGTTTACTGATGAAGAGTAAACACTGAGAATTTACCGGCAGCTAAGAACAGGGTAGTGCCAGTCATCTAGCATGTACGAAAATATGACAAATGGTTACTTTGAAGGCTTTGTTTCCTTGTTTGTTTGTTCAGTCCCCTTCCAACCCAACACCTTCCCTGCTACGTGGCTACTTCCCATAATTACCCTGGGCCCTGGCCATCTACTTAGTTTTCATATACAGCTATTTCGAGAAAGGTTGTCGGAAAAAGTGCACGCGACAATCCGGAAAGGTATTGTGGATAGTTTCAGTTCACATACAGCCACAGTTCAAAGGTCTGTTACCTCTCTTAAGCTCGGGTCTCCACTGTTTCGGTTTTTTTAGCAGCTAGATAAGAATCCAAATTGGTACTGGTGACGTTTACTCGCGACTCTAGCCTGAGGAAACAACCGATCGATTTCGCGACGTCACCACTGGTTTCCTTGCGAAATGAAACTTGATTGACGAGCACAGTAACTCCATACTAATGACGCGTCACTACCCAGATCTGGGCATTGGTTCTGACGGGATAAAGGAATTTTTTAACCAAACAGGGGCACTTTTTCGGTGCGGAATTTCTGCGCATGCTCCTTAGACATCATTTCGCGGATAAACCAGCGGTGGGATCGCAAAATGTTGGCTAGTTTCTCAGGCTAAAACAGCCACACTTTTAGAGAATAAAAAGAGATGTTACTCACCTTCAACAAGACATCTATCTCTCACTGCTTTTAGCTCCTGTTCGGAAAGAGACTTGTTATAGATCTGTACACACGCTATTCGTCCTTTATAAAAATCCGATCCGCCTGGAACAGCTCCAATTCTCACTTCTCCTTGCGTAGCAAGTTCATTTGGACCAACGTTAAAACTGCTCACTTCTCGGCCGTCAATCCATAATTTCATCGTTCCAGTAGAGTTGTCGTATGATGCAGCCACATAGTTCCACGATTCAAGTCGAATTTTGTTGCTTTTGATTGAATAAGGCAGATTTAAATTCCTAGTCTCAAACAAGGCTGCTAGTACATTGGGTCTCTCAAGCCATACTCTTACGCCGTCTTTACTGTTCACCCTGTAGCTAAGCAACGGCCCAGTAGAGTCTTCAGGCCGTATCCAAGCAACGAAAGTCATAGAATATCTAGCATCCAGACCGCCATTATTTGGCAGCTCTATAAAACTTGACGATGTCCCGGAGAAAAGGTATGATCCCGCGGGTTGCCCGTAATTCCCTGGAGCAAGTTCAACGAAGCTCTCCTTTCCGGGGGGGTTATTGCGTTTACTAATGTCTGTAGTACCATACTGCTTATTAAGAGGATAGAGCGCCGTAAGCTCAGGTAAACCTGCATTGGAATGAAAAATTATGTTAATAACCAATTTACTTGCTTTGGAAAGAAGGCCTGAATGTAATCGGGCGCCACTGAAAGTAAACACGCTACTCTATGGGGTGCTAAAGTACCTAAGTTGGCTATGTTGATTCCATCAAAGAAAGCCTTGAGTAACAAAGGTTCTGTGAGCCTAAAACCTATTTATCTCTTTACCACACTTTCTACTGCCGGTCGGTAAACAATAATTGATGAGGTCTACATAATAAAAGACTGAGCGTTTATTCGTCTAAATTCGTCAAAGGTTTGCACCCGAGCAACTCGCTAGTTTTATTGTTAGAGAGCTGGAATTACACACATGAGCTTACTAGCAACTAATATAATTTGCAGTCTGTCTACTTTGAACTGACCTATTAATAACTCGGTCAGGTGCTATTCATGAACTTAAACCTTAAAAAATTTTAAAATTCAAATTAACAGGTGGCTTCTTATGAAAGATAGCGTCAAACATTGAAATCAGACTCTACAAAAATTTAGTTCGCGACCTAATGTCACCTACAAAAGGTGAAAGTAACTAAATATTACTCTCAAAACGGATGCTCCAAAGGAAAAATTGATCGTGTGATGTTTCGATGAATCGTGGAAAATCGAATGAATAACACGCGCTCAGTAAGAGTTATAAAATAAAAGAGTTCACCCCATGCAGGTACATTCTAACTCTTACAATAAATATGCAGTATCATTGTATATGTCACACTGTCAAAAAGACCGAAAATTTGAAACCTTAAACGTTTTGACTGACCGTGAAATCATGCGGTCAAATATCAAGGCGATTTAAGCTTGTCTGCCAGACAAGGAAGACTAGTTTAAATGATATTTTCTTTTATTTTTCATTTAGTGCGGATAATTATTTTTAACGCGACGCTTTTAAAGTGATGAGAGAGCTAAACTCCACTTGAGCGCTCTTCCCGGGCCATTTCCTTCAAAATCTTCAATTCGTTGATCAGTACAAGTTTCTATTCTACTTCAGTTTTAGATTGTTGCAATAATTGTGTTTTATTCTTTTTCTAAAATACGGGTATTTATTTGGCAGGTAATTGATTGTCTTGATTATAGTGACTTAAAAATTCAGATACAGAGGGCAAGTAATATCACCTCATGCCACGCTTGGTAACAAGACTGTCGGTTTTAAAATAAATATTTCCACATTTCCAAATATCACTTGCTCTAGTATGAAAAATTAGGTGAAACTCTTAAATTTGACATCCTCCTAACTCAGAAATATTTAAGCATAAGATCTGTACGGCATGCAGCCAAAATGTCCATGTTGCTTGTTCGAGAAGTGAATACAGTATTCCATTCAATATTAACCCTAATTAAGAATCGATTACCTTTTTACATACTAATTTTTCACTAAACTGCCTATCACCTACCTGGGTTTTGTCCAAAAGAGCTTCTTGCAAAGAATAAAACAGCCGTGACAGTGATGCTTAAAATACGGTACAACTTCATAGTATTTGAACACTAGATGTCCTTCAGCTCAACTGCTTTCCGTGACCAAGCGAGCGCAACATTACTTCATCGTTGCTTCTTATTTTTTACGACGGCTTAGCTGGGATCTTTGCGATGTTTTCAATAGGTTCACGGATATATCACTCACGCGATGCTTTATAACATCCCACTTTTTCCGCCGCGTGTCATCTCTAACCACTATATATGCGTTCGAGAAACAAGTGATCGATCGAGTGATTTTTTAAGCATAAAGCACGCAACAAAAACAATAAGGTCACGTTGTCCATCGGTGAACAGATATTCAAAGCACTCGTGTCATTTGTTCAAGTGGAAACCATGGCAAATATCACGCGACATTGCAAATTAAATGAAATTTTTAAATATAACGGAGCATTACAATATTGGAACAGTTACTGCCGCTCAAAGGCGCGCGCGCATGCACTAAAATCATTTCCTAGTTTCAAGATCCCCAATTTTCCCTCGCGGCCGGCAGTCTGTTTCGGATTGGTCACTTGGTCGAGAAGTAGCTGAGCGGTCGTCAAGGTTACGGTCTATCCCCAGTGCATTTGCCCGCGATATTTTGAACACGCGCGGTTATACGAAAGAATTCTCAACGAGGTGATTTTCATCATCATTATTCCAAGTTTGATGGCCTACCCTATATGCTGAATAGTTAACACTGAATTATTGGATTCGGATTTCATGAGCTGGAGAATTACGCAGATCAAGGAGCAAGACATTAAGAGGCTGATGTGAGCCCACGTTACCCACTGTAATTTTCCCTTGATCATGAAACTCATAAGTTCTAAAATAGGGCATTTTCGAGTTTCGGAAAGCCTCACTTCCAAAATGACGCCATTTCCGAATTTCCAAAACCCTCATTTTCAAAATGAGGATAAGTGTAGAAGCTTTCCTATGAAAAGCGTTCACTTACGTACACAGTAATGTTCAAGGAGTTATAATAACTCCTCTAGTGGGGCTGATTTAACTCCTTACAGTGGCGTTATTTTTTGGTGAGTTATTTTAACTCCAAAAAGGAGTTTAAAGAACTCTTTTTCAGGAGTTAAAGTGACCCCAGATATTGGGGAGTTAAAAGAACCCCCAAAAAGGATTTATCCCGTACCTAAAATTTTTACTCCACTTTCAGAGTTAAATTAACTCCAAAAAGAGTTTAAGAAAAAAAACAATGTAAGGAGTAAAAGTAACCCCATTTCGGAGTTATTTTAACTCCAGACTGGCTGTAAAAAGAACTCTTTTTCAGGAGTAAAAATCATGACCCCAAATTCGGAGTTAAATTAGGACTGAGAGGGGTTATCCTCAACCTCGTCCCCAGGGCTTTTCCCTCAAAAAATGGGTGGGGCCCTTTTTTTGAGGGAAAAGCCCTGGGGACGAGGTTGGGGTTATCCTGTACCTAAAATTTTTACTCCATTTTTGGAGTTATAATAACTCCCTCCCTTTCCTTCTCTGTGCTATTAGAACGCGCTTAAGAAATCAGGCTTAATTTTGCAGCGCCAGAGGAGGGAGGATGCGTGCATAACATTTCTCAAGCGAACTTACTCTTCTTCCGACCTGCTACGAAGTTTAGTGCCGCGAGTTGCGCACACAAGACCGTATGCCCTTAGAATAGGAGAATCTGTTTCTGTGCCTACTCGGCCTCAAGAACTAACAGATTTGGAAATTTTTGCACCATCAAATACCAGAATCACGTTTAAAATAGCGAAATGTTATATGTCTTAACATTAACAGTTATATTTACGTGTCATAATTCCGAGGTATTTGTATGTAATTAATGACCCGCCTTGTAATTCAGTTTATGCCGCAAAAAGGTTGAATAAACGATCATCATTATTATTATTATTATAAAAATTACGGTGTTAAGAACTAACTTTCATTCGCATCTCGGATATTTCACATTTGCCCTCGTTTTCAAACCGGAGTTTGGGCAACGTGGGACTCAAGCCGCGGGTGTTCGCACAATCTGTGGGTGGATTCATTTGCAACATACGCGTATAACTGTCGTATTTACGTGTTAAAATTTTTCATTGTTTTTAATTAGCCTAACAACACTGAAAAATTCTAACAGGCAGACACGACAGCTATACGCTTATGTTGCAAATGAATCCACCCTGTTTTTCTTTCGCTTTCATGACGTTAATTAGTTAATTTCAATTAGTTAATTTAATTTTCATGACGTTAATTAGTTTATTGGTCCCTTTGGCATACCGCAAAGCATAAATTATTTACACGAAAAAATGTAAGCAAATTAAAAGGCTGCTGTAAGTTTCTCATCACTGCTCATTGAACTCTGGCAAAATACTCATCGTGTCGAAAACTGAGGCCGGATATCCTTTTTTTTTCCTCTCGATCCACAGAAAGGCAAGCTTGCAAATTGAAATCCTTGCCCTCTCTAATCGGTATTTTTTTTTTTTCATATCAACGTCAAATAGCATTGGACGTAGTTTATCTTACCCTCTCTCCGGAATAAGCTTAATTAACGTAATTAACAAGTTGTGACGGTAGGTCAAAATAGGTTTGGCATTGTCGATTGAGCATTTGGGTCGGTTTCGTCCGAGCTGAAAATTTGAGACTGCCGTTGACAGAGTCCTTTTTAATCTATTGCTTGGTCAGGTATTGAAAAGAGTTCTTGGAAGTTAAAGAGCGGCGCAATGGGTTCATTCAGTTCAAAAATGCGCCAATCTACATCTGAAAATACCGGTAATACCACGAAAATGTCCGAGTCTGAAGCGAGTCCTGGCGAAGCAGCAGCAAGTGAAAGAACGACCGGGCGAACAGATGTAACGAACGGGGAAAAAGCAAAGATTGGCAACGTACATCAAGAAAAGCCAAAGGTTGTTCAGTCGTTTGGTTGGCTTGTAGAGACTCCAGTTATACTTCACACAACTGCAAAAGAGATCAAAGACAAGGGTAAAAAACCTACAGAGGATCCAAAAGTTAAATCGATCAACGTCGCAACCTACAGCGATGGAAAATATCTCAAAATGGCCGAGTTGGCGTTACCCGCAAGTTCCGCTACAAAACCAAAAAAGCAGCATTTACAGGTCGTTAACTCCTCTTCATCCAGCTCGTCAGACGGCAAACACGGGAGCGACATCATTGCAAGTGGCTGCGAGGGAAATACGCGTAAAAATCAGATAAATTCAGGCCAGAACAATAACGAAGATTTCGCCACGACCGCTCGTCCCGGAGGAACGTACCCTGTCGGTTTCGGAGTTATCGGCAAGAAAGATTCCGTTGACAAAACTTTTCAGGCAGAAAATGACATTCGCTCCAGCAAACGTTCATCGCAAGTAAGGGGAAAGTCTCCTGTATCATTCAAGGGAAACAAGTCTGCCAAGAAATAACCGTCGCAACACTGATTTACTGAGGAAATTCTAACAACATTGAAAAGAAAAATGATCTCAAAACAGTTTTCTAAGCAAAAAGAAAAAAGTTATAAAAATTATACAGCGATCTGACCAGAAAAAGGCCAAAACCCTGTCTACTAAAAATCACCTCAAAACTAAAAGAAAAAAATAACAATAATAAAAAAGATGAGGAGACAGAGAAGAAAAAGAGAAGTACAAGAGGAAGAAAAACAAATCACATGCATGTTTGCGCTTTAATTTTTTTGAAGAAAAAACGTTTCAAAACTTCAGCTGGATCAGTGTGTGTTTATAAGTCGTATATTTTCTATTTTTTCAAATTGAATACCTCAGTAAAAAGACTGCGAAAATATTCGACGAAGCGAAAAATTGTGTCGCACGATTACCCTTTAGATAAGTGAACAAGATTTGTTTTATTACAGTGTAACGGGGCTTATTTCATTTGAATGAGGTAAAATTATTGAAGGATTATTTATTCCTACGGTTAAAAGGCCATGCAGATATGTTAACGGCCTTTTGTTGTTTATTTGTACTTTGATGTATATATTTTCCAGCATATCATACTTATAAGATAATAAATTATCCAAACAATAAAATGGATTTGTTAATCTAAATTATCTTTTTAGTTTGAAGTAACGACACTTCTCCTCCAACAAACGGTTTTTCAGGAATAAAAAAATGAATTTGTTTAGATAGGAAAAACAAAATTTCGTTTTTCAAGGCATCCTATAAGGTAAATCATAAATACATCCGACCTTTACCGAAAGAATTCTGAAGGCAAGAAATCTATATCACTGTTGGACCACCCAACAAGAAAATGCCCAACACTGAAATTAAAACATTGTAATAAGTTTTTGTAATTTTGGTGAGACATTGCAGCGGGTTGCAAAAAGCGTTTTCGGATCTTTTCATGTGAAAAAGAATGTTTCATTTGCAGAATTTACGAAATGTAAAAATCAGCAGATTTGTTTTTTTTGGGAACGCAGGCTTCCACGAACCCTTTGAGCGCTTTTACTTCGACTTTATCTGCCATTTTACACTCGAAAAGGGAAATAGCCTGAATGCCAACAAAAGTCAAAAGGAAAATATCCCTTTTTAAAACAAGGACTTCGATTCAATGCTAATGTAAAATCCTACTGTACTGACACCTGGTAATTTTTTGTTTTGTAAAATGTTGTTGAGTATCAAGAGCTGTATAATTCAGGCAATTGAGCGTGGAGAGTATTATAGTACTGAATTTGTCGAGTTTTGCTGAACTTTTCATTGGCTGAAAATCACGTGCTTCTTTCATAACCAATCAGGAATGAAGATCAATGAAACAAAAACCAATCGTTACTGTTGCTCGCAGATGTTTTCCCGCGCTCGCACTGCAGTCGCGACATCTACTTGAATTCCGATTGGTTCATCGGATTATCTGCCTCTTCTGTGATTGACCAAGGTTAACACATGGACTTTGCCTTTGCTTTACTAAATGAAACTGAGAAATGCTTCACGGAATTTTGATGGTGATAAAATAAGACCAAATGTGCTTTCGATTGACCGTATTCTTCAATTCACCATTTTCAAATAGACCACAATGCACATTGTTTACCCCCTTTCCCCTCTCTCCCCCCCTCCCCCCTCACTCCCCAAATTTTGCATACCTATTGTTTCCAATTTCTCAGTTTTGTTGTTGTTGTAAAAGCAACCGTGAAACAAGGAAAGTTACCTCATTATTCCGTTTTATTCCAACCGTTTCGCTCACCAGAGCAGAATTTTTCGAATGTATTCCACTTATTCCGCAAAAGGAATAGCAGGTCTATCGAACGGATTTCTCGAATTTTTCTATGTATTCCTCCGGAATAAGCTAGGCTGATCAAAGATCAGACCAGTAGACAGTCCAATGAAACAAAATTTTAATCTTGGATACAGAGATTAATCCGGTTTTAGTTTTGAATTGACAGATAAAAGAAAAGGAGAAAAAAGATACGCTTCATAACCCAACTCAAGTAATCAATTTTTCCTTTTCAACTTCCCTTGCTTTTCCGCTGGGTTAAAAAATCAAGTCCGAAAGCATCGCTGTTGCGGGGAGTTTTTCTTTCTCATTCAGCGAAAAATTAAGTCCAATTTGGACAAGAAAATAATTATCTTGGTTACTGTAATAAAAATATTCAAGAATTGAACGGAATAACGCCACCCACGCCGATCTTTTTCACACCCAAAAGCTTGAAAATTTGAGTAATAATGGATTACGAGGAATTACTTTGGGAGACGAGACGACAATATTAAGTTAAACCGCAAGAGATAAGGGTGACCAGAACTTTGTTATTGCCATAAAAATTAACCGAACAAGTCAGAACGGCATTTGAAAAGCTTGTCACTGTTGATTCTTATTTTGAGTTTGGACTTAATTGGAATTACTTATAACTTCTGGATAAGCAGTAATTAAATTTTCTTTAAAATGCAAATAAACTATTCTTAACAGCCATTCGCCGACTGCTTCGCTCACAAGTAACATTTCCTGTTATTTAAGAAGAGTTATTACTGATATTTACAATAGAACATGAGAGGGTAAAAGCAACTCTATAAAATAGTTTTCCAAGGAGATAATTATCATTTTTTTAGCAATAAAGTAGATGACAAGTCAAGCAGACTCCCAAAATGTCGTCGGACGCGGCAATGGCCTTCGAAATTGTTACACCGTTTATAGTTGTTGCTGGAATGGCTGGAAATGTCATCGTTTGCTCCTTAATTATCAGGAACAAAAAGATGAGGACTTCTTTCAACTTTCTTCTTCTAAATTTAGCTGCGTCAGACCTGCTGTGCTCGATATTAGGAGCTCTTTACTACGCTAGTGAGATACGAAATCACTATTTCAGCGACAGGAACTCAAATCGAGGCAAGATTGAAGGAGTTGCGTGCAAAGTTGTTACCATAAGTATTGGTTTAACTACAAACAGTTCTGTTTTCACCTTAGCTGCTATTTCAACAGACAGATTTTTTGCCATCGTTCACCCATGGAAACATAAACTAGCAACGATCAAACGAAAAACCCGCATTGTAATAGCGGGAATTTGGCTCTTGGTGATCGTCACTAGTTTACCCCTGGCTCTTGTCATGATAAAGCAGCCAAACAAAGTTCCAAATTCACATTTTGTGGGGAACTGTATAGCACACCTCGTTAACGAAGACAGCTACAAGGCTGCCGCCTTTGTTGATCTTATAGCATGCTATATTATCCCGATGGCAATTATTTTGCGTACTTCGTTTGCTATCATTAAACATTTGTGGTGTGAAAGCTCTTGTCGCGGCTTTGCGCCCGATCATCTAGAGACTAACAGAGCGCTCTTAAAATCTCGCAAACGAATCACAAGGATTGTACTCAGCGCTATAATGGCTTTCAACATATTCTGGTTGCCGTGGGCAATTTTAGAGGGTTCGTTTTTGATCGGTGCTATTCACCATATCGATGAGAAAACGTTTGTTGTCGTATTCATTTTAGTTTTATCTAGCGCCAGTGTGAATCCAATTTTGTATTCACTTCAAAGTCCGCAATTTAGACGTGCTGTCAAGAAAATGTTTGGTTTTTGACTCGATGGCACAACGAGATAAATTGACGCCAATATCAGATTGCCCAGATTTGAAATATGACTGTGCAAAAACCGTATTGACTTTTACCCTGATTTTCCATTGAAATACACGACCAGTATAGTGTTTAGTATTGATTTTGTCTATGTTATATTCAAATTCAGCTTCAATATTATTCAAGCGGAAAAAATAGTGTAGAGTTGTCAGGCGTTACCTTCTTGCGATCGTCTTCGTATGGTTGTAAAGCGGTGACAATTTAAACGAAAGCTTTTAATCAAGTCTTCGCCATGATGTTCTACTGTGATGTTCAATATCCTGTAAACGTCAAATTTAACAGTAAATTTTATGATGAAAAGAATCACGATGTGTCATCCGAAGCGTCACTCGAGTCCGTATAATCACAACAGACCAAAGATCTAGCAGACGAAGTATGATTGCTTCTTAAATTATCATTTGTTGACTGGGAAAAACCATTTTGCTCCGTTGTCTTGAGATTTCTCACGGCAGGTGAACTCAACGAAATATTTTTCAACTCCGCGTGTCCTTTCGTAAGACATTGCGCCTCTGTGAATTCACCTTTCTCCGTTGGAAACGACACCGCAAACTGTGACGTAACTTCAGGTGAAGGTTGCGTGCGAGTGCCTATTTGAGCAGGTGTATCAGGAACGGAAGAGGCCAGTGCTCTATCCAAATTACAATCAGTCCTAATCTCATCAACTACTGTGTCCTTTACTGTAGAGGCCTGATTTGAAAGATCGTTAACTGTACCAACCCCACGGTTCCCAAAAGAAGTGTCCTTATCTAAGCACTCTTCTAAGTCCTCACTGTTTGTGGACGCGTTTCTTCGCAACTTGATACCCAGTTTTACCAGATCACTGTTGCCTTTACAGGGATTAGAAAACGAGTCGAACTTTATTTGTTTCCTTTTTCCTAACAGATGCTTTATTTTCTCCCTTTTCTCGTCTGATTTTCCAAACATTGGTCGGCTGTTGACTTCAAACCGTCTTTTACGACGGTGCTCATCAAATCCTGCAAAACCAGAACCAAAGTATTGTTACCAATGTGCTTAAAACCATGAACATTTTTATCCTGGAAGTTCAAAGTTCCTTTATTGACCCTGTTCTATCAGCTGAGCAGCCAAAAAGGCGAATGTTAACAATCTGAGGGGCGCTCAGCGTACGCTTCGTGAAAAATTATCATGTCAGCCCCCAGGAAGCCAAAACACAAAGACTAGTTACATCACGCGGTTAGCTCAGTGAGGAGAGCACCGGTCTACTCAGCGAGAGGTTTCTGATCAGGGGTTACTGGTCATTTCGCCCCCAAGTTATTTCGCGCTGGTCACTTAGCCCACCTACTTTCGAGTCATTTAGCTCCCAAAAACAAAGTCATACCCGCATACACGAGTCACTTAGCCACTCCGAAAAACTCGAAAATAGGGGCCTAAGTAACCGGGGCGAAATGACCGGTTACCGTTATTGACCAAGCTTATTCGGTCGAGATGGCTGGATACTGGCCAAGTTTTTTTTATAATGCCGATTGCGTTTATATTGACCATGAACGAGCAAGCTTGGTCAATATACGGTTTGTATGGCCAGCCAAAAGGAGAACGTTTTCGCGCGGGACCAACGCGGGAAATCCCGAGTGAGCAAGATGGGCCCATCTCGCCCGCCCGGGTAGCCAATCAGAACGCGGAATTCGAGTCATCTTGCCCACTCGCAAGTTCAGCCACCGGGTCTTACAACAGCAACTGCGGGAAGTTGATGCTTGTAAAGTTAGTTCTCCATAACATTGCTCCAGATCTTTTTAAGAGTTATTTTATTAGGTCTTCACATGTTTATTCCACTAGGTGTAATGGTTTAGATATTTTAATTCCTTAAGTCCGTACAGAATCTGCCAAGAAAAGAACATTTTATACTGGAGCCCAGGCTTTTAATAACTTGCCACTCCGTCTGAAGGAAGTTGACTCCAAAGTGATTTTTAAAACACTTCTTAATGATATTATTTTTCAGAGTTCTTGTAAATATTTAGGAGCTTTTTAGAATGTTAATTTACGTAGTTATATAATTCTTAGTTTTTATCCATCGTCATTGTAGATAGTTTTTACATTTTTCTGATGGTTGTTCTGTTATAGTTATTTTTTCCATAATTGTTAACTTTTTAGTTGCCCAGGGTACCCATTTATAACAGCTTCAGCTGACGAGTTTACCCTGTTTAAATATGTTATTATTATTATTATTATTATTATTATTATTATTATTATTATTATTATTATTATTATTATTATTACTATTATTATTATTATTATTATTATTATTATTATTTATTACCTTCTCCAAGATATCTTATTTTCTTTGCCAGTTCAATATCCTCCAGTCTCTCTGGCACAAGAGCCACATCTAATGCTGCTCTTTGCTTCAGCTCACTGTCCTTCATTTCTTGAGCTTTCACTTCGCGTTTAGTCTCTCGGAATTTCTTCCTTAGCAATTGATTAGCAGCATAATCATCCTTCCACACTGACTGAACTTCCTAAAATATTTTCCAAGTTAATTATTTTTCTTGCTCTTCTGAGATCAGTGGCAGATCCAGAGAAGGGGCCAGGGGGGGCCACTTTATTTTTAGACCAAACTGAGGCCTGAAGGGCCGAAAAATAGACCGCGCCCCCCCTTATCTCAGGTTCTGGATGACCGCGCCCCTGCCCCTTATCTGAAGGTCTGGATCTGCCGCTGTAGAGAGAGTCGAACCCCCCCCCCCCGCCCCCCTCCTTTATGGATACCCGCTTAATACGGACACCACGATCAGTACGGACCCCTTCTATAATCCCTTCACTGACCATATGGTGATTTTTCACTATTAAACAATGAGTTTTCATGCGACTAGTTAAAAAGAACCTGTTTAGTATTTTTTAAAGACACTTTTCTTATTTCACTACTTAAAAAGTTAGCCCGAGAAAACAGTTGACATTTCTCGATGCTCACAAGACATCTCCATACTTATGACACATTACTACCCAGGTCTTTTCCAACCAATCAGAAGCAGATCCAGACCTGGGTAGTGACGTGTCATCAGTATGGAATTTCTGTGCTTGTTTAATTCCTCAAACGTCGTTTTGTGTGGAAACCAGAGGCAGCGTCAAAATTATCGGCTGTTTTCTCAGGCTTTTTAAAAGTATAAAATAATATTTTCCACTTGCCATAGTGTTGATGCTCTCAAAAGACAGAGTTAGGCAGGCCTGTTTCAGACGCCTTACTTTTAAGTGCCGAACCTAACTGAATAATTTCAACTTTGTAGCAACACTGGTGCGACATCTGATTCAGATGGCGCACCGGGTGTGTTTGACAAAAGTTCAACAGACTCTGTTGAACTTAACACTTTTGCCGCACCAAACTAAAACTGCTGTACCAAATTGATTCAGCAACGTGCAAAGAAAGTCATAGCTTTTTGGGGAATTCAAATTTCAGAAGAACTGTAATCAATGCTCCTCATTTTGGGCTAGTTAAAATGACTTTTGGGCTACTAAGTACATACAAGCTACAGCTTGCCCAAAAGGAGAGCTGTAAAATTGACTTTCTTTGCACCCTGTTCAGACACCACTCTTTTGCCATACTTAATTCATCAGTTAGGTAGGGCACACGAGTTGAGCGGCGTCTGAACCGGTCCTTAGATGTTGATGTATCTTGTAGACATTTACCTGCAGTTGGCCGAGAGTCGGCTGAACTGATTTGGATTTCTCTTGATCTTTAACTCCATGCTCCAGTTTAAACATTGGATCTATTGCCATCTTTTTGGCATCCTCCCTGTCTGCATAAAAAAACAAAACAAATGGGTTTGCTATTTGAAGGGTTTCCTTTTTTAGGGCAAATTTCATTTTTCACAGGATTGAGTTAATTCTTGGCAGACTGACTCGTTTTTATTGCTGCTTACAACGTGCTAAATTGTAGTCGCTTAAAAGAGAGTGGAACAAAGCAAATTTCACCCATAAAAGGTGAAGGATGTGCAAGGCAGGAAGGAGAGAGGTTCCCCTTCTTTATCCTTGTTTTCTCACATGTCTGATTTTACTTTAATACCTTTCTTCTCACCCTTATTCTGCTTTGTATACTACCCTGAGCATTACATCTCCTGTGTGTTTAGACAAAACAATTCTATATTTATTGTAAGATCTTTTTTGTTCCTCTTGGTTAAGGAATAAGTGGAGATGCCTAAAATCCACAGTACCTGTCAACTCTACAGTTTCTGTTGCGGACGGTTCCCATCTTTCTTCTTTTCTCCTGGCACCGCTCACAATTACATAATCACAGTTCTAAGTGCAAAAAAGCATTTATGAAAAGGGATTATGCATTTGTCAATTTTGACACATGACACATGTACACCAACATCAATCTACCCCTAACAATATCACTACATCATCAAAAGAATTATTATTATTATTATTATTATTATTATTGTAATTATTATTATTATTGTCTCTATTATCACAGTCTTTGCTGGTGTTCTTTTTGCGAATCAGCCGGGTGCAAACCATGTACCTAAAGCATCAGTCACTCAAGTCAATTATTCTGTTCATACACTGAGCACCTTTCTAAGGATTCGTGCAGATCCCAGCATGCAGATCTTTTGAATCTCTGTCATACTAGCTCTCTCTGATACTTTCTTGATGTTTTCTACGATACCCTTCTTCACTGTACCAAGCACACCAACAACCACGGGGATCACTACGGTTTTCATATGCCACATTCTCTGTATTTCTAGTTCTAGGTCTTTGTACTTGCATTTTTTTTCAGTTTAATTATTATTGTCTCTATTATCATTATCATTATCATTATTATTATTATTATTATTATTATGATAGGAAATATAATTATGGAGATCAGTCAGGAGAATTTAAATGTGGATTTTGGCGATTAAAGGACTCACCTTGGGATCTGTTTCGATTTCAAAGTGATTATCACACAGATGACATTTCATCCGAAATCTATAAATGGGTGTTGTGTAGTAGTTACCAACTTTCTTCTTCTCAGCATTGTAGCGTACACCTAGGGTATGAAATGCCACAATTAATAGAGAATTCTGATGGAGTAGCAAGCGAAGCAAGGACACAGGATTCTGTGGAAGCTCCAAGAGAGAGGGAGGGGGGGGAGGGGGAATGGGGACCAAAAATTGCCCTCTAGATATCGTGGATGCACTGCCTACACACAGTATTTTAAATTTTGAGGTGGTTTTTCTTCTGCAAAAATTAAGTGCTATGTACACTCACCCATCCCAATATGGTTTCCACATCCCCCACACCAAATATTGTATGGCATTTCAAATCTAAAAGAGAATGGAAAACACTTTTAATAAAAATATAGTAAAAATGTTTTGGATTTCATAACTAGAACCTGCTTCTGGACAAAATCCATTTAACCATGGCAGATGAAAGAATCACTGAAATATTTCATGACATAATTCATCAGGAGTTGATTTCGGAAATGTATAATGTATATGACTTTTTTTGGTAGGAAGTAGTGGTAAAAAATTACATTTGGTACATGTATTTTCTTTATTTACTGGGTATTCTCGCCTGTCCTGGAGCATAGTGTCCATATACACACATACCCTCATGCAAACAGCTGAAGTCTAAAAAAAAATTCTCTTTTTTCCTAAAAGTATTTTTATCACTGAATTTGGATGACTGAAATTTTTTTTGGCGCTGTAAGTGTTAGTTTTATATTCCTTTATCTTCTTATTATTCCATAAACAGACAACGATATTGATGGTGTTGTGACAGAGTTTGCCCATTTGAACAGTAAGCGTCTCGGCCTTCGCTTACGTGTAATCTCCTTGATTGCGTCACTGTCTCACCCATTTTTCTGTAACACTGTACATAACTACTGCATTTTACTTTGCATTTATTCACTGAAAATGTCCTGCAGAACTTCACAGGACCAAGACCCTAAATTGTAAAATTTTCTATGGGAGAATGGCCCCAGACCTTCCTATAATGTTCATTATTTCCTGTGGACGCTCTTTCAAAACCTCACACTACACCCGTGCTGACCTCAGACCGTGCTGAAAACTATTTCTTTGGACTTATCTATAAAGAGTAAAACAGCATATATACCTAATGATAAGGATCCCTTGGCCAAGCTTTCTTGCTCTCTCACGAAGTGGATGCTGTCCATGGTATCTGTCAAGTGAACCCTGTGAAAAAAAAATTTTATCAAATAGTTAATATTGCAGTTATTTAGATGATATACTGGACCTTATTAATGAAGATGATGATGACAGAGGATGATAATCATGATGACTGATAATATAAATGATGATGACGATTATCATAATGATCTTATTGATGATGATGATGATGATGATGACGACAACGATGATAATGATGACCACGATGATGATGATGGAGATAACAATGGTCTTGTTGATACACATATGATTATTTGAGTTTGAACAAAACGGAAAAAATTGAACCACTTGAGAAGGTGATGAAGGCAGAAACGAGAGAAACGAATCTTTTTTTTAACAGGTCGTTGTCGAATAAGGTATTACATTATTTTAACGCATCAAGTTGATCACAACGCGGAATGACTTTTAACCGACCTGCTCCGGAGTCCAGTCCGGTGGGTAGTATTTATTAACGGCCTTTCTTTCACCCTAAAAAAAAAGAACACAGCGTTATTTAAGAACGTTTAAAGCATGGTTTTGTAACGAAAGTGGTGAATTAATTGAACAAATTTTGTCAAAACTTACCATTTTGATGCTAAACTCAACTTCGACGATTTCTGGACGATGTAAACAAGGCTCAGAACTGGCAGTCAGCGGTCAATGCAGAAAGCAATGAGATGGAAGTGTAGTTGAATTGAATTGTCTTTCAAAGGGGAAATCTCCAGTAAATTTCAGTTTTAGGCAATTTTCTCCTCGAATTGAAAAAAACTTTGAAGATCAAACGGCTAGTTTTCTTTCCGTTGGAAATGATTGGCAATATCTCACAAGTTTTGAGTAAAGTATACCAGAATGACTGTAAAATCAAAGACACATCTTCGAGGCCATCTCCGCGAGTTTGAAAGCGAGGCTGCCGATGTTTTCGAAATATGGCGGTAAGGTCAAAGTAGTTTTAACTTTGCCGACAAATCCCTTCGTTGCGGACGCCTTCCTTCCTTTACCAGACTTTTGATGGCCTTCGACAACAAAAGAGTCATTTGGATTGCTGCTGGTGTGCTGTCTGGACTGGGTACAGCTTTCTGTATCACGGAACTACGAAAATTTATCAGGGAGAAATGTACACGAAAACCCCTTTCCAAAATGGAGGACAGCATTCGCTTAGAAGATCTGGAAGTTCTTGCTCGATCGCCGAACTATTCGCTGCGGAAAAGCGCCGAGCAAGTGGTGTTGGACAGGGCGATGAAGGATCACAATCTTGATTTTATCATCACTGCTTGTTACAGCAGTGACGAAATCCAGATTTTAAAAGCGGTTGTTGCTTTGGCAGTGTTGGTGAAAAATTCCGAACGCGTGGCAAGAGACAAGTTAGTTGAACATGGTACATTGGAATCGCTTTCCCATGCTCTCGTTCATTCCGTTGAGGTGGGATTTAAGAAACTCGTTGAAATCGGAGGCTACGATTTTCGTTTGCAGCGGTGTGCGTCGGAATCGCTATTTCACCTTGTTTACGATGAAGATGCGACAAAAATTCGTTTAGCGAAATCGAACTCATCCATTGTCGGAACTCTTCTAGAACTAGTTTCTGAAACAAGGAATAAGGAGGTAATGAGATGGAGTTTATTCACAGTGCATCAACTAGCCGCTTGTGAAACTCTGCGGCCGGTTATTCTAGAACATGGGGTGATACCGGTTGTCTCGCAAACGCTGGTGAAAAATCAAGGAGATTTTGTGTTGATGAGAACTTGCTTGCACACAATGGTGATGTTTGTAAATAACAACACGGAGGAGGAAGTTGAACATCTCAAGGAAATGGCCAAATATGACATATTCAGGCCAGCTGTTGTCTCTCTTAGATCTGGTGAGTACCGACAAAGTGCCTGAGGTGAGGACCCTGTGCACATTTTGCGGGTGAAACTGAGTATGCCTCTACGTACATGTATATAGTTTTCATGCACAACAGTTTCCCAGACACGTGAATTGGTCAGCACCATAGTCAGACTCTGACACTCTAACTCTAGCCCGATTCTCAGATGCTCCACACATGTCGTGCACCATCCAGACAGAGAGAGAGAGTGCGTGGCCACGAGCATTTAAGAATCAGGCTACTGTAACCCTAACTCTATATACACTGTCTTGTAGTGTACTGTTTCAAATTACACCATGATTAGTCGTACTAGCTAAGGTATGTCAATCGAAGGTGAATCTCCTGGATTTAAATTCTTAGTGAACACACCCATGCTTACATGTTTAGAAAGATAAAGAAAAATTTATTGTCGTGTCTTTACATGTACACCCACCACGAAGTTTGAAAATGGAGAATTCCACATCACTGTCATGCAGAGAATGGTAAGGAAATGTACTAAAAAGTGGAAATTGTCTGTTATATATGTGTGTCCACATTAGCTGGGTGTTTGCGGTCGACCTTCCTTGAATTGAATTAGGAGATGGTTGATATAGGAAACATGCACAGTACATGTACTTGTGACTGGCCTAATTTTAGAATGGGACATCAGTTTGAATACATTTGAAATCTGGGTGGCACATACACTGTAGGTACAGTTTCTTAAAACCCACCCAAGATCCCCCCCCCACCACCCTTTAACACCCACTGCCAAGTATTTAGAGGCAAATCAAACCATAAATTATTAAAATTGATGTCATAAACCAATTTAATGCCAGCTCCCAGTTCGCTTGCTAGCTCAGTTGGTTAGACCATTGCACCGGTATAGCAGAGGTCAGGGTTTGAATCCCTGCAAGCCTGAATTTTTCAGGCTTTCTTTTCACAACTTAGTGCATAAGTTGTATAATTATTTAACCGTCTGGGATGATCTTCTCTGCCTTAATTTTTTTATCGCACACTTCAAATATATGAAATTCACATATTCATCATTTCACAATGAGGTTGTGTTTGTCTATGTAGATGATAGTGACCTTGTTTACTGGGCAGCTGGATTACTGCATCAGTTTGCCATTCAGGATCTCCACAAGACAGAAATATGTGCCATCCCAAACATCATCAAATCACTTCAAAATGTGCTGTGTTCAAGTGAAGCTATCCTACAGAGGTTGATCCTTCGTGTTGTCAGTTTCCTCTGTGTTGGAAATCAGTCATTCCGTAGTAGCGTTCTTCATTGCTCTTCACTTGTGGCTCGACTGCCGATTTGTCTTGCTTCTGGTGACAGTGATATTGTGCACTGGGCAGTAGTTTTACTTCATGATCTTCTGCTTTCGGAAGGTTTGTTTAATGCTGTACTAGAATTTTAAGATATTTCTAGAACTGTAGCCTGCGAATGCAGATGCATTTCTGGTCGCCACTCCTCTCCACCCAGGTGGAGAGAAGAGAAGGCCCAAAATATGGTTGCATTTGCAGTCTACTAGAACTGTGCAATACTGTATAGCTGACTATGTACTTGTCTGTAAAATAAGGTTCTACATGTAAGACTCTGCTTTAATTCTGTTTTATTACCATGAAATGAGAATAATGCTTATTGCACTGCTTTTCGTTGTATCCTATAGTGACTTAAATTAGGACTGATCACAGGTACATGTAGAACGAAAAACGTTTTCTCTATTCCCACACTTAGATTTTTTTTTAAGTATAAGTATTAATGTAATAAAACCTCACCTATCTACCATCTCTGGTAACTCTATTATGATTCTTTTTATCTTAGGATCTCCAAATGCAAACCGTGCAGCAGCACTTAGAATGCTTTCTGTAGCTAGTGATATTATAAAGGCCCTTGTACCGCTGGCATCTAGAAAAGATAACATCTTGATTCGTTTGGTAGCAGAACTACTGGGTCTGTTTTGTACTGTTGGTAAGTCAATACCATATTTCCTCGAATAATAGCTGGGGGCGATTATTTGAGGGGAGGTGATTATTTGAGGGAGGTGATTAATTCAGATATTGCTCACTGGAATTCATGCCCTAAATATTTTGTTTTACTATACCGGACATTAAATCAAAAAATGATCACATCAAATAAACCGAGCTCATGGGCTTTTCGTGTTTTCCAAATTTGGTTCCTTGATTCATTTTCAATGTCTATATCCACGGCGTCAGAGCTTGAATTGTAACTAATCGGTTTTGCTGGATCAGACTCCACTTCATCTTGACAGGGAGGGGATAAAAGAAGGGGAAGGTAGTGAGAGGGGTTGGGGGCAATTATTTGAGGGGGGCGATTATTTTAAATATTTCTGTCTTAGGAGGGGGGGGGAATTATTCGAGGGAGGCGATTAATTGAGAAAATATGGTACTTCTACTTGCATTAACAACTAAATAAATTAAATGATTAGAATTGATTTATTGAAAGCATATCCACTGAGTGTTTGCTTTATCTACCATTGGAAATGTTAGTTTTTTTTGTGGGGGGGGGGGGGGGGGGCGGGAGAGGGGAAAACTTAGAAAAGCCTCTTGAAGCAAGAGTTACAACTGACTACAAACTCAGTCCCAAGTATAGCATTGCTTCTGGGATTCGAACCCAGGTGACGTTATGGAAGACCTCTCGCTAATGCACTGTCTGCTTCTCTGTACACTGCATTATTTTGTTCCCCATGCATAAGGGTCAGTATTGTTTTCCAGTACTTTATGGAAATTAAAATCTTTGTAAATTTTGTTACTATAAAAAATGTCTTTATTTAAATAACGTAAATAATGTGTCCTTTTTGTTATTTTGCCTCAGAAAGTTTACAAAGCCAAGTTCTCGAAGATGGATGTTTAAAGGCAATACTGACGTATTCTGTATCAAGTGACTCTGAACTTCAATTTTGGGCCTCTGCTCTTCTATTAAACATGGCCATGACATCTGATGAGGTGAAAAGAGAGATAATCCGGCTGGGTGGCCTGAAGCCTCTCATGGAGTTAGCAATTGGCGACAGTGATCATCCACAATGTGCCACGCATGCTGCTAAAACACTTGTCATGCTTGGTTTTCTTGGTTAGTGACTAGCGTGTAACATTGTAGTTTCAAAAAGGCTTTGATACATGTATAATGTGCTGTTTTAAGTGTTATAAAAACCAAAAGTTCAGAATTGTTTAATTTAACGTACAAGTAAATAACTTGAAATGTGATCCTCCCAAAAATAAATTAAGTATTGACAATCATTAATTGATTCATGATTTATTGATTTGTACGTGTAAATCATCATTATCACCATCATCATTATTATCATTTTGGCTGTAGGAATCATTGGCCTCCTTTTCCTTCTAGGCCACCCATTCTTTTCCTTCAGATAGCTTATAAAGGGACTATACGGTGTATGTGTGCCAACTGTTTCCATTATTCATGATAACATTGATTGTGATTATTTATCTTATGTAAGAGGGGCAGGTTGCTTAACAGGTTTTTTAAGTGATATAATTGTTTGCACTGTTAACAATAATATTATTGTGCAGCAATAAAAAAACCATATAAATTATATGTTCTAGACACAAAGGTCCCAGTTGCTATCAGGTCATTTGGTTACAAGACTGGTGATGAGGCAAGCATTTGTATCGATGGAAAGGAATTTTGTCCCAACAAACCAGGCGTCAATGTGGTAGTAATGGATCTAATGACATACCAAGCAACTGAGGTTTCTTCATTTGACACTGGACATGACAAAGAAGCCAGTGAACAACTTGTTGAGTTTATTGACATGGTCCCTGTTGGGGCTCTGGTTTTTATAGCTGTCAGAGGAGAGGCAAACTACTACTTGACAGGTCATTATGCATTTTTCTGTTGTCACACAGTTACAGAATTATTCATACCTATTAAAAAAACGCCAAATCATGAAAGTGAGAACTGTAAGGGCAGCTGCAAAGAAAATAGTGTCCGATAGCACAGGGCTAGTGGATTTTGCTATCTGGTTAGTGAATTCTGTTTTTAACTTGCCCGACAGGCAAGTGATGTTTTTTGAGGAATTCAAATAACAGAAGAACTGTGAAATCAATTCTGCTAGTCAAAAAGTTTTTGAGGCTAGTTGAAATGATGTCTGGGCTAGGAAATGCTAGCTTCAGCTTGCCCAAATGGCAAGCTGTAAAAATGATTTTCTTTGCACCCTGTGTAAGGGTAATATTTATTCATTTCTTTTATGAACAGAATTTCTTTGAACTTCTCCAAACTGTGTGACCAGTGCTTCATCCTTGCTGACCACTTCATACTACTCTCCACCCCTACAATATACTTCCTACACTAACCTATCCATCTCCCCCTAATCCCTACTTACCCCAGCCCTACAGTCCCCACTCACCACTACTGACCACCCCACACTACTCTCCACCCCTGCCTGCTTCCTACTCATTACTGCTACTCACAATACCCTATCCATCTCCCCCTAATCCCAATTCACCCCTACTCCCACTTCTCCCCACCCTACCTTATCCAACCACCTCTACCACCTATTCCACCCTTCTCCCCACCCTCCCCACTCACCTCTACTCATCCATAGTTCATACCCACCTCTACTCCTCATAGTGTATCACTACTTTTCATGCCAGGGTTCTTATTGGTCTTGGTAAAACCTGGAAAGTCATGAAATTTAAGAATTTTATTTTCCAGGAGTGGAAAGTCTTGGAATTTAATTGTCAGTCCCGGAAAGTCATGGAAAATTAAGGCCATGTCCGATAGATTAGTTACTGCAGATGTCAAAGCAAGGATAATGTAAGATTAAGACATGTACCGGTAATTAAACGTCACACATTTTGGCTTACACCAGAGTTTGTCTTTGTCTCTTTCTACCCTAGAACAAGTAAATTTTTGAAGATGTTTGCAAGTGAAAGCTATTAATCCTCCTATGGTCATTGAAAACTTGAAAAGGTCATGCAAAGTCATGGAATTTGAAAAGTTAAAAAGAGTACGAACCCTGTCATACTTTCCACTCACTATTAAATTCCACTCACACCTATGTATTGCCAATCCCTTTCACCCATACACCCCACCCACCCCTTTTCCCTTTACTATGCCCTCCACTCACTATTAATTCTTCCACTTTCACTCATTCCTCATGCTCCCTACTGACCCAACCCAACACACTCCTATTATTTTTCACTCTACCTTTCTCTTTCCCTTTCATCCACGGCAGATAAGGCCAAATTGAGTCTCAAAGATGTTGGACTTCAAGACTGTGAATTCAAAACTGGTGAATTGTGGGGCTTTGCTGGTTACAAGAAGAGAGATGAAGGAGTAGCAGTTGGTTTTCTGCAGGGATTCGACATAGTGGAGTTAGACACCGAACTTAATCTAGGTTGGAAATTTAAAACTCGTTGTTAGCTATTGAAATATTATGTTATATTAGGTTAACTCAGTTGGGGCAGCCAGCACTCATCTGCAGAACATGTGCAGGAGGTTTTATGTACATGTTATTTCAATGCAGTCAATGGGATACTTGCCCATCAGTTAGCTTCAAAAGTTAGTTGCCCAGCAAGAAAATCTACCTGTCCCAGGTGACTGGAGAGGACATTTTTCGAGCCCTGTTTTCTATTTTTTGTTGGCTGTAATGCAACTTCTTTTCAGTTACTAAGCTTAACAATGAAGTATTTTAATTGATAAACAAATATCAAAAGTGATAAATTGAATTCTTTATCTTTTGTTACTCCTGCAGGTTATTATGCAAATGAACAAGTACAAGGTTATATTTTGTTGCCGCTGATCGACCTGTTGATGAGTACACCTGCATCACTTACTATTAGTAAGGTCTCTGAACTGGAATTGCTCACCGTGCTAGCAAGACATGACCACCACAAGGAGGGTGGGTACTTAGAGTGATCAACATTAATTTTCTCCTCCCAATGTAAATACATTATCAAAAGAAAACGTTATGAGATTTAATAAAATGATCACCTCAGGAAAAATGCTTTGATCTTTTATCAAATTCTCTCAACTAATTCTTTAAGGGAATGTTTGGAGATTAGTTTAGAGAATTAATTTGTAAAAGGGTTAAGGGGTTACCATTAGTTTCTAGAAAAACTGTAGGGGTAGATTTGTGGGGAAGTAAAAGTCAAAGATTTGGCCACTGCAGAGAGATTAAGAAGCTGATGTCTTCAGTGCTAGCTCTTTGTCAGGGCAAATCAGGTTACCAAATACAGTATGAGTAAAATGAGTTAACATTCAAGGCATTTGATTTTCATGTCTCTATGAAGACATAGCAAAAAACTCTTGGGGACTGTTTTAGTGACAGTTGCCAGTATTATTACTTTACTGTTGTGTGTTATCAGAGAGATGCTGTATCACTCTTAGGGGCAGTTTACATAGGGGGAGGAAGATCCAGAAACCTTGAAGATCCTACAAGGTGGAACAACTTTTCCTTGGCTTTACATGCAGAAATTTTGGTCCGTGTAGTTATCAAGTAGAGAAGTTGTTAAAGATCGCGTGTGACGATAACAAACTGGAAATAATACCAACTTTTCAGTAGCAGCAGGAAGTTCTTTACAACAGGTAGTGCCAAACGAAATTGTTGGCCTATATTGCTGTGATTACCTACCAAATGACCTGCTACCATTTTTGTCAAGTTTGTTCCTTGTCCTAGGATCTTCCTCGCAAAAGCAGTTTACATGGTGCTAGAAGGATCTTCTTCATGCTAGGATCTTCCTACCTCTCAGCAAGGAAGATCCTAGCGCTAGGGACAAGTACATGCCTAGATTGCATGTAAACTAAATATAGAAAACAAATGGCACCAGGATGATCTGCCTTCTAGGAAGTCTGGTGCTTGGTGCTTTGAGAAAGATTCACATTCAAGGGAGAAAAAATTAACTGTTTCTCTCAAAACCAGCCATCAAGTGTCCAAAGTAACCTGTTGAATTCGTTTAAATGTTTTGTTTCTAGTAATGGTCAGCTTTGATGGTTTTATGAATTACATAGTGGAGTTGATTGACAACATGTCAAGTAAGACTGCTGACCACCTGAGAGCGAATCCACTAGTGATAGCACACTGCATTGGTGCTATGAAGATCATTACTGCTATAAGCATTGCAAAGGACAGTCATGTAAGTATGATTTCAAGGGCTTGGACAGACTTGGATTCTGGATTCCACACCGTGGATTCTGGATTCCAGGTAATGGATTCCGGATTCTTGTCAGTGGAACTTCGATTCTGGATTCCAATCATTAGTGGGATTCTGGATCCCTTGTGCTGCATTCCAGATTCCAAAGCCCTGGATTCGGGATTCCACAGCAAAAATTTGCTGGATTTTGGATTCCAAAAGCAAAAATTTGCCAGATTCCAGAATCACTTACATGGGGTAACACTGTACTATAAGAAAAATTGAAAGGATTGTAGTTCTATCCAAGGTGCCCAGCACATGGTTTTTATTACAAGCCTAAGATTTCCTTGTCGCTTAAGAGCAAATGTAGGGTAAAACTGGCCACTGGGCAGTGCTAGAGCACAACCCTGGATTTGTATTGAGGCCCTGTTTGGGGGTGGGGGGGACGTATGTCACTAGTCTAAATTTCAAATATGGTAATTTATCGATGGAGCAGTGACCTGTACTCTTGACCTGTGAAATGTGACCTGTACTTTAGACCCGGCCGAACTAGCGTTTACATCAAACATCCTCTCTTGTGCATGTTTTAATTCCAGGAGAAGTTTGCAGAACACAAAGTACTTGATGCAATTTTGGCCCTTCTTTCTCTAATGAATTCAATCCAGCTAGAGAAACTGACTCAGCATATGAATGCCAACACAACTGGTCACATGCAACAAACAGTTGAATTGGAATCAGAAGCCGATCAGGGACTTCATCTCACTGAGGTGATGGCTGCGTCTTCAGAAAACGTTTCCACGATGGCTGAGGCAGGTTAGTGAATTCTTGTTGCGTTGTTAAGTCTTAAATGTACAGTAATATTTCGGCGAAACTTTCGGAAACTTCGGATCATCTCCGGAAAAGAATAGGTTCACGTACTTCGTAACGCGTTCTGAAGTGTTCGGAAATATTCGTAATTCGTCAACTTCGGACATCTTCGGAAATATTCGGATTAACACTGGAAATACCATAGATTGATCTCTGAGTATATTGTAAAACCTGCTTTCAATAAGTGCGTTTTATGGATCAAATTTGCTTTCTCTTGTCCGGAGAGACTGTAGTATTGCAGCAGGGTATCGTTTCTCAACTGGCAGAAATGGCTTGTGATATTAAACGTACATAGGTAAGAAATCTCTCTGGTGACAAGAATACATGTGACCCTTGCATTTTTTGTTAATATTAAAGTTTTAGTTATTTAACTCTTGGGTTCAAATTTCCAGAGTTAACTACAGTGACAGTCAGTGTTATGTCCTTCTAGCATTCGTGGAAGAAGTTTTGTAAATGCTTGGTTAAGAAAATTGACCTATCCTTGCATTTAATGCGTGGCCCATCCCGACATATAAAAAATCCATTATTAACGCATTTTATTGGGATTTGTTGCCTTCACAGTAAAACTAACGGCAAGTGGCTTAAGAACGCCGGTTCATGGCGATTCCTCGGAGCCATCTTCTCCGTTACAAACCACTCAACTTAAATGCACTTTAAAGAAGAAATCTAACGCAAAGACCCTGCAGTCAGAATCGGTCTCGGGAGAGGCGATAGTTCATGATGATTTAGATGAGGCGTTTTCCAACCTAACAGGATTGAGCGTAATAACGCTGTATAACTGTATTGACTTGATCACAAGTTCAGAAGAATCCCGGGAGCATTTCTTCAAAGCTGGTGCGATGCAGATTCTGTGGTGTCGCCTGCTGACTGCAAGCCCGCCAACTGTGCAGCAAATTGGCCTCGCCACTGAGATGTTGTTAAACACCTGTTGTTGTATGACCATGTTGGAGAAGTATTACACTGGTATGTGTTGCCACTGAGGAGGTTATGAGCTTACTTAGATGTATAAACGACAGGAAGTTAAAGTAGTTTTACTAGCAAAAGAGGCAAGATTTTGAATATAACTTATAGTGCTGAAATGTTAACATCTATGAGAAAGACGACGTTTCCACGCTAAGCTGGCGTCATTATAAGTTAAGTCGAATGAAAGAACAGTGCGAGCGACTTTGCGCCAGGTATAGGAAAAGAAATAAGATTGTTGTGTGTATGATAACTGCTTTGAGTGAATAGATTTATAACAGATACAGTCAACTGCCGACTTAAAGATTAGTGCTCTACGCACTTGTGGCAACGTGCATGGTCAATCAAGTTTTGCAAGGCGATTATTGCCATCAGCAGTAATAAAACCAAACTAATGAAGTAGTCAAGACTCGAAACAAAAAAGTAGGCGTTGTCAACGGCAGGAAAACGCACGTGAGCAAGCCAAGATTGGCTTCAGTTTTAGTTTTAATTATTTGAAAATATTGTATAGTGCATAGTTTAGCCAGTCAGGAAATAATTTGAATTGGCAGCCATTTTTTTGTCTCATGATTTGCATTGTTGGCCTTAACTGTTACTTGTGGGTGCAGTTTAAACCCTAATATCAAAATTTACTGTCCCTATACTTTTTCAATAGAAGTAGTGGGGAGAATTTGTTGAAATTTCAATTAGACTCATCTTCACTGATCATGTACTCAATTCTCATGACCACTCTGTTTTCTAAAGCATTGATATAATAAGGAGAAATTTCATGCTTAGGGTTTAAAGGGTTAACGGACACTGTTTAGCTCACACCACTTATTACTGTTGCCTTCTCATATCAGACATTGCAGTGGAGTTAGACGAACACACCAAGACCCCTGCGCTGGTTTTAAGCACCGATCGCCTTGAAGCCTCCAATCCAAACTGGACATTTGAAAGCGTACATGCCACCCTGTGCATCGGGCGGGGTATGTGTGCAATATCCCCGTATCCCGCGGGATGGTATTACGAGGTCACTCTCAAGTCTACTGGCATACTACAGATAGGTACGATACTGCTGCGCTTAGCTTCGTCGACAAGTGTTTGCTTTGGTAGCATCTGCTTGTTGTGTTCCCTGACATGTTAGCAGTTATTAATATTCCGTTTAACGTCAATTGTTGACGCTTCAACTGCTCACATGCGCGTGGAGGAAGTCTAGGATTAGCTGTAACTAGTTGTAGCAACCGCGCATCAACCAAAAGAGTTAGACGGAATTCAATTGGGAACCTTAACCAAACGAGTTTAATCGAAAAGGCTAATCCTGATAGATCAAATCAAAAAAGGTTAAATGTTTAAGGTTTGTTTATCGTGGAAAGTGTGCTTAGTGTATCCAGCTAGTTTACAGACACTCCACTAAAATAATTAGAAACAAATAATCCAAATAGAACATAACAGGATTAAAAACCCCAACTGGCAGGAGGCAACCAGTTGGTTATTTACAAGCGTGGCCGAGGATTTGAACTCAGAACTACCGAGAGCAAATCTAGCAACTGGTCAAAGCAGGACTCGAACCTGGTACTGCCGGATTGCGAGTCCGACTCGCTGACCACTCGGCTATAGACTGCAAAACAGTCGGGGTTTTTTTTTTTCTCAAAATCGGTTTAGCGTGGCGAAGCGCGAAGTGCGCTTGCCCCACACGTCTGACTGTTCGCGCGCACTTGAATACTCAAAAATAGAGACTGTTTTGCAATCCAACTGGGCCACGCTGCCTCTCATAGTTAAAACATTGAAAAGAGAGACCATAAGGAGATTCTCAACTTATTTGTCAGAGATACTGTTGTCTTAACGATCCTTTCGTCTGTTTACTTAGGCTGGCAAACTGAAGAGTGTCGTTATGGTCCAGAGAGAGGTGTTGGTGTCGGCGACGATAAGAACTCGTGTGCGTTCGACGGCGCAAGATGCAAGGTCTGGAGCGGCCCCCCAAGCGAACAAATGAACAATGATTATGGAAAAGAATGGTCTTATGGAGATGTACTGAGCTGCTTGTTCTCCTGGAATGGAGAAGTGTCTTTCTGGTTGAACGGGGTAGATATGGGTGTGGCGTTTAGGGGGCTAAACCCCTCGGTAAATTGGTACCCCGCGGCATCCGTTGCCATGGATCAGAACTGCAGTTTTAATTTTGGTGGCAGACCTTTCAGGTAAATTTTTTTCTGCCTCCAATGTAAATATTAAAAAGATCTTTGTCATCCCCAATGCGCCAATTTAGTCCTGCAGGCCAAAGTCTGATTCAACCTCTCCTGGAGCCATTTGAGCACAATTTAAGCCAAAACAGCCCCATCAAAAGCCTATTCCAACCCACGCTGAGGCCCATTTCATCTCTTGGGTCCAAATCAGCCCTAGATAATTAGACTGTGTTGGCCCTGATTTGAAAAATAAAGAATGAAGAATGAAAATAAAGAAAGGAAAGTGGACAAAGGCGGAGAAACCCAGCATTAGTTTGTTTTGCTGTTACTTTCTGATTTGCCTGGGATAGTCTACTGGAATAGTCTAAACGTTGAAACTGTGTGAATTTAGAGTGGTAGCCGCGTAGCACTCAGTCCAGTCTGGTCCGGTATATTCCTCCAATTTAGCAACCCTGTTGCCAAGGGGTTACATTGTTGCAGATAAAGTGAAATTTAACGGGAATTTTGTTGTATTGTGAATGTTGACGAGTGAAAAACTCTGCACGTTCTAGAAAGGAAAACGAGAGAAATCAGGAAACAAAGAAAATGGCATTGATCCGGGCAAAGATTGCGCTAACGACCTTTAAATTAGATCCACCAGCGCTTAAAAGTTTATTTCTTCCTGTGAATTTGTGTTAAACAGGTATGAAATGCCAGAAGGCTTTATTGCTGTCAGTCACGTGGTCAGCAACTTAGTCAAGAAAATTCCAGTCCGTCTTTCATCTTGTTGGACACCGGTCAGCGGCAGTTTCGAGAGCATAGTAGAGGAAGACGAAGAACCGAATGATGAGGAGGATCTGGGAACTACAGAGGCAGCAAAGATTACCAAGAGTGGTAATGTGTTCAGCGTTTTTGTCATTTCCATAAAACAAACACAGGGAGACGTATTAGAGCTTGGTGTTTCAGCGGTAAACACCTAACAGACCCCTGCTGTGTGGTTTGTATTGGCCCTTGATGTACCTTCAGCACAGACAGCCCAGGTTCACAACAAGAAAGTTTCAAAGCGAGCCACAACTGATTATATTGTTGCCCACTTTGCGCCACTCAGTTATCGCAACAGTTAGTCATTTACCGTACAAACGGGTCCAACTGTTAGTTTGAACAACCACTTTTTTTGTTTCTTTGTTACACTATCAATCTCCTAGAAAGTGATTTTTTCAAAAATAAAGTGAAAATGGATTGCACTTTGATGCAGGTAGACTGCTTGTCGAAGTCGCCTCTGATTGGCAAATACGGCTGCGAAATTAAGCGTACTGTTGTTAAATCTTTTTGCCTTACAATTTTGCGATACGTTAATCTTACGTCATCTTTTATCGAGGATATAAGTAGCTTTGCGTATTTGCTACAAGATATAAACACGTCAAAGAAACGAGGACCACGAAAAGTGAGGTCCAAGTATAAAACAATACAAAAATCGTTGCTCTTTTTCTTGCAGGTAAAGGAGAAGCAAGGCTTCCTCGGGAAAGAACGGATTCTGGCGCGTTGGCTGACGAGGAAAAATCTTCGAAAGTTTCCTTAGAAGTGGACATGCCTCAATCAGAAGTGTTTTCCAACACCCATCACTCGTCCGATGTCCATGACACTTCCGGTGCGCCTCACACTTCCGCTGTCTCCGACTCATCGCTCGTCCTTTCACCCGAGCCTAACAACCACTCTCTTACCTTTGTCACGCCATCATCCAGTATTTTCACAACTCCTCGCGGCTCTCCGACGAGAGCATCGCCCTCTTCAGTGCTCTTTCCCTCAAGCAAGAATGACCAGACACCGAATGAAGCCGAGCAGAGTGGGGACGAGTCAGGGCTTGAAGAAAAGCCTCCATATGAGGAGAAGCACGTGACAAGCACACCATATCTGGGTGTTGGCTCTTTGAGGGACTCCATCTGTAAGCGCTTTGCTACTGCGTCGCGACTGGATTCCCTGAGAGAAATTTCGTGCGAAGAGTCATTTATTGACGACGCAGGTAGGAGTTTAAATTGTCCATGAAAGCGTTTTATTCTCTCCAGTGCTGTGTTTTCATGAAAGGTTAATTTATCACGAGGACTTTTATCGCATATTAAAGACCGACAAGAAGTTGAAAATACGACGCTTACCGGATTTTATCGACGATCTTTGAGGTTTTTTTTTATCGTATTGAAACACTCTATCTCGTGTTTAATGAAACTTGTTATGCAAACGAAAAATTTTTACATCACACATGCACGATATCCACAAAATTACTATTTCTATACAACTGTTAACTCCGCAATTTGTTCTGTTTCTAATTCCAGAGCCAATAATTCCTTTCGTGTACTTTGAAGCTGAACTGAAACACGCTCCTTGTCGAGTGAAACAAATTGGCATCATCAACGTGGAAACAAGAGAGAAACTCTATTGTGACGTACATGACGGACATCTTACTCTGCCCAACTCGTCCAGTCCTACCTCGTACGAGCAGGAGATCTTTAGGGTCCCGGATGTTGTGGGTTGTGGTGTTGTCATGTCAACCGGACAAGTCATGTTCACACTGGATGGAGTGCCTACAAGACAGTTATACGAATTCCCCACCAGTAAACCTTCATCTTTGGCGATTGACAACTTCTTCCCGTACATATCGTGCACCCGAATCCGCTGCAATTATGGCCAGCAGTCGTTCCTGTTCGAGGATGCGAACAGAAAAAAATCATCGCATACCTGTGCTTCTTTGCTGCATATTATTTACGAGTCACGTGATTTTCCCGTGAACTCCCCTTCAGATATGCCTCTGAAGGCTTAATCGTTAGTCATGGCATTTTGTAAAGCGACACTCGAAATGCCAGTTGCCCGTTCCTACGCGAGTATTTAGGGAAGTTTTCTACATGAGAGACTAACGCCCGGTGATTGACGTTCTAACGTGTAGTTCAGAGCTATTTTTTACGCTGTTCAGGAAAGATGGACCTAAGTGTGACTGAGTGAATTTATTAAAATATAACTGTTCAAATTTGGTTTGGTCTGTGTGTTGTGGTGCGCGAGGGCTAAGGTAACCCTTACTGACTAATCAATTCATTAATTAAAAATAAAATACGTGATAGTTTTAAGCATTCAACATTCGGTCATATTCATTGTAATGTAAGATAGTCTACCCGGATGTACCTAGAATGAGATCTGTTGCAAGATTACGAGTTGTGCTACAGTGGAACCCTGCTCTACGGACATCCGCTTAATACGGACACCCGTATGTAACGGACAGTTTCGTTTTCGTCTTTCTTCCCCTGCTTGACCCAGGGGTTTGACCCATGCACTGTAACCAGTTAATATTTTTTTCACCTAAAAGTTTCACTCCTTGGCTTTTAGCTGCAGTCGTTGTACCTACCCTTCTTCCTCTTTGTACTTCATTAGTCTTTACATCAATACAACACGTTTCCCTGAAGTGTTTTCGGAGAGCCCGCTTAATGCGGACACCACGGCGTGTCCCCGGTGTGTCCCTATTACCCGGGTTCCACTGTATATGGAACCCTCATCTTTCTCTCTCCCTCAGAAAGCTAAGCCTAGTCTCTTTGCGAAATACCTATTTTATGTCCTCCGTAATCTACGTACGTACAAGTTTCAACTTCTCCTCTTGTTTGAATGATTGGTAATAACTCGCCTTTTAATACTGAAAAGGTGATTTTTTTTTTTATTTTTTACTCGAACGGCAAAAGGCAGATAATTAAGACTACTAGTACAGTAGAATCGCCATGTGCGACCACCTCTCGTAAGCGACCACCTACATATCCAAAACACCAAAATTTTCACCGTGAAAGCCCAAGCCTCCTCCGCAGGCTCCACTAAGCTCCACTGTCCTTTTTTAGAGAACGAGTGGGAGAATGGGGAGAGAACGGGGAGTGACAGTGATAATTGACAGTGATGGAACTCATGCAACTCCTGATTTTTTCTCCTTTTCTCGTTCTAAACTCTTCAAGGTCAGTGTGTCCTTCACAACAGGAAAACGACCGCAACAAAAATGTGATTTCAAAATAAGCCGCCTGTACAAAATTTTTCCCGAACTCGCAGAAGTGAACCTGCTCGCACGCTACGCCCTTGGTTGACGTCCTTTGCTCGCGCGCCATTCCCGCCAATTTTTAAAGACTATGGTAGCCTGGCCTTTTTGTCGTACTCCAGTATTTCAACAGGGCCGACGTATACGGACAAAATTGCATAGCGACTGTCTTTAATTTTATCTCATTTTAAGGCATTAAGCGCCAATTTTCTAACGCCATGGACAAGTTTGTCATCAGAACTAAACGTAGCCCTAGACCAGAATGTACCAGCTCAGCGAAAGTGGACAATAAAAAGCAATCAACAATCGAAAGTCTTGCGGTGAGTTTTCAAAATGTTCTAGTCACCAAAAATTAACACTTTCACTTACAGCCAAGGTAAACTGTATTACTTTTAGATCACTTACTTGACTGCGAGCAGTCTCTTATTTTTCTTTGCAAAGTTACTGCACGCGAAATCCAAGCACGCGAGATCTTCCCAATCCCTTATTGAATTGTAACGTCGTGGTTTGCAATCTCGCTGGCTGAGATAAGAACTAGACGGATTTTAAGAGAAAAGGCGAACTGCAAGCAGTCTTATCACTTACTAAAGTATCTTGCTGTGTAGCCTGAATGTTTTAGGATTTTTTAGGCTATATTAAAACGCGTTTATACCGGACGTTTCTGGGGGTAATGCAAGGTACAAGGAATTTGCCGTTTTACAAATCTAGATAGATAAAGTGATTTTTTGTTTTTCTAGAGTGTTGTTGTGGTGGAAGAAATACACCGTCTTAAATGCGAACTAGAGAGTGATGTCTCCACCCCTGAAGCAATTTTGTCAGCACTAAAAAAGTTGGGTACGAAGAACTTGTCTAAAGATGTTTTGCTCTCCACGAAAATTGGCCACACTGTGAACCGACTGCGGCGTCAAGGAAGCAGTGAGGAAATAAGAGAACAAGCTAAGCTGGTCTTTAGAAGATGGCGAGGGTTTATCAAAGAATTAGAAAGAGAAAAGCCTATTATTGAGGTTCACTGTGATAAGAAAACTGAAGTTGTGAGAGGAAAAGCAAGAAAGTTGTTGGCTGATGCTGTTCAAATGACGGTATGATGTTCTCAGCTTATAATTAGCAATAAATTAATGAATGAGGCTGAGTAGGATATGAAGAATTAAGCAGATCAAGGAGGGTGATATCCACAGAGGACGAAGGCCGAGGTGGATAACACCCTCCAAGATCTGCTAAATTCTTCACATCCTACGAAAGCCGCATTCATTAATTGCTTTATTATTCATTCAAAATAATTCCTAGTTTAAAAACATAACTAAAACATGCTTACCTGCATCAAAGTTAAGTTTATCTTTGACAGTGTACGTTCAGGTTTGTCCAGCTCCGCAAATATTCTCCAGATAGCACATGTCGCCCTCCAAGTTGTCATCTTCCTGTTTTTGCTGCCATTTTTTCTCCTAGTTCCAGCTGTAGTTCGTACTCTTGAAACGAGTGAAGTGTCGGCCATTTTAGTTTTCACAACGAAAACAACTCAACCTCGTCCCCAGGTCTTCTTGGTTAATGGTGCATTAACCTGTAGAAGGCTGCATTTTTGACATCATTTCCTCGTTAAACACAAAATTCTTCCAAATTTGGTCATCAGTGACTGGTTATGGTGAATTATGAGTGTGCTTTTATCCAATCAGAATTAGGGAAATATTTTGAATGAATAATAATATTATTTGAACACTCAGTAAATGCAATCTTACTGCCAGGAAGTTAGAGCTATTGCATTCTGAAACTGAGGCGCAACCGAGAGTTTTCACAGCTTGTAATACACAACAGGAGTTTTTTGAACGGCTTCAAAATCTCTAATATAGATCAACTCATTCTTGCCTCGCCTTGAGTTTTTAAACCTGATAATACACTCCTGCTCATTTTTAAACAGTACTTGACTTGACCTTGTGGGCTGCATAATTATACAGACGGCTTAGCGATAGAGTTGAATCAGTACACGTAGTTTGTCTGTAAAGCAGATGCACCAGCCATTATGATATACAAGGTCTTGTCCCTATATACTTACCAGGAGAGCAAGCCGCCATTATGTTTGCAATGGACTGTTGCTCTTTGACAAAAATCTTGTGCCACATGTATGTTTACTTGCTTATGCATTCAAAAAATAAGATATTTTTATAATTATAATTTTTTTTATAAATTTATTAAAAGTTATTACAGTACCGTATTTACCCGTGTATAATGCGCACTTTTTTTCCCTGAAATCGACCTTCAAATTTACAATGCGTATTATACACGGATTCCATTTGCTGTTATTCCTGGCGGGTTAACCTCCCTTCTCCAACCGCTCGATGTATCTCTAAACAAACCGTTTAAAGATGGAGTCCGAAAGCAGTGGATGCAGTGGATGGCTGACGGAATTCACGAATTTACCGCCACTGGACGACAAAAGAAGGCTTCGGAGGAACTGATCTGTTCGTGGATTTCGCAAGCGTGGAATGCCATTCCATCAGAAATGATCGCTGCCTCTTTTCTGAAGTGTGGCATCACAAACAATTTGGATGGATCAGAAGATGAATTGGTTTACAATTCAACCGAGAACACTCATGAACTTGATGATTCAAGCATCGAAAACCTATTAGAATCAGACTCTGAGTCCGAATTTGAAGGTTTCGCTGTTTAGGAATGCCTTGTTTAACGACACTGAACATTTTACTTGAATCGAATGCAATACAGTAATGATACTCAAGCTACGAGTATAGAGCTGTGAGGAGAAATACCGGTACTGTTTATGAATTGCTGTTATTTATGAATTTAAGTATACTAGGTAATAGGGACTTCAAGTTACAAGATTTGTAAAACGTTTGACATTTATTACATAGAAAGGCATGTAAATAGGTGCTCGGTGCATGCGATATTTGTAGTTTAAGTAAGTAAGTAAGTAAGTAAACATGTAAACATGTCATTAATGAACTCCCAGCTCTTGTTAATTAAATGGAAACATGGAAGTTTTAATTCTTGGCGTTTATCTTGAAATCTTTTTTTTTAGAATAACGTGGTCAAAAATTAGGGTGCGTATTATACACGGGTAAATACGGTATTTAGTGGTCCTTTCTCTACCAATTCATGAACAAAGTGGAAATTGGAATTGTTGGTTTTTGACGACAGGGGGAAACTGGAGTTTCCAGAGAAAACCACTCTAAAGAAAGAAGAACAACTCAAAAACATACTCAACTGACATTGTCATCTTGCATGTTGGATTAGAATGTAGGCCCCATTAGTGGGAGGCCTGTGCTCTTACCTCTATGCAACTCAGCAAAGAAACTAGTTGTGGTGTAAACAGGTAGAAATGTTTTTTAACTTGTTATCTGTTTTGTTTGCTTTTTCCTTATTTGCAGATTACAGAAAATTTACCAGAGCTTATTGAAAGGACTGTGTTTCATAAGTTTGGCAGGCTTATCAACAACAACTATAAGAGAAAGATGCGGTCATTGGTTTTCACTTTGAAACACAGGGATGCTATCAGAAATAGGGTTTTAAGGGGAGAAATTACAGTGGAAAAATTTGTTAACTCATCTCCTGATCAACTTTTGACATAGTGCTTGGATATTATTAACTTTACGTTTCATAAAATTTTTTAGTTTTGCTGTACATCAAACATTTATTATTTATTATTCAACTTAATTTATTATTATTGTTATTGCATAATTATTTGATTTTTTAACCTTTTCACTTTTCACTGTCTCATTTTGTGTATGTAAAATATTTAGAAGAAAACAAAATTAATGCTCCCATGCAACGGCACTGTTGCAGGGTTTTCATTTGAATAGTCACATCATAGCATCATAGGATTTGGTCAACAGTGGATGTAATATTAATTTTAGGAATAAAAGTGAGGGAATTGAGCATTTTTGCAATATTGTGTAGTTTTTTTAGTTCATTTAACAGATGTATTATGTAACTCTTTCTTAATAAAGAGAATGTCTCCAGTTAGCACTTTAATGTGATCTAGATACATTATGTAAAGGATATTAAAGGACATAATTATTTTCAGACAAGATCATGACTACATCAATTTTATAATATAAATAAGATGTGAGCTATACAGTACATTTTGCACTTCAGTTTTATCGTCAATACGATTTTTACACCCACTTTTGTCCCACGAGAAAAGATTTTACTTTGGCCCAATGATAAATCCTTGGTTAGGTCAAGATGGCCGATTTTTTTTATTACATTTTGGACCTCAATTTCATTGTACTCCATAAAAATATAAAAAAAGAACTTGGTTAACATCCAGCCATCTTTAGTAGGCTGATTTAGCAACAGGACGGGAACGTCAGTTGATGACGGGAAAACGCGCAGAAAGGACTAAACTCGACTTCTGGTGCCCAATATGTCGCTCTGCCATTGGTCAAGCCAGATGTTTGATTTGCGTGCACCGTCATCAACTGACCTTCCTGTTCTGTTGCTAAATGAGCCTAATAATGAGGATGGAACCAAGAAATGAACCAAGGATTAAGAGTCTGTATTCCCTAGAATACTGACTAAGCCTGTACACCTCTCATAAGTTGTTTAACCATTGTCTGTATTTGATCATTAGTCATGTATTCAGAGTTTGTAATTGCATTAGCAATGGTAATGGTGTGAGAGGTTGATGATGAATTAATCCATACTCTTCCATTCTGTCCCACTGTACATTCAAATGGAAAGTACTTTCCAAGGCATTTTAAAAGAACAAATTCTTTACTGAGGAGTCTGAAAAGGGGAATATGACAAATGAAAATCAATACCAAACATCAGTATCATTTTTTTTATCACTGGTGATCATTTTGTCACCTTTCTTAACCTTTTTGGATTAAGCAGGGGTGTTGTCAGGAGAAGGGCCCATGGCTCAAGAAGAAATTTAACATACCCCCTAGTACCCTACGTGAGCCCAATACAGTCTCAGGTAATTACCAGAAATGTGTTTTGAATTTCCCTTCAAGCTGATTGGCAAGTCAACAATGATATTTTTAACAGGCCAATCATGGTGTGTATTAAAATCCTAGTAGACAAGTGAGGGCCCAGAAAAAAGGATTTTAGTGCTGTTTTGTAGACTGACTTAACCAGGCCTCAGTTGTTTAAAAGATGAGTAGTGCTATCCACAGGATTAAATACTATCCAGTGGATAGTACCATTGGATTTTGAAATACTTAATATATCCACTGCACAGCAATATTTTTTATCTGGCCCCAGTTGTTCAAAAGCTGGATAATGCTATCCACCGGATACCGTATTTATTCGATTAACCGCCCTGGGTGCTTATTAAATTTTTGGACCTTGAGAGTGGGCGCTTATTCGAGGTGGGCGCTTATTTGAGGCTGGGCGCTTATTAAATTTTCACCATTTTCAGCCAGTGAAGTATGTTTATTTTGCAACAAAACAATAAAATAATGCTAATAACAAAACGCGAAGAAGTAACAAAGCAAGGTTTCTGTAAAGTACTCTGAAGAAAACTCCGTCCTCGGGGAAGTCTCTTATTAGAATTTATTCACTCAAGTGGGTGGGGTGGGGGTGAGCGCTTATTTGAGTTTGATTGGGAGGAGGAGGGGGTGGGCGCTTATTCGAAGCTGGGCGCTTATTAACTTTTTCTTCCTTTAGGATGGGCGCTTATTCGAGGTGGGCGCTAATTCGAGGTTGGGCGCTTATTCGAATAAATATGGTAAATTACTATCCAGCGGAAAAGTATTACAGAATTCAATAATTAGCATCATCATTATGCTATCCACTGGATAGTAATTTATCCAGTGGATAGCACTAAAATTTCAGCTTTTAAACAACTGAGACCCAGTGGATAGTGCTATCCAACTTTTGAGCTATCAGGACCTGAAAATTTAGTTCTGTCTTTGGCACAGGCTATATCCCTAGAAGAAGCTATTTAAAATTCCCAAGCAGTTATGAAGTGTGCTTACTTTCTTGAAAGGCCAAGGGAGCATGTGATCATAAATCCACCATTTAATGGTCCTAGCCCCATGCTTTTTCCACTGCCATCTGTACAGTCCAACTCTGGCTCCATGTCTTTGTTTGCAACACTTAATCGGGCATAAACAATGTCCCCTATCTGGGAAATGAAAGAAGATCAATTGGTAATTTTAAATCATACTGTTATCACTGATACCTTTATCTGCATAACCTGAAAGTGAAGATTCAATAAATCAGTGATTAGGTATCAAAGAAAGAGAGTCAGCTGTAGAGGAGGTCCGGAACTTACTGTTACCAACACCCAAAGTGAACAGGGTACTCTAGATTCAAAGTGATGGGAATGAAAAACGGTTATTCTTTTTGTATAGGGTAAATGACCAAATAAACGCCTGGGGCTGGTCCAAGCGAAGTCTTTAAATAGAAACTGACAGGAGGCGTTTATTCTTACAACTGTAGCAAACTCAACAAAACTAATATGCTTTTGGTAAAAGAAATTATATATGTCTAGGCCATCTATAGATCCAAAACGCTCTTTCTTTAAATTGTTAGTCTATCCTTACTTTGAATTATTGACATTTGAACAAGACGAAATACTTGACTGACTCAAACTCTGGTTGATCAACCACGAAACTAAATGAATTGAATAATTTTGTTCCTTTTTTCACTAATTCCTAGCATTTTGGATACAGGGGGCATCTAGTACAATATTACCAGCGTAGAGGAAACATGTCCAAATATTGGCACTGGGTCACATCCATGCCGATCAATCAGATACTGATTTTGTCCGATTCTGTTAAATGCTTGACCCAATATCATCAGTACTAAACGAAACTGAATCGCCATAAGGTCTCAATTCTTCATCACGCCAATTAACATAGGTAATATATTAGCTGCTCAAATACCAGGTCACATCAGTTAAAATGTTTACCAAAGAAAAATTTACAATTTAAGTGTTTGTGAGAAAAAATATAGTATATTATATAGTAGGAGAACACATATCACTAGGGATATGTATTTCCCAGGTAGAGGGAACACATATCACTAGGGATAACTGTTCCCAAGTAGGGAGAAACATATCACCAGGGATATGTGTTTCCTACATAGGGAGGTAGGGAGACACATATCCCTACTGATATGTGTTCCCCTACCTGGGAAACACATATGCCTAGTGATATGTGTACCCCTACCTGGGAAACACATATCCCTAGTGATATGTGTTCCCCTACCTGGGAAACATATATCCCTAGTGATGTGTGTTTCCCAACTAGGGGAACACATATCCCTAGTGATATGTGTTCCCCTACCTGGGAAACACATATCCCTAGTGATATGTGTTCCCCTACCTGGGAAACACATATCCCCAGTGATGTGTTCACCCACATGAGAAACACACATCCCTAGTGATGTGTGTTCCCCTACCTGGGAAATAGAGAATACTTCATGGAAAGTGCTGGCGTACGGTATTTACGCACGAGTTGTTGATGTATCAGAAATCTTACTCGTTCGCTGCGCTCACTCGTTCGATTTCTGATACAAAAACAACGAGAGCGTAAATACAGTACAAAGCACTTTCGATGTGGTATTGTGTTTATTATATACATACTGAGACATTCATCATTTTGGCGACCGTTTTATTTTAAATCGTTCAAAAATGCTAAAATTTGCCGCTACACACTTAACGCAAAATGACAACGAAAACGAAGTATCAGCTTTTTTAGTAAAAACGTTTGTTAAAAACATAAATGACGGTAAGGATATGAGGTAATCCAAGAACTATAAGTAATCTTAACTGTTTGTTCTCAATGCACAATTGAAAATGAGTGAATTTAAGTAAAATGGCAAATTTCAATATAAGCTTAAGCTTAAATGAAGGGCAAACTAGCTCCGACAAAAAGCACAACAAAAGTCTCGTTCTGTTTTTCCCTTTCCGCTGTTGTTTCGCCGGCTCTCTACCGTTTTCTTTATCGACAGTGAAACAAACGAAACTATTCCACTCCATTTCCGAAATGTTTTTCACTTTTTTAGCGAGAAAAACTCTTTGAGTAAAACTTTTCTCGTTGAATGTGTGCGAAGTGGCGCTGCAAGCTGCAATAAAAGGCGGGAATTTTGGCGCGAAACTCACACACCTCTGTGGCTTCTGATTGGACGTATCATTTTCCTCACACGTGAAAAAACATCGTTCGCGATTCTGATTGGACGTATCATTTTTTTTCACGTGTGAAAACCATCGTTCGCTCCTCTCATTGGCTAGAACTAATTTGCGTACGAAAATTTACGACATAGCTTTTTGGTGAGTATTTCTCAGTATGTATGTAATAAACACATATGCCTAGTGATATGTGTACCCCTACCTGGGAAACACATATCCCTAGTGATATGTGTTCCCCTACCTGGGAAACATATATCCCTAGTGATGTGTGTTTCCCTACTAGGGGAACACATATCCCTAGTGATATGTGTTCCCCTACCTGGGAAACACATATCCCCAGTGATATGTGTTCCCCTACCTGGGAAACACATATCCCTAGTGATATGTGTTCACCCACATGGGAAACACATATCCCTAGTGATGTGTGTTCCCCTACCTGGGAAACACATATCCCTAGTGATATGTCTTCCTCTACCTGGGAAACATATATCCCTAGTGATGTGCGTTTCCCTACTAGAGGAACACATATCCCTAGTGATATGTGTTCCCCTACCTGGGAAACACATATCCCTAGTGATATGTGTTCCCCTACCAGGGAAACACAAATCCCTAGTGACATGTGTTCCCCTACCTGGGAAACACATATCCCTAGTGATATGTGTTCACCCACATGGGAAACACATAACCCTAGTGATGTGTGTTCCCCTACCTGGGACACATATCCCTAGTGATATGTGTTCCCCTTCCTGGGCAACACATATCCCTAGTGATATGTGTTCCCCTACCTGGAAAACACATATCCCTAGTGATATGTGTTCTCCTACCTAGGAAACACATATCCTTAGTTATATGTGTTCCTCTACCTGGGAAACACATATCTCTAGTGATGTGTGTTGCCCTACCTGGTAAACATATATCCCTAGTGCTGTGTGTTCCCCTACCTGAGAAGCACATATCCCTAGTGATATGTGTTCCCCTACCTGGGAAACACATATCCCTAGTGATGTGTGCATATCCCTAGTGATAGGTGTTCCCCTACCTGGGAAACACATATCCCTAGTGATACGTGTTTCCCTACCAGGGAAACACATATTCCTAGTGACATGTGTTCCCCTACAAGGGAAACACATATCCCTAGCGATATGTGTTCCCCTACCTGGGAAACACATATCCCTAGTGATATGTGTTCCCCTACCAGGGAAACACATATGCCTAGTGATATGTGTTCCCCTACCTGGGAAACACATATCCCTAGTGATATGTGCTCCCCTACCAGGGAAACACATATCCCTAGTGATATGTGTTCCCCTACCTTAGAAACACATATGCCTAGTGATATGTGTTCCCCTACCTGGGAAACACATATCCCTAGTGATATGTGTCTGAGTTGTGAAAGTAAGCAGCTAGTGCAGCTAAGGTGCAAGCCTCTCGGGGGGACTGGGGGCTTGCTTCCCTGGAAAATTTTTATATTTTGATGCTCTGAATTGCTGTTTTGTGTACTCTCCAGGCTATTTGCTCTCCAAAATTACTGAAAATCCAGAGATTAAGCTATGCTCTTTACCTTTTAATCTTGTTGGTGAATGGTTATATTTTATTAATAAAAAATGCCATCCGTAAAGAAATGCCAAGCAGAGTAGGTTGCCGAAACTAACCAAGTAGGTGGCGATTTTTGCCGGCAGCCGGCTACTTTTGACAACCCTGCTCTTTGAGCCTTGATGGGACTTTGTCTAATATTTTAGCCAAAAAGTTGGCTTATCCGGAAAGAAACAACTCTTTGCTGTAAGTTTTGTCCAAGGGATGACTTATCCTCTGGCTTCTTAAAGTCGTTAAAGCAAAGGCAGCCTGTAATTTGTTACAACAGGGGCCCCACTAAAAACCGGGTTATATTTAAAATGAAACAGTTCATGTATACCCCAATGGAAAAGAGTGTTCGTTTAATCTTGATCATGAAAAATAGAATCTCACTACTTCTTTGTAGAATCTCCTGACTCTTTTTTCCATGTGTCTCCAGAATTTTCTCTTTTTAGGGGTTGGCAGGTCTGTAGGAAGAGCAAAAGAACTCCCTGGCTGTTCAGTTCCCCACCGACTAATTGCATATACATGTATCTGGAAACTTGAAATTCTAGTGACAACCCTGAATATTTCAAATGGAAGCATTAAAAATTATTTTACCTGAATGTTAGGTTTGTTCTTCTTGGTTGCTCCTTCAAATGACAGACTAGGCAGTGATGCAGGCATAGCTCCTCCAATATCAACTTTGTAGCTGTCAGAGCCTCTGTTGGTAACAATGCCAATCACTCGTTCTTCCTTCACTGGGACATACTAAGTAAACAGCAAGAGCAAAAGTTACTTTCCCTTAAAGCTCAGAGAGAACATAAGAGCAGAATGGACACCAGGCTCTCGTCTGTCTGTCATCGATTTGAACAGCCACTTTGTACATGTGATTATTATAAGAACTTTTTTTACCCTAGGACAATTGCACAGTGGAACAATCTCCCACCAGAAATTATGTTCATTTAGGCAATCCCTGTGTAATCTTACATATTGATTAGTAATTTTATGTTATTGTTGTATTCATTGTTGTAATTTTTATTATTTAAAGTAGTCTGCAATACTCTGTTAAGAGTGAAGACTTAAATTGGTAAATAAATAAATAAATAAAGCTCTCAGATCAACAAGCATATCTTCCGCACGACAATCGTTGCAAATATTCAGCACCTTCTAAATCTATATCATGTGCCATGTGCAACACGAGTCTTACCCTCCTCTGATTGCAGTCAATCAAATAAGTGGCCGGTTTTCGATGTCTTAAAACTCCTGCCTTGTATGCTAAAATCACGCCGTTCTCCTCTCGCAACCCAGGCCCAAACTTGATTTTGCCTTTTCCTTCAACAGCTGCTTCTAAATCTACCACATTGCCGATGACATCGCCTGGCATTACCACTCGATTGACAAGACTTCCGACGTCCTTGTCCGCCATGTTATTTTGGTACGTTCTTCATGTAACACAGAAAAGAGTGCATTGTCTACCCCAGACTCCTCAGTTTTCTCTTAGCTTAATTCTCCTAAAAGGGACAATTTTCCGGAAAAGAATCCCCTGGGATTCGAAACTGTGTCGAGCCCTTAACTGAGAATACTGAAGAAACTTTTCTCAGTATATCGTCAAACATACAGATTTCTTTATTGAGCTGGTATTTTTTCCCTAGCGCGTGCTCTCTCACTGGTTTTACTTAGGGGTCACATGACATCTAATTGCTTCTCGCCAACAACAGTATCAAGGGACCATACATCACAAAAATCTATGAAGACCCTAGCCTCCCCGCAGGCGTCCTTTGGGGTTCGTTCTTCACGCATTCAGTAATGTTTCACCTTGTTGTTTTCAAAGCAACAAAGTACCAGATTTGCTTTAGATATAACGGTGCAGATAGATATAACGGTTTTGATTCTTCTGCGCGCACTTAGTGAATAGAATGCAGGGCTCTCTATGAAGTAACGAAACCTGTACTGTATTGTGCGTAAACGTTTCCACAGAAGAAAAATTTAAAGCATACGGTGCTTCTCAGGAGAACAGAAAACACGATATAACGAAAAAAAACAAAAGTCAAAAGAATTCAAAGTATCTCTCAACATGACTTCTTATGAAAGCTTAGACGGAGACAGTGAAGATGGAGCAGGTATTCGCATGTACATTGGTACATATGAAGGACACAGAAACGAGAAATATGAACGCCATGGGTTTGGTCACGCTTTGCTACCAAACGGCGATAAATATGAAGGCGAATATGTAAATGGAAAGAGACATGGCAAGGGGAAATACGTGTTTGCCAGTAAACAGGCAAGGTAATACACTTATTTATATTGCTGCTTGAGAAATTTCTGCAATTTGATTGTTTTTGAGCCGTGGTATTTCTGCTTAATTTGAAGTACTTACATGTGAAAATTACAAATCTTTTGCGGGAAGTAGAAAAGAAAAAATGAAGGCATGATTTGTACGTGATATTTCGCATAAATACCACTCGTGATATTTAACAATTGTCTCAAATCCCACTCCCTCATCGGCTCGTGAAACTACGTATAATAATTTTGAAATATCACTCGTGGTATTTATGCCAAATATCACTACAAAAATGAATCATGCTATCACCTATACAAATAACGCGGCTAGTGAACATTATGGCGGATATTTTGAGTTTGATAATTCTTCTAAAGCGATTATTAAAAGCAAACGAAAGTACTAGCCAGGTCTGAAACAGAGAAAAGTATATGTGTATATATAATTTGAAGCAAGGATAAAACTAGATCACCAAAGATGCAGTGTAATCTCTGCTTTTCTCCTATTGAAAATTTGCTCTTCACTATACGCTGAAGTGCTGAAAAATCAGTATCTATCAAGTTTAACATGGCAAATTGAATTTTGCAATCGATCCCGATAACTCGAAACCTCGCTAACTTGAACTGCTTTTCGTCTCCCTTCAGAGTTCGAGTTACCGGGGTTCTACTGAATGTAAAAAAATCATAAACAACTCTTACCAGTTTGAAATTGCGTAAAAAAACTTGAATTTCCATTACATCTCCTTGCGGTTACATCTAGTGATCTGTCCAGTACTATAGTTCACCGACATGTTATTTGGCTTGGTTTTGCTGCAAGTTTGTTTTATATTCAAACGTGCTTTCAAACCAAATAACTAACCAATTATATTACAGAAAACACAGTTCTCTGGGGGCACGTTTCTACAGCACGTGTTTTCTCAAGTCCAAAAATTCTTGTTGACTTCACCCTTAAATTTCTATCAAAGTAAAGCAGTGCTCTTGCTTTTTGTATAATCGCTTGATAAAAATCAAAATTTCCCGCCGAAGGAAATGTTCTTTCTTTTCTTTTTGGCCGTTTTGTTTTTGTTCTCTTTGCCGTTGTTGTTGTTGGTTTTTTAGACCATATTTTACCTATTGGCTAGTTTCAGTTTATTCATAGTGCGTCGCTCCATCACAGCCTCGCGAGGTGTTGCGATAAACATATAATTTTCTAGTTTATTTCTTAGGTACGAAGGACAATATGTCAACAATCAGAGACATGGTCAAGGAACATTCTGGTACCCTAATGGGTCAGTGTATGATGGAGACTGGACCGAGGGACAGAGGAATGGTTATGGTGTGTACATATATGCTAATGGCGATAAGTACCTAGGGATGTGGAAAGAAGATCGGCGACATGGGCAAGGGGAATACATCTACAAGGACCACAGGCTTAAATACAAAGGTAAGTCCCCTACTAGTTAAGTTTGGAGCTAACTTGATGAATGCCTTTATTTAGGGAATCCCGAACGCTCTATAAATAAGACGAGCAAGGTTATGGTGACAGTAATGATGATGATGATGATAATGATGATAATGATGACAAGAAGAAGCAGAAGAAGCAGAAGCAGAAGCAGAAGAAGACGAAGAAGAAGAAGAAGAAGAAGAAGAAGAAGAAGAAGAAGAAGAAGAAGAAGAAGAAGAAGAAGAAGAAGAAGAAGAAGAAAAAGAAGAAGAATCGTATAATATAAACAAATTACTATAAAATATCACTTGCTCATAACAGTTAGGAAACTAATGAATATAATGACATGGGCTTGTGAGTAAAAGAAACAAATGCTGCCACCAGCCTCAAAAAAATACGAGACCCGTCTTCCTGTTTCAATCACTACCCAACACTGAAAAATTGTCCTTTTTCTTGCATTTTCCAGGTAACTGGACCAACGGGAGGTTTGAGGACGAAGGAACAATTGTAACCCCTAATTACTCATACTCAGGGACCTTTAACGGTGAGGAACCTATCGGCCCGGGGAGGTTCCACTTTGACACGGGCTGTGAGCAGGAGGGCGAATATGTGAACAAGAGGATGGTCCGCCGTACGAGCACCATGAGGGAGGTAGTTCATGTGCCGGTATGGAGATGTCTGATGTTGTATGATGCTGGGCCAAGAAAGAAAACTTTGAATTCTTAAACTGAGCCTAGCATTGTGTAATTACGAATATCTGGAACTGATTTACTTTGAAGGTGCCTTCTGCTTTCTTGTATGCTTGCAATTGTCCTCAAATCTTCATAGCTCTAACATACTACATATGAATAAAGAAAAATATTCAAAAATACCAGAAGAATGTGCTGTATTACTGGTCTAGGACGTCGTGTCTCATTGACCGCTCTGGGGTACAAAAGTATCTCAAATAGAGGGGATGAGAGAGCGTTTTGTCTCCTCAGATATAGTATCAAGAGGATAAGTTGTCTGCAGTTATTTCCACGCCATTCAAGATCATGCTTAGAGAGCAAGCCAACCTTCCCGCCCCCTACCCCCAAGGCAAAAAATGTACAACTAAAATGCAGTTGTTTCTTTACTTTTTTTTGAGGGGGGGGGGGGGGGGTGGAGGGGAGGACTCTTCCTATAACCCTTACTAAGGAGATGCTCACGTGAATTAAACATTACACTTCTTTGTTAATGGTTTTTATTTTTTTTTTGTTCCTGAAGTTGATGTCTGTAATGCTAAAAAACAAATTCACAAGCACATTTACATATATAATGATTAATTATTATAAAAATATAGTCCGATCTCTTCATCTATAAATCATATGTACAAGAAAAACGATACGGTATAATACATCTGTCAACTATAAATTTCAATTTAATTCTAACATTGAGGATAAAATTCAATGTCATCTCATGATGATCTGAAAAGTACCTTTATACATCGTTTTGTAAGGAGATCTGCTACTATAGTTGAGTAGCTCCTTTTATTTCGAATTTTAAAGGTGCTTGCAAGGTCAGTTTTGCTAAAGCCATTACAGGTAGTGCAGTGATCCAGGTAGCTTTTCTTTGCCGTTGTAGAACCATTTTAAACTCGTTAACTACCCAGCAGTTCGCTGTTTCACCGAAACAACTTCGATCCATCGGCAATCGGCAACGGTCGTGTGTCGTCAGAAACGAAACCTGCATCACCGACTTCCAAAATCAAAGGTGGATGTTTGAATATGAAAGGTTTGGTTTTGTCTTGAAGCATTACCACGCATGAATGTGCACCTCCTGAGGCCACGGAAGTTATTAAGTAGAGTGATACACTCTATAATTGACTGTCTAAAGCAGTATTGAGTTAGATTGAGTTGTGTTTCAGAAGTTCTCTCCCGATAAGTGTAGTTTAGCATTTCTGCGATCCTGATTGGTTCTTGTGTCACATTATCAACGAATCAGAAATTATATCAGTGCTTTTCTCGCGCTCGGCGACGGCTACAAGAATTTGCTTTACAATTTGATTCATGATTAGACACTCAATTCAACACCGTTATAAGCCCTTTCTAAAAGTACGTTAAGTAAAACGCCCAAAAAAACATCAGGTAAAATTTGTTACCAAAACATACTGGCATCAAACGTTAAGAATCTTAAACTAAAAATAAACTTAAAGAATCAAAATCCCTTTATAGAATCTGACAGACAAATTACCGGCAAAGTTTTATAGCACAGGCAAAAGCAATCGATCCCTTATTCTATGGAGATGTATCTGCCAGACACTTTTTTTGCTAGCTAACTATGCAAACGCTACTCCCGAGGAAAAAATATAAATTACTCATCCCTGGAAACACTCTTTCACGATTTGCGTTTAAAACGGTAGTTCTGTAAAAGGTTATTCGGTTCTTTTTTTCTTTCTTTCTTTTTTTTTTTCTTTTTTCTTTTGAAAATCGATCACATTTCCCCCAGTTAAGATCATGCTGTTGTCAAACTGTGAATGTCAAACTCCTCGGAAAATCTTTCGCCTCGTTCAAAACGAAGGCGCAACAATTTTGGAAGAAATCTTAACATCCAAAGTGGTTGTATTCTTAACAGAGAGATTTGCAGTCAAGTTTACGGTAAACGTGTATTTTGTACCACGTGATCAAGTCTTCCTTATATTTGTCTTTTACTGCTTAGTACTTCGACACAAAAAATGAGTAGATTCACTAGTTTTATCCGTCAGAACTGTCTTGGACTGTTTTTATCTGCTCATTTCCTTTTTTGAGAAATTCTCAACTGAATCTGACTTTTACAGTTTGTCGTAAACGTGACTAAAAATCTCTCAAAGATCTCGTCTCTTATGACGCATTGAGGTTTGATATTACTCTCTTATCCCACGCAAAAAATACTATACGCCATATTTCAGTAGACGAATTACTTAACCTGAGAAAACAGCCGACATTTGGCGACGCTAACAGTGGCTTCCCAGCGAAAAGACGTCTGAGAAACGAGCGCAGAAATTCCATACTGACGACGATTGGTTGAAGTAAATTTCCCTCACGGCACAACCAATCAGAAGCATTACCCAGATCTGGGTAGTGACGCGTCATCAGTATGGAATTTCTGCGCTCGTTGCACGGGGACAATTTCGCGGGGAAACCAGTGATGTGGCAAAATGTCGGCTGTTTTCTCAGGCGAACGAATTACTCTATTTCCCTGCTTTAAACGTATTTACTGAGCACTTCTTTTACAAAAATCAAAACACCTGTGTAAATATCTTGTATCCCACGCAATATTATTACACGCCATATTTCGGCTAATGTATAAATCGGCTTGTTTATCTAACCTTTTTGCATTGCATTTCTCCAACAAGAGCCAAAATGTCTTTATATAATCCTGAGCCAGTCATTTACATGCTAGCAATAAATAATTTCCACAGGAGGCCCCTGGCCTGAAATCTGCCACGAATTTTCAGTTGTCTACCGAAGTCTTTCGTAGCCAAGTGATTCACTGCACTGGACCACACCATGGTTTGCCAACGATGGCCAATACTGGCAAGGGCAGCTGTTACTGGAATTTCCTTCTCACGAATGGTGTAGCCAATAAATAAAGTGAGCAAAGTCGGTTATGGGCACACTCGTTATGCAAAGTGATTTATATCGAACCCACACATTTTTCGACGGTATAAATTTTGGTTTTCGTGACTATGAAGGCTCCTCACACTGCGTAATGGTCAAACGAACTGAGGTATTCCAGAGCCTTTTGATAGCAGAATAAATATTGATCCTGGAGAGAAAAAGGAAAGAAAATGAGATAACTATCAACAATTTGTAAGTTTCGCGTTTAGAGACTGAAATCACAGAAGAATAAAACTTCCCCGTATTCAAAGCAACGGGGTGTAGCAAAATCCTAAACTATAAAACTAATCGCTTCGGGCAATCGATCCAATGAGCAAGTCAGATGTTGAGGCGAACACTTGTAGTGAACCCTTAAAGCGCGGGAAGATCACAAAGTCGCAATAGGTTTTAGCTCGCAATTGTTTGAGAGATTGGCGCAAAATTCTGTTTGCCAATCATCGCGAAATTTCCTTTACGACTAAACTGAAAAAGTTCTATGCTTACGTTAACGCAAAATATACGACATACCGCCAAAGCAGACATACCTGATTTTGCACCATGCTTGGTCTCTGTGTTCTAAGAAGTTTGACGGTCTGGAACAAATCTACTACACCTTCTGAACGCATGCGTTCTAGCACAATGCACAGGGCGATGAAAACCCCTGTTCTCCCAACGCCATCACTAAAATATAATCAAGGGGTAAATTAATGAAAACAAACACTTTCAAGACTTGCAATTTGACTACCGCATTTCATGTTAGGTTCGTTTACCAAGGCTACCGAAAATTTCCTAAAGTCAAGAAGGTCGTTGCTTTAGCATTTGACTCTTGAAGGTTGGTTTTTAAGAGCTACTAAACAGTATATTTAAGTGTCGGAGCATGTCATGCATGTTCGAAAACAGTCGGACGTCTAAGAAGTGTCCTATATCACTGTATTGCCGGGCCGTTTACTCAGCAGGAAGAGCCAATCACGAAAGAGAGAAAGGTGAGTTACATTAGAAGTCTCTGCTTTCTCAAAACTATAAGCAAACGCAAGTTTCGTGCATTTTCATTAGTGTCCAGCCTCTCACGCAGACGTTCTTAGGTTTAGTCACGCGTCCTACACCACGACGGCAGGAACGCGTGACGAAGTCCTAGGAGCGACTGCGTGTGAGGCTAATTAGTGTCTGGCTTCGTAATTTTAGCGACATACCTGCAATGTACCGTAATGGGACCCTCCTCATCCTGCTGCTCGCAAGCTCTTTGCACATGGCCGATCAAATCTAATATTCCCTCCCCACTATTTGCAATGCCGCTGTCAGTCCAGCCGAAGAAATGGAACTGTTTGATGTTTCGAATTGTACCATTCTAACAAACAGAACAAAACAAAAGGACATGATTGGTATCTGGAGGAATCAGTGGTCCTTCGAGCTGGAGCAAGGTTTAAGTTAAATACTAGACCTGGGGTTACACTGACCACAGTCAGTGACTTTAAATCTTCGTAGACTTACTGATGTGCGATATTTAGCACGTATTGCTAAAAACGATTTAATTTTCACGTTTCACTCTTGCAAACGATCTATGTCAATAAATTCACCTACCATGGCATCTTTGACTTTGAAGTCTCTGATTACAAATGTTGGAAATTCTTGTTCCGAAACAGGATCCACTATAAAATACTGATGTTTGGCTGATCTGTCTGTAGGCCAGTACTTGTAGCAGCGTTCCTAACAGCGAAAACGTAAATGAAAAATTAACGTCAATAAGAAGGACGAAGGCGTCAAGGTCAATCAGGAAGGTACAAGGTTCAGGCACTATTTCGAAATACGAAATGAATGTGACGGTAACTTCGCGCTAATGAATAAAATTAAACGCGCAAGTGAACTTATATCTTAGGGTTGGAGGCTTAGTATCCGCGAATTGAAAAGAGCTTACCTGTAGGCAGATACGATTCAGATGTAAAAAAGGGAGATTTCTTTGCGATGCCACATACAGGACAATCAGTTGTTTCATTTGATTATTACACTTACCCGGTCTCCTTCGTAAAGTTGAGTCAACATAACAACGATGTTGGAGTTATGCTCCATCAACATTCTCCAGAAATCGTCTACTGTTTCTTCTAAAGGCCCCTGAGTAGCAATGTAAGCAAGGCGCTGGCGATAGCCCTGAAGAAGAAAAGAAAACGAAGTAAGGTTAAGAACCAGCCACGTATCCAACATGCATATAAGGATTTTCGTAGTTAAACACTGGTCTGGGTTGTTACAATATTGGTCTAGGTGGTTACAACATTGGTCTAGGTGTTTACAATATTGGTCTAGGTGGTTACAACATTGGCCTAGGTGGTTACAACATTGGCCTAGGTGTTTACAATATTGGTCTAGGTGTTTACAATATTGGTCTAGGTGGTTACAACATTGGCCTAGGTGTTTACAATATTGGTCTAGGTGGTTACAACATTGGCCTAGGTGTTTACAATATTGGTCTAGGTGGTTATAATATTGGTCATGGTGTTTACAATATTGGTCAAGGTGGTTACAACATTGGTCTTGGTGTACTTACATCAATAAAACTGGCATTGATGTAATCGGAACCTTCAATTCCGCGTGCGGATACTAACTGGACTCTCGTTGATTCGTCTAAAGGAGGAAAGTAGAGGAACACCGTAAATATGAGTGAAACAGTTGTCCATGATCAACATGGCTGTGAAATAAAAATGTTGGATGACAGTTCACGAACAGCAGAACAAAGCAACAAGACATCTCCTACAGGCGAGAAGGGGAAGTGTTTCTAAGATTTTGATTGGGTGGGGGGTGGGGGGGATTTACCTGAGATATAGAGGTTGTTACTCAGGAGAAGAGAAAAGTGGGGTAAGAAAGGGTATGGGAGGGATGGTGCAAGGAAACTAAGACCCCCCTCCCACCATCCCGCTAGAACCTTCCCTACGTAAATAATGTTGCACTTTATTGCACTCGGAGATCCTTACATGGCAGAATATTAGCCAGCCTGTTCTTTGATCGGTTCATTGGCAGACTTCCCGTGCCCTGCTTCAACCGGCGGGCTTGGTGTGGGTTGCTAAGCTTTCTGAACTCCTCGGCGAGACCTAAAATTCCATGTTCATTTCGCTCTCGCAGCTTTTTTATGTGATGTAGAAGGTTTCTTGCGTGCACTTCTGTGTTACCACAGGTAACTGCTTCAAGAAGGGCGTCATGAATGAATACGTATTGCTCCTAAGGTTAAGAAAACAAACAGAAAAAATGAATATTTACATAAAGAATGTGATTAAGGACGACAACAGAGACCTTAAGATTCCAGGACGAGAGTTGACTGTAAGATTTTTCGCGTGTTCTCAAAAAGTATACACCCCAGTCCTTCAAGTAGGATCCGAGCTTCTGTTGTAAATCAGTCTTACTGTAATTCTCTTGGTCAATTATTATCTTCGGCCAGTTTAACTGGCTTCGTACGATTGGCACTTACCCCTGTTTGTACCATGAAGTTACGTTGCGTTCTTAACACAGTCACGTGTCCATAGATGTCTACTGTATTCTCGTGCTTAACTCTCTCCAACATGGAGTCGATAACGATGAAACACGCTGTACGACCAACACCGCCACTAGGAAAAAAAAAGAGGCTTTGTTAATGATAAAAATTTAATTTTGGGGAGCAAGGGTGGCGCCGTAGTGAGAGCACTCGCCTCCCACCAATGTGGCCCGGGTTCAACTCCCGGCGTCGACGCCATATGGGGGTTAAGTTTGTTGTTGGTTCTCTCCCTTGCTCCGAGAGGTTTTTCTTCGGGTACTCCGGTTTTCCCCTCTTCCGGAAATGATAACATAAGCGAGTGCTTAGAATACTTAGTACTTATCGGTAGATCCAAACGATAGGAATAAAATATCAACCCCCCAGGGGCGGGGGGGAGGGGGAGAGGTACTCAACAAAGCTTTATACGGGGAGGCTCTGCCCCGAGGTCCAACTTCTTACCCTTTTATATACCATTTTGGACAGAAGAGGTATCTCTTTCACATACCTAGGCGCGAACTCTACATCGCGGGTCCCCAATAGGGTTTTTCAATCCCGTAATCCCGACCCAATATTTCGGGCAATCCCGTAATCCCGAGGGTTATTTTTCGCTCCCCTCCTCCCGCGCATACTTTCAATCCCCAATCTCGCCCCGATTTCGCTTTAAAATCCCGAATCCCGAGCCTCAAATAAGGCAAATCCCGCATCCCGAAAAACTTATTGGAGACCCGCTACATCCCTTTAAACTGCTGTAAATGTACTGTTAAAATGAGCCTTTTTGGGCCTTTTTCCGGAACAAATTAATAGATTTCCCTACCCTTTCATATCCTTCAACTTGTGAAATCCCCACCCTTTCATATACCTGAAGCTTAAAAATGGTACCATTTCGGGCGGAGCCTCCCCGTATAGGTCATTATAGCGAGTACTCCCCCCCCCCCCACCCGATAGGTTCCCTCGGATCCTTACCTACAGTGTACCACGATAGGACCTGCATCAGTAGGATTGTAGAAGCGCACTCTCCTGAGGAAGGCTAGGAAGGGTGTAGGGTGGGGAGGGACCCCATGATCAGGCCAGCCGGTGAACTGAAAGTGCTTGACTTCTCTAGGCTGTGGGGCGCCTTCCTGTTGAATCATTTAAGAACCATTTTGAGATGTTAGAATGAATGTATCGCCACTGCGATGGTAAAAAGTCTTGACATTGCTTTGCATTCTTAACCATTTATATGACGAAATTTCAGCACGCGTTTTATTGTCCAATTCGGGGTCTCCACCTTCGGCATCACGGAAGTAGGTGGCACTGTGTGGGTATCCGGTAACCTCGTCAACGACGAAAACGCCACCAAGAAATGTATAAAGGCAATAGAAAACATTTTCCTGATATATACACGAGAGGGTGTTGGGAGAATTCGAGACAAAAGCGTTAGTTAATCATGCTTCAAAACATTTTTATGCTAGATTTTTAAATGATTCTTGTATGTATTAAAGGCAGGGAAAAATTCCTATAGGTAATTAACTGCGTCAATGATTCCAGAGTTACTTTGTGGTGGCGAGTAGACCTCTTGGTGGCGAGATGACCGTAAACCACTGAGCCACTGAACTACGCAAACAGAGGGGCCAAAAAGAAGCTGTCATTTCGATACATTTATTTACTAATCAAAAGCAGCTTACCTTGCATACTTGAAGAGTTGTTATGGAGTAGTTAGCGAATTCTACCCAGTCCATAACCGCGACCTCAATATCACCGTATAATTCTGTACCTTCGTTAGGCCAATATTGTTCACATTTTACCTGAAATGTTGACAAGAATAAGGTCAACACTTTTTATGCCTTTCACTTTAGAGTGCAGTCCTTCTGGTAGACGCATGACACTTTTTGCCATTGTCTTCAATTTGCAATAAGGAAATATCACTTTCTGGGTATCAAAAATAAAACAGTGGGTGACAGGTCATTTGTAGTGATGGCGCCATCTCTTTTTAATGCCCTTCCTCGTCGCATGAGACCGAAAAGATTTTAACCCATTTTAAAGCCTTATTAATAGACTTTTTTGTTTAAATCAGCCTATGACTTTTAGATAGTTTTTTCGATAGTTTTAATATTTTACATTTTTTAGATAGGTTTTAGAGAGTCTTAATATTTCTAGATTAGTTTTAATTAATGTTTCTTTTATCATATGTATTTTTTATATCTCTGTAACGCGCATTTGATCATATAAATATGCGAATTTGCGCGTTATAAGAAATAAAAATATTATTATAATTATTAAAGAGGCAAACAGAGACAACCATTCAATCTTACCCTTCCTCGCTCCTCTAGATCTGTAAGCATGACAATTGTAAAAGTTTTAAATTCCCAGATCATTCGCCAGAAATCTTCTATCGTTTCGTCAAGAGGGCCTAAGCAGAAATAGTGCATAATATATTTGGTCAACAGAGTTCGCCACACTTCATTGTGTAAATTCAAAATACTTTAATACCGCCGTATTTCAGTTTGTTTAAAGAGATTTAACACTGTAGGATTTTGTTCAGAGGCTCAACAGTTTCGAGTGAACTTCATGTGTCTAATACATGCCGTGAGGGAAAAATGTTTAAGACACATTGTAACGGGTTAAATTACCTTGGGTCGCGATGTATGCGTTTTCCTTTCGATAACCCTACAGTAAAGAAACAACAATATGGGATTAAGAGTTAGAACACCGGAAATAATTTTACATGCATGGTCTGGAAATATGACTCTGTTAAGATATTCCAACTGATAAGCGTTATTCCATGGATTTACTTACGTCACAAAAATTAGCGTTAATATAATCCGTTCCCGGAATGCCATCAATGGTTGCCAAGTGTACACGAGAATGGTCAACTAAAGAAAAAAAGCGAGAGGTCTAAAAAATAGTACAATTCTCCTGCTATTTGAATCACCGCTCAGAGATCCGTGTTCGTCCAAGTACTTTGCAGTCAGGGGAATTTTAAATAAAGAATTGTTAGCCACTGGTTTCCACGAGATAAGTAAGTTAGAGAGTTCATCAGATCGTTGAAGAGATAGGTTATCTGTTGTTAAGATTACTTAGGATGCTAAGCAATCCATCAGTTAGTTAAGTGAGAGGATTAAGCTGTCTGTCAGTCAGACGTCTTAGTATTCGGTCTGGCGGTCGGACGGACAATAAGTCAGCCATCGGCCAATCAGTAGCGACTAACATTTCGCCTGGAAATACGTCGTACAACCAATTGTAACTCAAGCAAGTCTTCATTGGTTTATTTAGAGAGTCTTGCAGTTTATACAAATATACACTTACATGCAAGAATGTTGGAATATCGGTTCTTGGGTCTATTGTATTCCTGAAGGGAGGCGTCAGACGTGAAAGTCTCTCCAGGCTCGATAGACTGAAAAAGAAAAATTGAGCTTCGTTATGACCTATGCAGTTGAAGAGCACTTAATCGTCAAATAGCTTGATATATACCTCGTATTCCTGAGAGAATTTGTTATTGTGATCAGCCTTTAACTCGTCAATTCGCTCCTGGAGGTCAGCTACGGGTATTGGTGGATGGTCTTTCATGCCTGTAAGTGGAAAAATAGATATTTGGTTGGATTTACCATTCAAACAGCTCTGAAAATAACGGGATTTAAACGTTAAGGGTATCTCTTAGCTTACAAGATGGCTGTTGACAAGGGGCTTTTTTTTGGCGCGAAAGTTCAGGCATTCATGAAACGTATCAACTCCGTAATTCGCCTTTTAGCTTTGACCACTTATTATCTTAGCCAATCATAACACAAGCAGAGAACCAAATCAACCAATCAGAACTCAAAATAAATAACTCAGCCAGTGTTAAGCGCGGGAAAATGGAAGCTGGCTGGTGAAAACTGGCTTTTTGGCGCGACAGTTTTCAGCCAATCATGAAACGTATCAACTCTCTAATTTCAATAAGAGTGACCAACAGTTAATTTTTCCTTACACTAACACTGCTCAATCAAACACAAAGGTCGTGAGAAACAAGGAAATCATCAGTAAGTGAAAAAATAGGACTTGTTTAACAAATTCTCTCGATCATCACCATAGAAAGTGTACATCGAGAATGCGTATGTTTATTCATTCAATTACCTGGGGTCAAGAAAGTCATTCTCTTTAATTCGACAGGGTCGGAAGGTTCTGATTTTTCTTCGTCCACGTTCTTCGTCGTTTTATTGTTACCTCGTCTTTTCCTAAAATTGAAAGCAAAATTCACAAATCTATCAGTGCGTCGCCGTTTCAAAACCGAAGAATCTGAGAACTGCTGAAAACCCTATATGTCCTTTAACTGAGTTATCGAGAGTTATCGCGTAATTAATCCCCCTGAGCGTTTTCGTAGAAATTGGGGCTTTAAAGGAGTTGAAATTAGGACGGGGCAAGAAAAGCAACTCAATTTTCGTTTTCCGCATTTTCTAGTCCCGCAAAACATAGATGATTTTGAAGATAAACCGACTAGAAGCGGTGATATATTCCTTAACAAGAACTCTCACATTGTGTTACTTGGCTGCCTGTCGTCATCATTAAAAGATAATTGAATCAATGAATGAATGGATTGATGGGTAAATGAAAGAATGAATGAATGAATGTACGGATCATTCAATCAATCAATCAATCAGAAACATTACCTTCTACAATATACAACGACAAAAACCACGATAGCCGTAATCACAAAGGCTGCCACGGCAGGTATGATGACAAAAATCAGGTTAAATCCTCCTCCAGTATGTGGCTTGGGTTCTTTCCTTGCCGCCGGGTTCCCTCCACCTCCAGCTTGTTCTCCTGGTAGGTTGCAATAATACTTTAGTTATAGCCTGTGCCAGGCCTTTAACCCTTTAAGCCCCAATATCCACATTCAAATTCTCCAAACTGATCTCTATACATTTCCTTCAAGAATAAGTTGAGAGAATTCGATAAAAGATCAAGGCAGTTTCCCTTAGGTGATCATTTTATTAATTCTCATAACCTAATCTCTTGACATTGTATGGATATCGTTAGGAGAAAATTGACGTTAGACACTATTGGGACTTAAAGGGTTAAATAGTAGTTAGGAACGTCGCGAAAATAAAACAAGACAAGCGAAAATAGGACGCGCGTAATGACGCCCTCTCTATCCACAGCCCCCCCCCCCCCCCTTCCCCTCTGCCATTTTCGCGTCACTTTTTTTTGCACAACTGCACTGCTATCTGGGAGCCTGAATCAGACTACCTTAGTTAGGACCGTACAACCGGTAAAGACATTATTCTTTTTTACAGTTAAGCTACTAAACTAAAAACGACTTTCGTAAGACAGCAAACTATCAAACTCTCCTCTAGCCTACACTTCTCACAAACTTTTATAATCAAGAAAGGTTTTGAAGAGAGTGCGCTATAACAAAGCGAAGACGCTAGAATATTATTAATTTGCTGCATCCCAATACAATTTTCAATAGAAAGCAGACAGTGCAACCCTTGTCAGAAATTATTGCAACAGATTAATCAAAGTATTAGAAGCTTCTTTTCTACAAGCGATGTTTCATCACCAAATAGTTGCTTAATGATCAATTTCAATGAACAATTCTCACCGAATTTTACGGGCGTCACGAAGGGACTTGAAGTATACAAGTCATCCTATAAAACAGAGAAAAAAAAATTAAAATGGTGTAAAATACGCTTTCTTAGTAAAGACTACTTTGCAAGTATGTGTGACGTACATACGCTGCAATATGTTACAGAATCAAAGGCATACGCGAGTGTATCGAAAAGCGTAACGTAACTTAACGTAAGGGTAATGTAAAGTAACGTAACGCAATGTACCATGACGTAAAGGAATGGAATGGAGTGCTTGGGGTGGGGCGTAGTGTAGCGAAATGTTATCTGAAATAGTAACCGGATGTAATAAACGTAATGTAACGTAAAGAAAAATGCTACGTAATGCGATGATACAAATCTTATCGGTTTACCCTCGAAACAGTTAGGGCCTGTTTATATGGAGGTGTGGGACCCCAAGTAGGTGAGGTAACCCGCTTGGGTGGGATAACCCGCCTGTCCATATAATCTCTCATTTTAATTTGATCACGTTTAAATGATAGGTGGGGTGACCCGCCGCGGACTACCTCACCTACCTGGGGCCCCCCACCTCCATGTAAACAGGCCCTAAGAAGCTCTCAACAACTCGTTGGCAATATTCGCGAATTGAAATTTCGAAGTGTTTGAAAGGAGAAAACTAAAGTTTCTGGAAAAACTTTTCCGAGAAAGGAAGAGAAACAGCATCGAACGCACACCATATTTGCTGCGACATTCGGAGCCACAAACCAAACCAAGATGGTGGAAGGCGAGTCCTCCCTCTTTACCCTACTTGTAATATAATAGGACAAGAAGACCCGAAACGGCAAAATGTTTCTTAGTGGAGGGGTAGGTTTGCAGTTTAATGATCCCAAACGACACTGGCGAACGTACAGTCTACCTACCCCTTTGTTATTTTTGACATAAGCTCTCTCAAACATAGTATAGTAAGATCCTTTGGTGAGCTCCTTGTTGTAATATCCATAACGGTTCTTAAAGGTCTTATCCCCCACGTTAAATCTCTTCGGCAACTCAGACGGACCAAATTTGGCGGCGATGTATGGAGCCTCGGCACCACTTTGAAGCTCTCGCCGGCGTCGCCGGCGTCTGACTTCATTGAAAAAGTCGTCAGGTGTCTTGTCTATTGGAAGTTTATTACTATTGCCCAGCGGTACCACGATCACTATGTAGTAACTGTGTGTAGAAGAACACAAGGTGTAAAATAGGAGTTAATATTTATCAGTGCGTCCCTTCAAAGAGAAGGGAGTCTAAAGAAAAGCAGTGAAGATCTTTTTCCCTTGAAATATTTTATTTCGTTTCTGGACTCGTTTTTACCACGTTGCACAGGAACAAAAGCTGTTTACTAAGACGCATCGATTTCATGCTTTGAACTCGACATAAAAACCTTGACATAAAAAAACCTTGACATAAAAAATCATAACACTGCAAGACCAAGGAGGGAGAATGGTCATGAATATGACTTGACTTTCTTTTGGCTCTGCACCCTAGGAACGTCTACTTTGAAGGCTTAAACATGACAAGATCCTGGAAAGTCGACACCAGTTCTCTTCTTCTCGCCTCTCCTTTTCAGAAAGAGAGAAGAGCCTGGTGGAGTGAATAAGGGTTTGAAAAGAGTTAGTATTGGTACTTCACTTCTTACGTATTTCCATTTCATCCTCCCTACATAGATCATATGATTCATTTGCGTATAGAACTCCCTTCGTTCTATGATGTCCACGCCTCGAGGTTCTTCCAGCCATTTTCCTCTCCCCCCCCCACCCCAAACCTAGGTACTGATTTTTTTCAGTGTGACTGGTGCCTGTTCGTTTCCCTTTGTGTGGGGGGCTCTTAGCTGCGTTGCGCTTCTGTGCCAGCCTCAATTTAGGGGCTGCCTGCCGAAAGTGGAAGCCTCTTGATACTTCAGGCAGCCAACCTCCATTTAATGATGCAGTTGTTTAAAAAAGATGAACGCAAGAATCTATCAAGTTACCTGATCGGGCCGTTTCTCTCTGAGGCAATCTCCAGCTCCATGGGGATGAACTCATCCGAGAGATCGTCTTCGACAAAGACGGGTCTTTGCAGAGGTGGTGGCTTTCCCTTATCTGTTTTGACATTCATCTTTATGCTAGGTCCTTCTCCCATGGAGTTAAGAGCCGACAACTCTATTTTGTAGCTCGTGTGAGGAACAAGATCTCGCAGTGTGTAGGACTGGACGCCAGGCGATAAGGCGTCTACTGAGATATTGTTTCTGTGCGACAGCTTCTTGAGTTCTCCTTGATCTTTGTAGGATTTCGAGCCGGAATATGAAATCTGCAAATAATCACAAAAACATGGGTGTTGCTACTTGACAACTGTTGCTAGGAAAGACAAATCACAAGTGTTTTCTTAAAATCAAAGGTGAAATGTTTAATACCACTCTACAAGACCGGTCTAATTTTTAGGTCTTTGGATGTACTCCTGTGGTGTTTATACCAATCAAGTGAGAGCACGCGGGGGGGGGGGGGGGGGGGGGGCGGGGGTAATTTCCTGTGAGTGTGCTTCCTGTGAGTGTGATAAAATCCTTATTGTTTTACGTTTCACAATGTCTTTCAGCCGTAGTTTCATGTTAAAGATAATTCTAGTAAAAATTATTATTATTAGTAAGGTATCTAAAATATTTCGCGATACTGTTGCTTTGCTTGTTTCCGCTTTGCCATTGGCCTGAAAAAAATCACGCCACACTTTCTAAACCAAACGGAATTAAAATCAGAACCTCTCTTGAATGCATTCTTCAGATTGTTCGTACGCGTTTCCCGCGCTTTGCCCTAGTTGCGTGACAGTGTTCTATGATTGGTTGTATTGAATGCCTTACCTTGTACTTTGTTATTCCTGCGTCCGTCTCTGGTGGTTGCCAATTAATGGTGACCTTATCACTATCAGCAGAATCGACGTTGAGTTCACGGACAGATTCCGGTACTAAAAAGAAAATCAGGCAAAAGATCATTAACCGACTGATGCCAGCAGGGGTAAACCTCATTGCAAAATGAATCCGGGACTCGAAACCATGCCACATTGGTGACAGGCGAGTGCTCTCAACACTGCACCTAAAAGTTGCGTAAGTCTCAAAATGTAAGATAAACGCCACAGAACTCTCAAATAAAGTGCAATTTTGATGAGGAAGGATTTTTATCCCAGGGGATACTAACTTATGTAAGCCATATAGAGTTGTGCTACCCCAAAGGGTATGTATAGTTTTTGTGCCGTTTCAGTCTCTTTCTCGCTCATTTTCGTCTGGAATCAGGTGTGATTTTCGAGGGAACCACAGGAGCGTATAAACGTATTTGTTGTTTCAATTTCAAGTGAATAAGAAATAAAGCGTAATATACAAATTCGAGATGGAATTTAAGAAAGTTTTTTGTTGGCGTTGTAAACTAAGTAATGATGACATAATTTCTTAGAGGTCAGGTCTGAAAAGGGGTTTGGAAAATGACATGTTTTGATCTGAAGTAGGGACAGGATTTAAAGCACGGGGCGGCACACCCCCTCCAAGAATTCCCCGGAGTACCCCTCCCGGGTTCTTTACTTACAGTCATATCTAAGGGTCTTTGCTGAGACTGGTAGTGAATAATTGCCTTGGCCCTTGGAAGTTCGAGCGGCCACGCGAATCCAGTAGGTCTTGTCGCGTTCAAGGGCCTTTATTTTGACACTAGAGCCAGAAGGTTCTGTGCCACTCCACTGTGAAACTGGAAGGCTTTGATCGTCGGAGTACACAACGTAGTAACCCAGTACCCTACCATTGGGAAACTTGGGCGAATTCCATGAGACAGTTAAAGAGTCGGTGCTACGGGCTTCAGCCGCAAGGTAACGCGGCGGACCGGGCACTGAAAGGAATACAAGCAGCGTTACGGCTTGCATTTTTTAGAAATAAGGGAGCCACTTCACAATCGTCAGTCCGATGTCACGCAACCGTTTCTTTATGACACCGAAATGAGATGTGTGACATGTCACGTGACGGTCGGGAGGTTACATTAACCGTCTTTTGTTACAATTACGCACTAAGTTTACGTCTACTTTTAAAAAATACTCAACAGAAACAGTGGCGCTAATAAAATCACCTGCAATTAACGAGACATCATAAAAGACGTCTGTATTAGAAAAGGAAAAGAAACGAATCATATTAAAGACCCTACAGGACTTGAACCCCAACTTATGGGTCGACAATGGTGGAAATCCACTTTCGAATTCAAGGCCTCAAGGAGCTTAAATCTCCCAAAAAAATTACTACGGAGGATTAAAAGCTAGCGGTGAGTATTCTTGCTCGAGGGGTAGACGCCTTTGCGCACCGCATGTCTTTACGATTTTCTGTTGGATGGATGGCGATAAAATCACTTATAAGTCCGGTTTTGGCTCATTAAGCATACAAGATACTTGGGTAACTGACCACCTTCCCCTCCCTTAAGTCACAATTATAATAATTATAATATATATAGTAATAATGTTGACTTAAGGGAGGGGTAGGTAGTCAGTTAACCCAGACACCTCCATTGATCCCATACTTACACCCTTCTTTGGTCTTGATTACAACAGACCGGCTCAAAGGACCAGGGCCCTTGACTCCGAGGGCTCGGACGCGAATCTCATAATCCGTAAACATCTTTAAGTCCGTTAACGTCGTGCGTGTATGATTTGGGTTTGTGACATTTTTAACCAAGGCTTTCACTCTACGATTAAGAGGATTGTAAACGACGGAGTAACCAGCAAGAGGTCCGTTTCTCTTCCACTCGTCAGGTTCCTTCCACGTGACCCGAACTCTTGTCGATGAGAGGGCAGAAGCTCGTACTTCAAGGGGAGGTCCGGAGGGGGGTCCTGGCGGGATTTGGACCCATAGAGATCTTTCTGGAGACCAGCCGACTTTAGTTTCCGTGGATACTTTGAACAGGTACCAAACGCCAGGATCTGGAAAATAGTTTCTACGCCTTTAGACAGAAGCAGTTGTCTTTCACAGACACAAAGAGTAAAAGAAAGAAAGTTGAACCCCGCTCAACCTTTACATTAACGCGTAGCCTCTCGCACATCGCCTCTATTTTATTTACGCACGTAAATTCCACACGCGTAAGCACGTATAAATTGCGTGACAGTGGGAACTACCCTTAAAACTACTTTGCTAAATTTATTCCATTGCGAATAAGGACAGCCGTGACACAGCCCTTTAATCCTTTAACCCCCAATATCCACATACAAATTCTCCTAACTGGTCTCTATACATTTCCAAAAAGAATAAGTAAAGAGAATTTGATAAAAGATAAATGCATTTTTCCACAGGTGATTATTTTATCAATTCTCACAATGGGCATAGCATTAGCGACGTTAAGCAACGAGAACGTTGACGTCCCGGACGTCAAAAATGGAAACCAGAAGTTGATATTTTCTCTCTTTCAGTGCTCTGATTCGGGAAATTCGAACAGCGGGAGTTAAAACAAAGGCGTTCAGATCCGTTGGGTGAAACGGAAGCGTTCCATCAAGCGAGACCCCGAACTTCCGGCTGCTATTCAGGACGTCCGGGACGTTAGCGTTCTCGTTGCTTAAGCTCACTTTTATAACTTGAAAAACTTGGCCCAACTTTTTCAAGTTTCAATCCACGGTCCATCGTTGGAATCCGTTGCATCAGACGACAGAAAACAGTTTCGATGCCTAAATATAGTCTAATAGAGAGCTTTAGATTCTAAGACGAGTACGACTACGAGTACGAGATTTTCTCGATACTAAGTAGTGCTAGCGCGTGAACCAGCGTCATTTTGGCGGGAAAATGTGGCAGCCGTCGTCATTCTGCTACGTCATTAGTGCGAATGTCGTAGTGGCGGAACAAGTTGTCAAATGTTAGAAGTTTTATCATTTTGCAATCGGGAAAGCGCATAACCTCCTTCACTAAAGATAACATTGCTAACTTTTCTAGTGAAAAATGGTAAAATGAAGAATTCCGGGGAGTCTATATTTTGAAAATACGCAAAAAACTTTAGTCAAATCTCGTACTCGCGGTCGTCCTCGTCTTCAAATCTCAAGGTCTCTAGTAAAAAAACCTGGACCACTAATTTTGGAATTCAATTGATGCCAAGACAAGTTTAACCCAGAGATAAGGTTATGAGAATTAACAAAGATTACCAAAGAGAAAATGCCTTGATCTTATATTAAATTCTCTCAACCAATTCTTAAAGGAAATGTATGGAGACCAGTTTGGAGAATTTGTATGTTGATATTGGGACTTAAAGGGTTAAGTTTTAAAAAATTTAGCAAATAGCATGACATAGCCCCGTTAAAAGATACTCATATGAAAATATCTTTTGGAAAACGGTGAGACTCTAAGACTAAACATGTAAAACTCACCTAATCCCTTGAATATGTGGTTACTTGTGCGAGGAAGAAAAGTCATTTCTTTCATCTTCAAATTGGCTTGATCTCCAGCGCGCATTCGCCGTAATGACTTGGCGTATCGCAGCTTAAACGACAAAATATCTCTAGCTACAGTCTTCCAGCGTATGATCACCTCCGAGGGGGAAGAGGAGGGCATATTATACACGTGTGGAGGATTTGGAAGTTTAGGCTTTGTTTTGGCAAGTACGGGATTACTTTGTGGTCCGTCTCCTTTCCTTGTCAACGCTGCTACTCGGATCTGGTAAGTTTGATCTGGTTGGAGACCAGTCAGTACTATCGCCTGTACAGTGGATACAAGAAAATCGTTAATGACAGAAGCGTAATAAAAAAATATTAAATAAAAAAATCAATAAGAAAGCCCTTGCCACGGACGTCCAGTCAAAGCATGGGCATTTCGAATGATCGAAAAGATGAGTCTAATGACACAGACTGTTGACAAAGTGAAGAGTCTGGCATCAGATCACGCGGAAAACACAACAGCGCACTGAACAAAATATGCGAATCTAATGGGATTGATTATGAACAATTATGGAATGAGATTTTTGGATATCCGGAATACCGTCCCACGGAACACAGTTGCAGCTTGTCAATATTATTAGAAATCATGCAGTAAGCCCAAAACGTAGAAAGGAATACTAACTAGCAGATAGCAGATAACTACCTTATCTGAAAGAAGCGCTGATTTCCAAACTTAACAGCAGACCCTTAACTAGACTGCAAAACAGCCCTTATTTTTTTCGTAGGTCAACGAAGCAGGAGTGGTCAAACACACATCCTGGAGCGAGGGTGAAAAAAAGTCAGTGAAACTGGGGAGAGACGCGGTTTTTTCTCGCCTCACCAGCTTGTAAAGGTCGCGCGCTTCACGCGAAAATTCAGTCATGCGGCACGCCAGGCTTGAGAAACATTTTTGAAGAAAAAACCGACTGTTTCGCAGTTAAGCTCTAAATAAATGAGAAGACAGACAGTACGCACAATGTATAATAACATTTTAAAATAATCATACCAAGTCACCCCTCGCCGTGTGATCGATTTGTAAATTAGGACGCGGGTTAAGCTGGTTACCAAGGTCGTCGACCTTCAGATAATATACCACGTAACCTTCGAGACGGCCAGCCTGATCCTTCTGCAATGGGGGAGACCAGCGGACCACAATTGCAGAAGAATTTACGACTCTGGCACTTGGCTGACGCGGCGCACCACTGGGGACTAGAAAGAAACAGATTATAAATGATCAGATTCCGGTCAGGATAGTGTTCACCTCAGGCGCCTAATTTTCACTCAGAGGTGACCGCGAAACGCAAGTACTGGTGACAAAGCGCAAGGGACCATGGGACGAAGAAAGAAGAGAGGTCTGTGAGGCACGTCTCGCCCGTTTAATTCCTCCCGCATTTCTTTGCGCGCAAATTTTCATCGAGAGAGAGAGAGACATCTGGGGACGACGCAGGGATAGACCATAGACTTGCTCACAAGTCGAGCTTTTGAGCACGTAGCGCGACTGTGAGCGCGAAGCGCGATCGTACGGGTCCTACCACACCAGACCAGAAAACCAAGCGAACGACTTTGAGAAAGTCTAGGATAGACCACTGCACTTTCTAGCAGTCCCGCCGGACTAGCAGTTGAGTATCAGGGAAACAATTGTGCATCCAAAGGATAGAGATTTATCCAGTGGATAGCATCATTCGCCTTTTTTGCAACTGGGGCCAGCTGGCTACAGTATGAGAAAAATAAAACAGACAGAATTGGGTTTCATGACCACAACAAATTTAACTGTAGTAGTTTTTTGATAAATTCCTCAACTTCCTTCCGCAGGCTCTTCTCAGAATGTTCTTAAAAGGATCACAAGAATTTTTAGGTAAAAAAAACCTTGACAAGACCAACTGCATTTTGGACAATGCTCAGACTATCTCTTTAGTTAATTTCCAATAACAAAATCAAACTTTCCCTATTTTGACTGGAACTGACTTGGCAAGTTTACTAGAAATAAAGTTGAAATAGGACTTGTGAGGATTCAACGGGAAAAGTGTGGCGAGACAACCAAAATTCTCCAAAGACAAACCCTGAATTAACAGCTGGGACAATGGTGCTCAACTTGCATACTTAGAAATAAAATGCTGAACACCAATGGCGCTAAACTCTTCTACTCCTTAAAACGTTAAACAGGAAGTCTACAAGAAAATGCCCGCGTACAAAAATGTAAATGTGTAAAACAAAATTTTCTTTTTTAAAAAATACTTAAAACGAAATAGCATCAAGTGAAGCCAAAACTGAAGTGGTTGTTTTTGAATGGAACACTATAGGGAATTCAACAACAGGCTTAATTAAAACTGGTTTTTGTCTCGCAAAGACTGACTTTTGAGAGGGTTGAAGGTTAACAGTGTCATCGAGTTTTACTAAGCGTAATCCTCGTCTTAATCAAATTAGCAAAGACAAGGGACTTTTGTTATTCGGAGGATACGTGTTGGCATGGCACAATGTACTCAAGTCTCAAGAGCAGTCAAGAAAGATTTTTCTACGCAAATTTCTAGAATAATGTTGAACGTGCCACTGGACATTTGAAGGTGCAATTAGCGCAAATATAAGAAGGGCGATGCAAAATAACTAATGTACTTTGCTCTCCTTATACCGCACCCGGAAAACACGTACGAAACAGATTAACTGTCTCCGGGATTAACTGTCACCTGGGAATTCTTGGTGGGGGTGTGCCGCCCGGTTCTCCAAAACCTGACCCTATTTCAGACCAAAAAATGTCTTTTTTCAGACCCGTTTTCAAACCTGGCCTCTAAGAAATAATGTCAGATTAGATTAGAAAGCCAACAACAAAGATGTCTTAAAACCCACTTCAACGAATATTTCTCATCACTTTCTTATTCATTAGGAATTGAAACGATAAATACGTTCATACACTCCCGTAGTTTCCTCGAAAACCACACCCGATTCCAGACCAAAATGGGCAAAGTCTATGCCCGTTTTCAGACCAAAACGGCGCAAAAACCATACCTTTTGGGGTGGCACATACATGTACCCGTATGGATTATATAAGGACTAGCCCCGCACCACCGTCCCCTCCCCCCCCCCCCCCCTCTGGGTAACTGTCTCTTTTCCGCTGCAAAACAGCAAATAGTTTTTTTAAGGGTAGTAATCCTCTTCATGTTCCCCACCCAACTCCACCCCTCCGCAAATTAAAAAAGGAGTTAAAAAGTAGGAAAAGAAGTCTTACCATCCTCCGCAGTAGTATAAGAGTGTTTCTCAGACATAGGCCCTTCTCCAACGGAGGTACTTGCCGAAACCCACAGCAGGTAAGTAGTATACTTTCTTAAGTGATGAAGACGAATTGACGTCTTAGCGCCGTCAACGTTCACAAAACTGGAAGACAAGAAGGAATAAAACGAGCAATGTTTAGCGAGAAAATCCGTTAGTACCGCCAGTCCCCCACGTTACTGAAAAAAGGTTTTAAATGACATTTGCAATTCCTTAAGTAGCGTTTTGAAGCTGCTGGGCGGTATTCCTTCGTTAGAATAACAACAACCTTGTATGGCGTTAGTAAAGCGGAAAATAAGGCAGATCTCCATGGCCAGTTCTTATTCAGCCTACAAATGCCGCAGCCGCGAGGTGGGGACATGTCTCTCTCGCGAGGGGGATGTATTCGCAGGCTTGTTCTTATTTAGCCAGCGATTACGTTATTTGCTATCTTTTTAAAAAGCCAAAACGTGTCTTCGCATCTTTTCAATTTGAAACATGAAAAAATTGAGCCAACTTTTTAAAGTTTTAACGCTATGCCTGAAAAAAAAAAAACACCAAAAACTCATCATCGTAAGTGTTCACCGATAAAATTTGTTTAATATCTTCTTCATAACTCTAATCTAGAGGAGCATTTTGCGTATGGCAAAAGGCATTAAGTACTGACTTTAGCACAGAAATTAACCAAAAAGAGCAATATCCCCGTGACATAGCATAGCCTCTTTAACAGCAGACACTGTAGATTGTACCTTGCGCGCTCTCCTTTTATTCTGTACTTGACTGTATAGTTTGTAATTGGTCCATTGCGATGGTCCAGGGGTGGTGGATCCCAACTGATAAGAAGGCTGGTGGACGAAAGAGCTTTACCTTGAATGTTTATGGGAGCGGCACTTGGAGCTAGAAAAAAAAAACATTGACAAGCAATGTTGGTTAAATACAATTTCTCAAACTTTTCAAGAAAAAAGAAAACTTATTTAGGAGGTTTGGATATCGCGTACAAGTACTCTTAAATACCCTTTAAATTTCACGACCTTTAACCATCCCCGAGAATTAATAGGCTGATATAGCAACAGGACGGAAACGTCAGTTGACGACGGGAAAGCGCGCGGAAAGGACTAAACACGACTTCCGGTGCTCAATTTACCGCTCTGCCATTGGTCAAGCCAGCTGTTTGATTTGCGCGCCTTCGTCAACTGACGTTCCCGTTCTGTTGCTAAATCAGCCTATTCATCGTTCGAGACGTTTTAGTAAGCGTTCGTTTGACACATTTAATAGGGGTAAAGGTGCACACGAGCCAAAGGCCCAAACGGCCGGAGCTTTCACCGGGTGCCTTGGCATGAAGCATGCCTAGGGGTATTGCTACTCCCCAAAGGGCGGAATGCAAGTCCATCGTAGGGTTTCCCTCCATCAGTGTGTCGCCTATAACCAGCACACATTACAGTTGTTAAGAAAATACACGGCGGGAGTCTGCATATCGATCGAAAAATTCCTACTTGGTGTCTATAATTTATACACACAAGGATGCTTGCACTGCGATACAAATAGGACAGGTAAATGGCATTGAAATGTTGCCCTGCATACTTACCGGCTTCCAGTGTTTGCACGACCTTGGCGAACGACAGTGGCCCAATATGGACGTCTGACTTGACTGCAACTTGGACCTTATAATGCCTGTTTGGTCTGAGATTCCTAATCACGTAACCTAACACAGTGTCCATTACGTCAATAGTCGTATCCATTTCCGAAGAGGACTTGTTATAATGAATCTTATAACCAAATATGCCGCTCCCCCTGTAGTGTGGAGGCTGCCACGTGACTTGTATTGAAGTTGGTGAAAGCACTGTGACAGCGACATTTTCAGCTGGACCCGGAGCTGCAGAAAGGAAGAAAAAAGATTTTCAAATGTTTAATGAACATCCAAAAAAGTTCCGAAACAATGCCTGAAACCAAAAATATGCCGCAAACGTCTTGTTAAAGAGGTTTCAGTTGGATAGTCAAACTACAGGTTTCCGTCCATTGTATCTTTTGAATCAGAGAATGAATTTCGTTAAGGTTGCCGGACACCTTCGCTCTTAATACTAACCTCCTTTCCCTGTTTTCACCACAAACATTTCCGTGGGAGGGCCACGACCCACTCTTGTGTAGGCCACCATTCTAAAATAGTAGGTGGTGAATGGTTTTAGTCCTTCGACGACAGTATCATTGCTAGCCTCAGGTTTAAATCGCCATTGACTGTAGTCTTTTTCAAGGTCCGTGGAGTAGATCAAATGGTACATTTCGAGCCTGCCATTGAGCTCTAGAGGAGGCAGCCATGACGCGCCGAATGAAGTATCGGAGACGCCCCAGGCCCGGATATTTCGCGGTGGACCTCCGGGAGCTGTAAAAAAGAGCCGTGAAGTTACATGAGAAGAATTTTCATCATCATCATCATCATCATCAATATCTGTACCATACTCATCGTTATCGTTATCATTAGCATTATTATTAGAGCCATCACTACCATCATCCACATCCTTGTCACCATCGTCAAAGACACCATCATCATCATTGCCTTGGTCAGGACACAGTTCCCTTCCTTCAGCTTAAGCCAATGTTCCCTTCTTTTAAGTAACTGAGCGACTTGGAATAATCGCGAACAAGTTTGAAAGGATGCGAAGACAAGTCAATTTTTCTGCGACGTTTTCATTGGCGTCGCCTTTATCGGATGGCAATAATAATGGGTAGCGCTGAGAACGTCAGGTTTTGCACCTCTTAAAGAATGGTTTATTCACTTCATCAACTCGCTTGATAAAACCAAACCCTTGCGCCATGACGTGCTATGATATAGATTTTTTATATTGTTTAACTCACTGAATAAAGTTCATATTCATATAATTAATAAAATAAAAAAATAAAAACCTTTTTCAGCAGTAGTGAACTCAGACAATGGACTCGGCCTGCTTATTCCTGCCCCGTTCACAGCGAAAACACGACAATGATACGTCGTGTAAGTCTTAAGACCTTGCAAGGTCACTGTACGATCTTTGATTCCCTTGAGCACGTTCCATTCAATGGCAGTCTTAGATCGGTAATAAACAGTAAAGTTGTCCGCCGCAGGTCCGCCACCCGACTGCCATGTTACAGTGGCCTGATCAGGTGTCTCGTCAGAAGCAGTAGGTGCAGTCGGAGGGAATGGTATCGCTGTAAGAAAAGGCCCCCAAATCATTTTTTCATTGCCTAGTTTCAAACCGAGAGAGACTGGGACGAGTTTGCATATTATGGGATTCGCCACTTTAGAAACGAGAAGGAAACTGGGCTGAGTTAATTTTTGTAAAGACTTCTGGGATGTCGATGGGGACGCGCCGGTCCGCTATTGGCCAATTTTTTCTCTGTTCTCAACAACAATCCCAGAATTGGAAGTCTTGGCGAAAATTAACCAGGCCAGTTTTTCATTCGTTTCTTATCAAAACAACACCTACAAAGTCAGCAAGAACTCACCAAGCTTTACAAAATCCTCAAGTTTGGAGTTAATTGGGCCAATAATCAACGAGATACAGCCATTCAAACTCCCCAACGTGTCTATAAACGAATTTTCACGCTTTTGAGTGGCTGTAACGTCTTTAACATTTTTATCGATTGACACCAAAATTTGGGATTCTGTAAAGATTTGTGTGCTTTTTCTGGCTGTTACGAAACTAATCCTCATTGGTTTGAAAACAGGCAAAACTACTCTTATAGCCTATAACGAAACCTCGTTATAGCGAATAAATTTTGTCAATCCCTTGGCTCTTCGTTAAATCGAGGTTCCACTGTAACTATATTATTTCCTTGATTCTCATTAGACGTAGAAAAAAGTTGTGACTTTTGGGTCTGGATGAAATCCTATGTGCGATAATTCAAATGTTACCTATCCATTAGTATTTTCACAAGGCATAGCACCATTTCTTTGCTCAAAGTTAAAGTTCATTTCGCTTAGTTCTAACTTCTGAGTCTGTGGATGAAATCCTAAAGTTTGACCATTCAAATGAAAACCGTTGAGTAGTACATGCGCTTTCCTGTAGTGCTGTTTATTATGCTGTATAAGTTGGTTCTATTTTTTGTGTCTGTGGATGAAATCCTGGAGTGTGACCATTCAAATGAAAGCTACTGAGCAGTACGTTGCTGTGGTACTGTTTATTATGTTGTACATGATGTTTTTAACTTTTGACTATGTGGATGAAATCCTGGGGTGTGACCATTCAAATGAAAGCTGCTGAGCAGTACTTTCCTGTGGTACTGTTTAATATGCTGCACAAGGTGGTTCTTACGTTTGAGTCTGTGGATGAAATCCTGTGGTGTGACCACACAACCTCCACTCCACTCTTGAGAAGTACTAGGGGAATATTATTTTTCTCGATGTTTGTATGACCACTTAACTAATGACGTTATCATCTTTTTAAAACTTACGTCGAACAGTGACGTACGCTGAAGATTTCACTTCCCCTGCGTCGTTCGATGCTATGCAAGTATAGTTTCCAGATGTCCTGACTTTTGGAACAAACAACGTCTCACCGTAGCTACTGAGTGCTTCCACGATGAATTTGCCATCGCGTCGCCAACTGATGTCCGGTTTTGGATAGCCGTTTGCCGTGCAGTATAAAGAAAGGTCTGTGTCGGGATTGATTGTGATTGGTCGAGGATGATTGGTAATAACTGGCGGGACATTTTTGACTAAAGGGAAAGCAACATCATTACTTATAGTCACAAAATAAACTCGATAAATCAAGTTTCTTGAGTAATAATAATTATTTTTCAACAGGAATACGGAGAAATTGTACAAATCTTAACACAGACATGTCATTTACTGACATACTGTAGAATGTCTTACTTTTGATTTAACTGTTACAATCCTGAAGTAAATCCTTCTAACGAGTTATGGAACAGCAAAACTTTATTCTATAGGTGAATGGGACTCTGGGTCTACCATCAGTAAACGGCGTTTAGTAATGATCACGTGATGCACGATCACGTGGTCGATAAGCTATTGCTTCCTTTGGAAATGACGTTCAATTTAAGAAAAGCATGAACACTACTTTTGATAGCGACCTTTATTATGCACGAATAATAATAGAGAGAACGTCAGCGTTAAAATGAATTCGCATTTTTTTTTTCAGTCAATTTTGCTTTTGTTTCATCTCGCTTAATATGTTAAATGTAGGTGAATTTTCGCGGAGTTGATTATCGGGGACCCCACCCCAGTTAAGAAAGAGAAAGAAAAATTCTTCGTCGTGTGTTTACGTCCTCCATAAAACGCCGCACAAGGACGTGGTCGTGTAGTGACGACAAAGAAATGCATCAAAAAGTGCGCTGAACGTGCAAAATTGTTGTTTTGCTTATCTGAGGCCCAGTCCACACAAATCCGGATATTTTTATTACTTTTTTTTACACGAAACGGCTTTCCGTCTACACGAAACCAGTGAATCCGGACGCCGAAATCGCATTGTTTTGAAACCGCTCTCCAGAGGTGTTTAAGGCACCGCCCACATGAATGTGGATAAAAAATATGCGGTTTCCTAAATGTCCGAATTCCTGTGGGCATAGCCTAAACCTATTGCTTTTCTGACGTTCTCGTTTTTGTCCTCGTCGTCCCTAATAAATCGACACAAACCTTGGACAACTAGATCGGTCCTCCGAGAGTAGTACCATCCTAGTCTGTTTGTAGCTATACACTGGATATTCCCAGTGTCCTCCAACTTAAGATCCCTTATCTCCAGTACGCCATTACTTGGTGATGTGTATCTAGGATCTGAGGAATTCAGAGGGACATATCCCCGTAACCAAGTAATGGCAGGTTCAGGATCACCTTCCGCTGTACAATTGAACACCGCCGTCCCTCCAACATATTTTACTTGACGAGATGGATGTCGTTTTACTTTTGGAAATCCTTCCGGCACATTTGAGGACGCTGTAAGAAAAAGATCAAAATGTTAGCCTTGGACGAATTCTGAACGGTAATAGATTCACACCGAAAATCGTGAAAAATATATCTTTTGCTCGGCCGTCCCGTGCGCGGCTCAACTTTTCCGCTACCCCCAAAAGGTACGCAGTACTTTTTACAAGGTAAAGTATAGTGTAGCTGTTAATTTTCATATGATGTTGTCATGTTAGCTTCACATCGTAGATAGAAACCTTAACAAAGAAAACACGAAAAACACGCGCGGTATATTGCCCACCTCCCCCTTCCCCGAGGCGTCCCCTCACGAAAGATGAGTTCTGGCGCGCGACTCGCGCGTTCCAATCGCTCTCCCATCTATCGACCGCGAGCAGTCTCTTATTTTTCTTGGTGAAGTTACTGCACGCGAAACCCAAGCCCGCTTTCCCAGATTGCGCGCGTCCTATTTTCTCTCGCTTGTAAGACGTAGAATTTTATTCCTCTTAATATTCTTTCATTATCAAAACATAAATTTAAGGGGGCAATTCATCCACAACTTTTAGATATTCTATTGTTTGAGGATGGTTATGTTGACACGCTTACTATTGCCTCTGGATTTAAACAGCTTTGAACTCTGCGTTATATCTATTTCGTTTTACGGAAAATCATAATCTTTTCTTATTTTTTTTTTCGTTTCCAACCCTCTGTTAACATTAGTATATAGAGCGTTTTCACTCACGTGGCCAGCATCTATACTAATTTATTGGAACAAAAGAAAGCATTTACATGAGAAAAGAGTTCAACTCCCAGAGGATTTTCTGGGTACACCAACATGGCCGCCGTTTCATCGTCTTGGAACACCAATATGGCCGCCGTGACGTCATGTGAAAACGCTCTATATTTATGTAAATAATATAAATTAATACTCTATCTGTGCTACTTAGCGGGTTAGCACTATCTTACAAATATGTATGTGAGGTTGTTGTTGTATCTTAGAGCCTGGCACAAGCTACATTTCTTTACATCACGGCACGTGCAGCAGGTGCATCAATCGATGCCACAGCACGTTTATTACAAGCAGAAGCAACGCCTGATGCAAAGCATGTGCTGTCTGGTGGATAGCACGTTAAGCATGTGCTGATAGCACGTGAAGCACGTGTTATGCGCGCATATCTGTGAACAAACGCACCACGGTGCTAACAGAATGAGATAATAATGAGAACAAGGCTTTTTGGATTCTTTATAATTACAAATTAAACTGCGTTTAATCAAATGCAGCAGCTTTCAAGCTCTCTGGGGCGCTATGGCACTCCCCATTTTTCGCCCCACCGCCAGAACACCCCTGAGAGCGTTAGAGTATTTTGGGTATATTCATTAATTTACAGCATTGATTGTCGCATTTATCCGCTGGAATTTTTTTATCGTTTTTTTGCTCAAAGACAGCAAAAAACGAGGCAAACGAATCCAATATTTGATATCAAAACATTCCATAAAAAGTGCTTTTTGTTATACATGTATCCCAGCTGGCAGCTGGAAATAGATGATAAAGTTCTGCCGTTAGATGTTTCATGAGCGAAGCTATTGCAATTCATCCACAGACTCGAAAATTCTATTAACAGATTTTCTTACAGTAAGTTTTTAATGTAGATGTGTCATGCCAGAAGGGGTAAAACAAATCGCAGAGACGAATTTGTAAGAGTTTCATAATACAGTGAAGCTTATCTCTTGGGAGGTGGACTTTCTGCAAACAATATTTGTCTGAAATAAGGCTCAAAAGATTAAGAGAAAAGTGTGGTCCATGGTAGCTAAGAAACAAAAATAAATACTGGATGAGAATAAATTTAGCAATAACGCACTCAAAAAATGTCATAAAGAACACTTCCACTAAAGTTTACCCGAGACGGCAATGCAAGTAAGACAACGGGTACGCGAATGTCAGCAACGGGAACGACTTCATATTAAAAACTACGTCTGGACCTCTAAATTTCATTATGGAGGGAAAAATTCTCTTTGCAACTTTTGATTCTGTGGATGAAATCCTATGGTGTTACCATTCAAACGAAACCTCTCGAGCAGTACGTTCGCACTTTGCTATTCATTTTTCTGTATTTTTATAACAGGAAATTGAAGAGTCTTTGTCTGATTTCATATTAGCGTAAAGGGTTAAATAAATGTGATGAACCTATGCCTCCTAAGCTGGTTTTGCACTTACGACGGTTCGTGCATTTCTGTTGATTTTACTATGTGCACCACTCATTAAAAATCACATCTCTCTTACTATGACAAACAATTAATGAAATGCAAAGTCTAAGAACTGTCTTCTTTGCTTACTTTGCAGTATCGCTAAAATAACCTTTAATCTTTAGGGGTCGCAAACACTCCACAGCAGAAACAATGGAACAATCGGTGCAGTCTTCACAAATATTTGTACTAAAACCAAACAAACTTTAAACAAGACTGCACTTATCAGTTTCCTGTTAGGCACATGGTGAATTGTGTTTGAGGAAATTGATCCTGTATTTAATGTAACTTTCTTCTCCCTGATAACAAGCAAAACCTCTGCAGTGTGCTCTAAACGCATCGAAACGAGCAGCAAGCCGCATGTAGAGTTGTATAATTTCTTTTTATTGGTTAGTTCGTTCGTTTCTCTCTCTTTTTTTTAATATTATTATTTTGAACTCTAGATGTGTACTTAAACTGATACCAACTTGGTGGGCTGGAAAAGCAAACAGCTAAAACAAAACTGTTTGTTTTTGAAAAAATAGGAGAAAGCAGGCTTCAGATAGCATCATTTAATCGGGCGCTCATCTTATCTTAAAATGGACTAAAACGTGTGATGGTTTTAACAAAAACCTGGCGCTTTTTTTCCCATCATTCGACACGTCAAGAGCCAACAGGTAAAAAACTTACTTCCTACAGTGGTCGAGAAAAAGTTTTTTTGTATCATATATCATCAAATAAAAATCCGACTATAACGTAAACTTAAGTAGATAGAAAAAAAACACTAAGAAAATCCAAAAGTCTGAGAAATGTAAGCAAGAAAAGAAAAAATCAAGTTGAGGCAGTTTTAAGAACACTATACCGACAATGAACCTGCAGAAAGCAACTTACATACCGTCTGTGGAAAAGTGACGAAACAGAGAATGGAGATATAAACGACAAACAATGCGAAAAAATAATATCTGTAAAAGAAGTGAATTCTTTGGTTGCTATTGGATTAGATTAAAAAGGTAACTTTTACAGATTAGAGATAAGCAAATAGTATCTAAAGTTCATTTGTCGGAACCGACCAAAAGTTAAAATTCTTCGCGGTGGCTTGTAAATCGGCAATTATTGCTCTTTATTTTATGCGTGGTCTCCTAAATTGCTTGTGTGTGCTCAGCGCACGAACGCCACGAAGAAAACGATCAGCGGTATTTCAAGAAACTGCCATTTTCATAGAACAACAAAAACGTACTCTTGTACAAGGAAGTTTACAGGCCAGATTTGCTTGATCTTTCTTGAAGGCTAGGCAATTTTAAAATAACAGGTAAGTGCTCACAGTACAAAAACATTTTTTACACTTGCATGAAAATCCCTAAAATCCAGTGGGATTTTTTTCCAGTGGAATACAGAACATTTAGCGTCGATTCTTTTTTTATAAACGCCTGATCACAGGTGAACAAAACATTGACCCCCAGTCCATGGACCAGTCAACTGTTTTTGGCGAACTGTTTAACTTAAAAACAAAAAAAAATCTGAACTTGTAAGAATAGACTCATACTTTTCTTTGAGGGATGTACAGCACAAAATGAACTTCGCGTGAACGTAACTAATAAAATTTTCCATAGTCAGTTTCATAATTATTTGAATTAAGATCCACACTTACCTCCTCTTCTTCTATAAACTTGTAAAAAAGCTTGTTTTGAAGTCGAAGAGCCCATCGTATTTGTAGCCCTGCAGGAGTAATTTCCTTGGTGCCTTAAAGGACGGAGATATAGAAAACGCAACAGCTCACCGTTCCCATTCATGATTGGATACTTGACATAAAAATAGCGTCTACTGTCGCCGAGACGCTTGTTATCCTTGTACCATGTAATGTTAGGTGTGGGTGTTCCAGTAACTTTACATACGAACTGTGCAGTGTTTCTCTCAACACCGGCATTTGTCGCCGACGTGAGAGTGGCTGTTGGAGCTGTGGAGACAAAGATTGAATAAAAAATCGTTGGTATTTTCATCAGCAGGATGTAGGAGGACTATTTCAGGGGTATCCAATGATGGTTTCGTCCACAATGCATTGAAACCAATTTTAGGCTATCCAAAGTAATTTTAGATTTCTAAAATTGCCTTCTAAGCCACACTATATCTTTTTGGTCATCCTAGGGCAACTTGAGCCTTTTCAAAATTACAAGGGCTTCAGGAACATTTTCTTGAAATTTTAGAAGGATGCACAATCTAAAGCTTTATGACGGTGAGAATTTTTTTGATTACTCTGCCCATCACATTATCGAAATCCGAAAATTTTAGTTTCCTTTTTCTAAAAATTATAGCTCCATGGGGAGGGAAACGTGAAAAATTAAAGTTCAAATAATGGTAGGAAATTTATAAGATCAGCGTCAAAAATCGTTCATGAACAGAGTGGTCATCTAGATATTTTAAGCTACCTGCTAGCTATAGAAACCTCTAGGCAATATTTGCTCCTGTGAACAGGTATGTTGCACAACACAGTCGGTTGGTGCTCTGTGCTAGTTACACACGAATCTTTGTATAATTTGTTTTGATCTCTACAATCTGCAAACTACATACAACTCAGTTGAACTGAAAACCTATGAAATATAATGAGTAATTTGTAATGCAGCTGTAAGCAAATATTGCTTATTTACCCAACAGATCTATTCACAAGTGTTATAGAGCTGACTATAATTCAGCATTCTGTGTGACAATACAGGATTGTTAGGAGATCAGACCTTTTACAGGATCAATTTAATAACAGTGCCTGAAATACATGTATGTATACTGAGTTGTGCCGCCAAAAAACTCAAGTACTTGAGTAAATAACAATAAGTACATGTATTTTAGTAACACTCAGGGGCACCCATTGTCAATTTTCGGAAAATATCTGTTCGGATGACGATTTGAGATCTAAAATTTTCGGAACATTTGTTGTAAAATTTCTTGCTTGCCTGCCTCTCCTAGGATTTGCGAACATCTAAATAAAGGTATAATTGCCCATTTTTAACAGATTATTACCCTAAAAAGGTCACCTAGAATTGTCGGGAACCTTTTTTCTGGTTGAAATTTTCGAAAAGTAAGTTTTGATCCCTATAATTTTCAGATCACTAGACTTTCAGCTAGGAAATCCGAACAGATGAAAAAAATATGTTTAACAATGCTATGTTTAAGAGGTTTTGAACTATATTCTCGTTGGGTGCCCTTAAACACTATTATAGGAGTAAAAATGAGATTTGTATAAAATAAGATTGGAAAGTAAAACCTTCTGAACTCTTAGCAAATGCAGTGGAGAAATACAAGCAACAAAGAAATCCCAGGAAGAATCTACAGAGTGTTGTACCCGAGCTCACATCCATGACATTTGATGTTAAAATGTGTACAGTATGCAGTGTAGTTTAGTAGTTAGCTGTGTGTCACAACAAGCTAGTTTAGGTTACCTCATATGACGGACATATGATAATTATTATTTTGACATTAATATGTAAACACAAACAAATCCTGTGATTTTCAGAATGGAGTGTTTTGATTTATGTTAAAATAGTGAATAGTGGAGCAAGCATAAGTGTGTGTGAAAATTGCCACCTAGGGTGACGTACTCAGCCTGAAAAGAAAGACTCAGCGTGAAAAGAAAGTCATGTCCAATAGCCCGGGGCTAATGGATTTTGGTTTCGGGCTAGTGAATTCTGTTCTTAACTTGCCCGATGGGCAAGTGAATTTTTTTGGGAAATTGAAATTACAGAAGGATTGTAATATATATCCTGCTAATTAAAAAAGGTTTTTTGGCTTGCCCAAATGGCAGGCTGTAAAACTGACTTTCTTTGCACCCTGCATACTGTGTTTCTACAAGTTCATGTGAATTGTAAAAGGTGGTTGAAACATTTGAGTCTGAGGATGAAATCCTAAAGCGTGACCATTTGCATGAAAGTTATACTAAGCGGCACCTTCGTGGTGCTCAACTTACTTTGTTGTTCAACATAATTGAAGGCATATGTCCTAAATTCTAACACCCTTTCTCCTTTATGTGTTGTTATTGTTTTGTTTTGTTTTTTTTTCTGGCATTTTTGGTATTTATAAATTAAAGGTATATGAAGTGTGTAACCATTATACACTTTGCTGTATCACTGTGGATAGGACATGAACTCACAGTCTAGAAGTGATTAATACACTGTATGTAATCAGCTTGTCTAATATTATTTTAAGATTGTGCATCAAAATCACCAACTGTGTGGAAGTTAACGTTCCATGTGAGCTGGGATTTTCATATGCACTGGCATTCTGCTTGCTTCACTATTTGGGGGGTATAATGGAATGTATAGAAGTGATTATGTAATCAGTGTGTTCTCTATAAGTACATCTAAACACAAATAGCAACATTCAGAAACAGAATAGTATTAAAGTCAAAACATACGTAAGTGGTATACAGTGAAACAGTGGTCACAACTAGAGATGTCATTTGCACGAAATAGAACGGAGTCTTATAACTATAACTATTTTGTCAAAGCTATTAACGAAAGTAGCTTTTGAGAAATTTAAGCTGAGCTTTTAGCATACATGTATGCTGTCAATTACCAATTGTGTTGTAATATGGTATTGGAAAGGTTTTTTTTTACATATTTGTGTGGAAAGTTCACATGCATGCCCAAAAGTCAATGAACCATTGTTGCTTATGTTATTGCTGCATCAGTACACCTATTACCCTTAATTATGATAACAACAAAAATGCTTTTATTCAATATATGTGTTGACTGAATGCTCAATCATGGGAATTTAAAAAACAAAGGCATACAGCTGTAAGACCCGTCAGGTATTTATCACAAAATTGGTCACTTACCAGAGCTTTCTTCTTTCAGACCGTAAGTCAGTTCAAATTGGATTTTCACAGATTAAGTGGTTATATCTATAAATGTAAGCTGGTTAGGAGAATTTTCATTCTCTCCCAAACATAAACCTTATCTCTGCTTAAATCATTCATGTGTCTTTTTGGTGACATCATGCTTCTGCAAGCATAAACTGTGCAGAAAGCATGGTCAATGTGCTCTGTGTCATAAGTCATTAGGTTCGGTTAATCTTGTCCCCCACACCCTATGAATTCCACATTGTTAATCAGTATAGAAACAATCGTACAGTTTTACATGTAAAATTTTACAATAATATAATTTTGTGAAAGTGTTAAGTTAGTCTAGTCTAGAGGCCATGCTCTTTGAGAAATTTCTTTAATAATTTAGCTTAGAATGGGCTGTCAGTTAGTTGAGATATGCAAAAAGAAATTCTCCTCATGCTTGCTTTTCTTTCCTTGTGTCTTGACTTACTGTGAGCTCTTGTGTCCCTTGACAGGTGTGGCCTAGAAGACACCAGGGAATACTGTTGGGCGGCACTAATCCAGGGTGGTGTCTCCTAATTAGCTCTGCCTTCTACAGTGTATACGCGACTTAATTTACCTTACATGATCATGTCTGGACTGTACTACACTTATTGATCAGTGTACAGAAAATGAAAGATATACCAAAATTAACATTCACTAACAAGCCATGTGTATAATATTATTTAAAAAGACCCATGCTAATGTTCTCAGCATCATGCAAACATTTTGTGTTATTTGTACTGTGTGATAATCTCTTCCATCCTAAACTATCTTTAATCCTTGAGTAAACAAACTCAAACTATAATCCCAAATTCAAGTAATGCATTGACAAAGTGTGCAATGTAATTGCCACAACAAAAAAATAGATATCTCACATATTTTGTTCAGTTGTTCTGATGAATGTTGGATTTCACCTTGTGCAAATATTATGCAAATGAGAAAAAATAGTCTCATGTTCTCGCTTATTTGCATTAGATTCAACACATGTGAAATCCAATTTTTGAACCAGGGCTCGTGTCATTCAAGTAAACATGCATTAATTAATAATCAATATTATTAATTAATGAAAGTATTAAGTTGTATGCAATCAGATACGTGCAGCTACAGTACAGAGCCAGTCTGGCGGACTAGGTATTTTAATTAAGACCTGGTTTTAGATAGATAATGCAAGTTTGGTAGAAAATCTGATAGATGTAGAGAATTTATGTTATTTTAAGAGTTTTTAGGAATGGAATCATCCAAAAAATTTAGTTCTTAATGAATGTGTTAGCATTCTTTTGTTGATTCTGACGTAGCTCACAGCCATTGTATGAGTTTTGGGGAAAATTTTCTCACCCCATTCTTTTCCTCTGCAAGTACAAGTGCTGGTGGCTCTCACCAAAATTTTCCTCAAACTTACACAAGTGAGTCTGCTTGCAGGCTAATTTTCACTCAGCTCTTTTCACAGCAAAACCAGGCCGACAGGCATCTCACCTAATTATTACATCCTTATGCTAAAATTAGATGATGACTGAAATTAATGATGAAAAAAACAAAATCAATTCGTTAATCTTTAGAGAGCAGTTGTTTTGCTTTGCTGATAAAACAAACCTATCACAAGTTATCTGTAAGTTTGACCTTTAGAAAAATGTAATTTGCAGTTGATTTTTAGCTTTGGACAAGTGTAAGCAGGATGGTAGGACAAAGGTACATGTACCATAGCAAAGACACAATTTGCTGATATATCACATGCAAAACCAAGTCAACAACTATTTGACAAAGATGTTGTTGAAAGGTTTTGGGGAATAATATGGACAGTAGGACGCCGACGTAACTTAACACCAGGTTAGATCATATTCATACCCAGTAAATAACTCCATATCAGCGTTTTGACCAGTCTAGTTTATGTTAACCCAGTTGAATAAGATTGCATCCAAGGTTATTGTGCTAAAACCTGATAGAAAGCAGGTCTTATACACTGGTAGTAGACGTTAGATCTCTATTTGTAATGATAAATGCTGTTGATAGATCTATGGATAAGATGACCATGAAAGGGTCCCTTAATTACAGAGAGGGGGTAAAGGTTCCTAAAGAGATTAGTTCGAGTTTAAATTTAATAGTGTTTATAAGTTGCTTTAAAAATGGAAAATCTTACTGTATTCTTTATGAAAAGGTACAAGAATAGAAAATCATAACTGTAGAAGCATCTGATTGCCATATGGAGATTATTGAAAGTAAAAAAGTGGAATGGCGGCGAAGAGGTGTAAATGTACATTGTACATGAAATGTTATACTGAAAAATATCAAATGGCCACAAAGATGAAATAGAATATCTCCCTGTTCCATAAATAGTTCAAGCTCTGCCTCCTCAGGAAGTTTTTATAAAACAATCTCTTTGTGATCGGAAATTTTCAAGAGATGAATTTCCACCCACTACCAGTACCTAACATGTACTTGTGCCACGCCAACACCAGTCCGGGGGGAAAGGGGTACGCCCTAAAATGGTCTTATATATTGTTAGGAGCTCTTGAAATGGGGAGGCTCCGTCCGAAAGGGGTACCTTTTTCAGGCTTCGGGTTTATGAAAGGGTAGCAAAATCTGTACTTTTGGTTTGTAGCTAACAGGTGCATTTTAATGCTGTGAAGAAGTTCAGAAAACGTTCTGGTTTTAGAAGGTATATGGCGAAAGGAGTCAAGGGGAAGGACCCCCAGGGCCACTAGTCCCCTAACTTTTAACCCAGTTGGTGGTAAAATTTGATTGTTCTAGACAACAAAAGAAGTTTTCTCAGACGTGACAAATTTTGAGCTTTTTAAAATATACAGAGATGTTGACCTTAATTTATATTCGTACTTTATAAACGCAAATAACTGAATATTATAGCGGTCGCTTTGTGTCTTAACCGCAGCGAGAGGCTGACCTGAAAAAATGAAATTGCCTTTCACATTTACAAAAGAAGACACCCATTGTTTATCAAAAAACGTGGAAGGAGTAAAATAATACGTAAAAGAAGTGTACCTAACATTTTCGCGGAGAGGGAACGTTTCCGAAACGCATTCCTCTATATGATCACAGTCAAGATTGAAAAACAATACAGCTAGAACTTGTCGCAAACATTCATGCTTTGTTATCTCCAGGTTAAAAAAATAGCGAAAGCCAAAACCTTATCAACTTAAGCATAAATCTGATGTGTGCCTTAATGATGATCTTAAAAGCATTTAAATATTTTTTAACAAAATACTCGGCACTCAGTGCTCCAAATGGCGTTGCAAATGCGTGACTGTACCCTTAGTATTGAAGCTTCGGCATTCTAGCGATAAAACGTGTAAGACTAAGTTTTTGCTCAACGCTCGATATCTTGTGCTCTTTACCTAAAGTCTAAATATTTTGATTTCATGCAATAAATAATAAAGTGGGGTTGTTGATGAAAAAACGTGATACAAAAATTTCCATCACCCTAGATTTATTGTCCCTAAGCCTGAGGCTAAACAGATATAGACACCAACTCAACACAGCGGAGGTGTAAAGTCTCAGTCATGACTAAAATTATCGTTATTTTTTTGGAATTCTTTTAAAAAAAATTCAATTACCAGGTAACTATTAAATTGACCTACTAACAAGGTACTTTTCGAACTTATTTTCCCGGTGCACTATACTAAACGAACAAGTCTGTTGATGTTTATGTCGAAATAATAAAAATGGAGGAATATGCAATCACATGCTGAGCCATTGTTGTCAACGAGGATATCCTTTTTCCGAGCGAGCTGAAGTCTTGAAATCCTGATTTACTTCGAGGTACAATATCCAGGACTAATATAACCGAGTCCCCGACGAACGAACTGCTAAATTTGTCCAGTATTGGACACACGGTTTGTCAATTACGGGCTTCAAAAGATGGATATTAAAGCGAGATATTTGTAATCACGAAAACTAGCGAGTTCACGTACTCGACCGTAAACATGCGACCGCCCTTTCAGCATGAAAATCATGTGTTGTATCTGGTAAGAATGAGAACAACCCTTGCCTCTTCGATGTGTCGCAATTCGTGATTCCACTGAAAACCAGTGAAAATAATGCCCGGAAGATAAATTTTTTTTCACGGGAATCGGCTTTTCGCATAGGTTATTCCGCAAATGCGGTGTCCATTTCTAAGCTATTCAACAAACATAACTCTCGCTTAAGCGTAGAGACCAGGTCTGGGTCATCATTAAGGCCACACAAGCGTGTATGATAAGAAATAACGAAGATAGCAATGATAATTAAGTTAATTCAGATTTGCTTCGAGAAAGCATTCATTTATTAAATCGAACGATTAGTTTCGAGCGCGTAGCAACACGTTTGTACAGAGAAAGTTCATTTATACGCACTCGTTTGTGAAAAGTAAGCTAAGACGACTGCGATGAAAGGCAATGATGATTACATTCGTCAAATATCATTTATCGAAGAAGCAAATGGCCCTAAAAATCATATAGCCGCGTATGGGCACACTGTTTGCGTTCGGAGTAGTCAAGTATTGTTTACAAAATTATCAAATTCACGAAGGCCTTGATTTGCGAAATCGCCTCAAATAATTTGTTGAAGTGCCTTCAGAATTAACAGAGCTTCTATCTGCGTAGATTTTAGACAATATAATTGGTAGCTTCTTGGAGAATATCGCACTCAAAGCTTTGCGTTTTCATTCATCTCGAGTCAGCTAAAAACCATTTAAATAAAGTAAACCTTTTCATGGGGAACTAAAGTGAGAAAGAACGGAAGTCATTCTAGAAAGATATATCTTCTTTAAATAAACAATTTCTAACTCATTGCTTACCTTCGCTTTGGCCATAAACCACACAGGAAAAAATCCACATCCCGAGAAGCAAAGTTTTGTTTCTTTGACTCGATAATGCCATTTTGATTACTGTCTTGGTATCAACTTGTAGCTTTCACCCTGCCGCTGCTTGTCGATTTCACAGCTTGTTGATTTCAAGGCCCATGCAAAGCGTCCACTAAGTTCTTTGAAAGAAAAGCCAAAATATCTACAGTTGGTTTTTCAAATTCATAGCCGTAGTGATAGCGAAACATACGTGAATGAACGATCTAAACTTTTTGTGCAAACAGCTTGCTATAATGCTACACAATCGCTCGTTTAGCTACGGCGTTGTTTGAAATTTTCTTGACAGATGAGAGTTGACATGACTGAATTGAAGCTACCCCACGTGACAAGCGCTAGAGCGTGACTTACTTTTGCACCAAATAAAACCCGTCTTCGAAATACTACAAAGACCAACATACCACAGATGTCTACGGATTAAAGCGAGTATTGTATTTGATTTTCCAATATACACAATCATAAATCCCAAGTGACTTTCTGGCATAGATTGATGCTGATTGTTTGTTGAGGCTGAAAGAAGCCAGTATTTTGGACTGTGGAATCTTGGAGGGGGTCTTCTCCTTGTGAATTTCGAGTGACCTGTTGTGTACAACCTGTGTACTCTGGCTTAGCCAGAGGTATGGAGTTTTTTATTTTACCCCTTTCAACAAAGCCAAGGAATATAATAGCAGCCCAGGGTCCCAAGAGAGAAAGAGACAAAAAACTCTTCGCGCCCAAAAACTTTGAATGTATTCTATTTTTGACAGAGTTTTGACTCGACGGCACTCCCTAGACCCAGGGTCCCTCTCGGTTGTTTACCTAACTTTTGGTATTTAGAAAGGGTGGAATACAGTGCAATATTAGTATACTCGAGGCCGGTCTGCGGTTTCTTCGCCTTTTTTCAAGGGTGTAAACATAAATTGTAAAAGTACGGAAATCCGTTTTCAAATAATTTCCGTGAATTTTACTTTCAAAAATATTTACGTCTCAGTCACAGATATTGGATTAAGGATATTTTGGCAGCAATATAATTATGAAAAGTCCTTCGGTCATGTGCTTATTTTACATATTCTTAGTTTTAACATTTTATTTCAAGTTAAGATGTGTAAAATTCTTCACATGCAATGTTGACCAACATTCAGAACAGAAAGAGTTTGTTTTTTTTTTGACGAGCAATTTCAACACTTAGGAAGGAAATGAAGTCGTGTTGAATTGAAAGATAACTGAAAATTGTTTTCCCTCCCGAACGAGTAAGAATAAGTCTCCACCGGAGTATCAATAAAAAACTTAAAAAAAAAACTGAAGAACAGCCAGACTTGGTAACACCTCTGGAAACAGAAAACGAAAATGTTTTGAGTTACACTCTTTTTTTTATATAAGAATGTTGTTTTTCCGGCCCAGGCTGAATATTCTTATTTTTCTGCCGATTTTAGGCTGAAAATATTCTTGTATTATTCTTATGTTATAGCTTATGTCATTTCCGTTTTAGAATATATTGGGGTATCAAGTATAGTTAGTGCAGGTTTTTGCGCCTTGTTGGCAAGTTTTGCCGTTCAGAGAATGGAATAAGTTGAAAACATATAATTGTATGGTATTTACAGTTTTTGAACACACAAAATTATATCCTTTTCAAAACCTCAACCTGGGGTTTATTCTTAAAATATTCTTAAAATTTCGCAAATTTCAGCCTCGATATTCTTATAAAATATATTCTTATAGAAAAAAAAGAGTGTATTAAACCAAATACACCCGTTGAAGTTGTTGAAGATTAAAACAATGGAATGGTACAGTACAAATACCGGCATATATCTTTGATGGCTGCAAGTAAGAACTTCTGAAACTACGGAATTCAACCCATCATCTTGGTTCCATAACAGATCTAAAAAAATAGTTTCTCCAACTCTATATTTTTACAATCGTGTTCTTTTCGATTTATTCAGAGTTATACGCCATGTTCTTTTCAATTACGAATGCCATAGTTTGGTTTTTTTGTTTCCAGGAGTGTATCGTCTCGATCTTACCCAGTCCCGGACTGTTCTTCGGTTTTTAAACGTTTCTATTTTTTGTCCTGAGCGCTCAAATCCTTCGTCAACCTCAAGAAACTATTTCAGAATGTCGGTCGTTCTTGCGTGCCGAGACAGCAAGTGTAGGATCAGTCTGCGGCCGGCCGTGGACCGGCCTGGATGCGCCTGCAGACCCCTACGGCTAGAGACTGACTGGCTAACTATGGCTCTAGTCTGAGCTGAAATGATGGGAAAATGGCGCGTTTTGCCGTTTGCGCGGCTTCATCCTTGATTTTGAGGGGGCTGGGGCTTTGCTGTTCCACTTATTCTGTCCAACATCTTGGACAAAATAAGTGGAAAATTTAGGCACATCCCTTCCCCCCCCCCCCCCCCCACAAAAAAAAAATAAAACCCTCAAAGAAGAGAAAATATCTCGTTTTGCCCTTTGCGCGGTTTCATCCTCGATTTGGGTTAGGGGAGGATTGGGGTTCGCTGTCCCATTTTATTCTGTCAAAGATTTTTGAAGTCTGACCTAAGTGTATGCGCTGTCTTTATTGACATTCACTCTCATCTTAATCACTTTTCTGAATCTATGGAATTTTTACTTTGACCTCTTCTTTGAATGGAGAAAAAAAATTGGGTGCCCCAGACTGCAGGTAACAAAATTCCTTGGCCTTTGCCATCATGTTTGTTGAAAATTACAAACTTTACAATTTTTTTCGGAGGAGTGGCTTTCCACAAACATCTATCCAGTGATACATGTAACCACTTTTCAATCTGAAAGCTCTCCGGAGTGGAATCTGATTTTTGAAAACGCCGTGTTTCGTTTTTCTCGTGTAGACGGATGTAAACCAATATTTCGACAATCGATGACATAACAACGGAATGTTTCACTGCGCGCCACCTTGCCTTTCTTTAACACTGATAGTATATCTCAATATACTTTTTTTTCTTTGGAGTAAAATGTGAATCATGTTCTTATACAATACAAGCCCTTCTTTTACCGCCAATCGATAAAACGCCTCATTCATCAGATGGCTGTTTACAAGGGAGACCTCGGAGGGTCTGATAAAGTAAGGATACCTAACGTTTTAAATAAGGAATACAACTTCCTACATATTTCCAACTTACCTTATCTTTTTTTGATTCCAAAAGGGAGTTACTTAGTCGTCAACGGTGTACCTGTAATAACAATAAAATAAGAGTTGTTAAAGACTAACATTGCTTCAAAAAGTGGTGTTGGTGATTTATGGTAGTGAAACTATAAAAACTTTTCAATCGACAGATAAACGCACCGCGTTGCTGTAAATAATCGGAATCATTAAATTAGCAAGCAATCATCGGAGCCAGGCCGGAATTAAACGCGAGGCACAGTCAGTGTGAATGACTGTTGGTCGTGGATGTTGTCTTTACGTAACGTCTTTCTAAATGTCTGAAATACAATACTGCGTCGACAAAAGAGCTCACATCAAATTTCAGGCGGGGCTCTAAAACTGTGTGAGGCAGGTGTCATGTCATTTTCCCCTGCAGGCAAAGGCGTCAATTTTCGGAAAATATCTGTTCGGAAGACCATTTGAGATCTAGAATTTTGGGGAACATTTGTTGTAAAATTTCTTGCTCGCTTGCCTCTCCTAGGATTTTCGAACATCTAAAAAATGGTATAATTGCCCATTTTTAACGGATTTTTACTTTAAAAAGATCACCTTAAATTTTCGGGAGCCTCTTTTCTGGCTGAAATTTCGAAAAGTTAAGTTTTGATCCCTGTATTTTTCGGATCACTAGACTTTCAGCTAGGAAATCCGCACAGATAAAAATGTTTAGGGGATAAAAATACGCCTATATCTACCGTTTAAATACTAAAATACGTTTAACTATGCTATGTCTAGGTGGTTTTGAACTATATTCTCGTTGGGTGCTCCTGGGTTCCTTAAATGCGAAAGTAATCAAAATCAAACTTACTGTATCATGGAGGCGAAGCTTAGAATGCACATTCTTCAAATATGAAACACTTAGCAGTTAAGGTCAATCTCTGATGCAAACAGCTATTTCGAGAAAGGTCGGAAAAAGTACACGCGACAATCCCGTAAGGTATTGTGGGTGGTTTTAAGTTCCCTGTTTTTCAAAGGAATTTGAAAGAATGGCAGGAGAGGCCACGGACATATGCCGTTGCAAGTGCTAAAGGAAAGCAACAAAAGTAGGTTCGACAGCTACAAAGCCAGGAACAGTGTATTGATCATATCCCATATTACCTTTCGGGATTGTCGCGTGCACATTTTTTCCCACAACCTTTCTCAAAATAGCTGTATACAAAGCAGACCACTCAGGACCACTCTCCAAAACATCTATGATTACGCGGTCGTAAACCACTCTTCCCACTGTTTTCCCAGGCAAAAAGACTATGATGCGAGACTATACTAGTTTTGTTGCAAACGAAGTCGTCACTACTTATTTACAAACAATTAACTGGAATAATATTTGAAATGATACCGATGTTAACTAGTCATTTTTTTCAAATTCCATATAGCGAAAACAGCCGTAACAAATAAATGCACACCTTGAGAACTAAACGTCTTGCTACATCGTGGTTGCCCAAAAGATTACAAGCCGGTGAGAAAAACTATGAGAATAAATTCCTATTTAATTGGTACTAATAAATTGTACAGAAAAAAGATTGCAAATGCTTGATATTGGAATAAAAAAAATTATACGCCAAACGTACACACGATCAAATCAAATTAAACTAACACAAATTTGCAAAGTCAGCGGAAATTGGAATCAAATTGGAAACTGATGGCAACTTACGGGAACTATAATTGCTTGTGAAGTCCCTCAGGCTAAGAATTCATTCTCTGATCAATTTACTTTAGCTAATTAAACCTACAGCTGCCAAATGGCACTTTTTCTTTTGATCCAATTAACCCAAATGACATCTATTTCCAGTTTAATTGCTGACTAGCTGAGTCAAAAGGGTGGAATACAGCGCAGTATTAGTATACTCGAGGCCGATCTGCGGTTTTTTCGCCTTTTTTCAAGGGTGTAAACATAAATTGTAAAAGTGCGGAAATCCGTTTTCAAATAATTTCCGTGAATTTAATTTCTAAAATATTTACGTCTCAGTCACAGATAATGGATTAAGAATATTTTGGCAGCAATATAATTATGAAAAGTCCTTCGGTCATGTGCTTATTTTACATATTCTTAGTTTTAACATTTTATTTCAAGTTAAGATGTGTAAAATTCTTCACATACAATGTTGACCAACATTCAGAACAGAAAGGAGAGTTTGTTTTTTTTGTTGAGCAATTTCAGCACTTAGGAAGGAAATGAAGTCTTGTTGAATTGAAACATAATTGAAAATTGTTTTCTCTCCTGAACGAAGAAGAATAACTCTCCACCGGTGTATCAAAAAAAACTTTTTTAAAAAAACTGAAGAACAGCCAGACTTGGGAACACTTCTGGAAACGGAAAACGAAATTGTTTTGAGTTATTAAACCAAATTAATGGACCAGTTGAAGTTGTTGAAGATTAAAACAATGGAATGGTACAGTACAAATACCGGCATATCTTGAATGGCTGCAAGTAAGAACTTCTAAACCCATCATCTTGGTTCCATAACAGATCATAAAAAACAGTTTCTCCAGCTCTATATTTTTACAATACTGTTCTCTTCGATTTATTCAGAGTTATACACCGTGTTCTTGTGAATGCCGTAGTTTCGCTTTTTTTTGTTGTTGTTTTGTTTTTTGGTTTCCAGGAGTGTATCGTCTCGATCTTACCCAGTCCGGCTGTCCTTCGGTTTTTAAACGTTTCTATTTTTTGCCCTGAGCGCTCAAATCCTTCTTCAACCTCAAGAAACTATTTCAGAATGTTGGTCATTATTGTGTGCCGGGACAGCAAGGGTAGGCCCAGTCTCCGGCCGGCCGTGGACCGGTCTGGATGCGCCCACAGACATCTACCGCTGGAGACTGACTGAGTAACTATGGCTCTAGTCTGAGCCGCAATGATGGGAAAATGGCGCGTTTTGCCGTTTGCGCGGCTTCATCCTTGATTTTGGGGGGTTGGGGGTTTGCGGTTCCACTATATTCTGTCCACTGAGATCTTGGACATAACTAGGAGCCCATTGGCTCGCGACAAAATAAATGGAAAATTTAGACCGGCTCTCACCCAAAAAAGCATCAAAGAAGAGAAAATAGTGCGCTTTGCCCTTTGCACGGCTTCATCCTCTATTTGGGGTGAGGGAGGATTGGGGTTCGCTGTCCCATTTTGTCTGTCTAAGAGTGGGGTCTGACCTTATTGACATCCACTCTCATCTTAATCACTATTCTAAATCTATGGAATTTATCTTTAGTTACTTTTCTTTGACCTCTTCTTTGAATCGAGACCAAATAAAGGGAGTTCCCCTGACTTCAGGGAACAAATTCTTTGCCTTTGCTATTATGTTTGTTGAAACTTTTCGACAACCGATTACATAACAGTACTCTCATCTTGGCTTTCCATGAACATGTATCCTGGTATCCTACGATAAACACTTTTCAGTCTGAAAGCTCTCCGGAGTGGAATCTGATTTTTGAAAACGCATTTTTCCCGTTTTTCTCGTGTAGGCAGATGTAAACCAAAATTTTCGGCAACCGATGACATAACAATACACTTATCTTGGCTTTCCATGAAAATGTATCCTACGATAAACACTTTTCAATCGATCTGAAAGCTCTCCTGACCTTCCTGAGTGGAATCTGATTTTTGAAAACGCATTTTTCTCGTTTTTCTCGCGTACGCGAATGTAAACCAAAATTTTTGACAACCGATGACATAACAATACACTTATCTGAAAGCTCTCCGGAGTAGAATCCGATTTTTGAAAAAGGCTTTTTTCCCGTTTTCTCGTGTAGGCAGATGTAAACCAAAATTTTCGACAACCGATGACATAACAATACATTTATCTTGGCTTTCCATGAACATGTATCCTAAGATGAACACTTGTCAATCTGAAAGCTCTCCGGAGTGGAATCCGATTTTTGAAAACGCCTTTTTCCCGTTTTTCTCGTGTAGACAGATGTAAACCAAAATTTTCGACAACCGGTTACGTAACAATACCTGCACTTATCTTGGATTTCCATGAACATGTATCCTACGATAAACACCTTTCAATCTGAAAGCTCTCCGGAGTGGAATCCGATTTTTGAAAACGCGTTTTTCCCGTTTTTCTCGTGTAGGCTGATTTCGACACCCGATGACATAACAATACTCTTATCTCATCGATCTTGAACGCGATAACACGGAATGTTTCACTGCGCGCCACCTTGTCTTTCTTTACTACTTATTTCAATTTCGGTACTTTCTTTTCTTTTGAGTAAAATTTGAATCATGTTCTTATACAATACAAGCCCTTCTTTTACCGCCAATCGATAAAACGCCTCATTCATCAGATGACTGTCCACAAGGTAGACCTCAGAGGTTCTGATAAAGTAAGGATAACTAACTTTTTAAATAAGGAATTTGTGTTTTCCACTTTAAGTTTAAAACTTCTACAACTTCCTACTTATCTCCAACTTACCTTATCTTTTTTGGTTCCAAAAGGGAGTTACTTAGTCGTCAACGTTGTACCTGTAATAACAATAAAATAAGATTCGTTTCAAACTGACATTGCTTCAAAAAGTAGTGTTGGTGATTCATGGTAGTGAAAGTATAACAACTTTTCAATCGACAGATAAACGCACCGCGTTTCTGTGAATAACCTGAATCAATAAATTAGCAAGCAATCATCAGAGCCAGGCCGGAAATTAAACGCGAGAAGCAGTCAGTGTTAATGACTGCTGGTCGTGGTTGTAGTCCTTATATAACGTCTTTCTAAATGTCTAAAGTAGAATATTGCGTAGACAAAAGAGCTCACATCAAAATTATTTTGTCAAGCCTAGAGGATTGAATGTCAGGCGGGACCCTAAAACTGTGTCAGGCAGGTGTCACTTTTCCCCCAGCCGCAGGCATAGGCCTCTTTTCCCTGGTAAGGCTTCTACTCTGAAAAAATTTCTCCGAGATGGCTGTTTGTGTTTTATTTTTGATGATTTCTCGGATTTTTGTCCGGGTTCCTTAAATGCGAAAGTAATCAAAATCAAACTATCTGTATCATGGAGGCGAAGCTTAGTATGCACATTCTTCAAATATGAAACACTAAGCAGTTAAGGTCAATCTTTGATGCATATACAAAACAAACCACTCTCCAAAACATCTATGATTACGTGGTCGTTAACCGCTTTTCCCACTGTTTTCCCATGCGAAAAGACTATGAGGGGAGACTATACTAGTTTTGTTGCAAACGAAGTCACTTCTTTTTTACAAACAATTAATTGGAATAATATTTGAAATGATACTGTTGTTAACTAGTCATTTTTTTCAAATTCCATATAAAAACAGATTACAAGCCAGTAAAAAAAAACTATGAGAATAAAAATTCCTTCTTTTGGGGGGGGGCTGATAAATTGTTCTCACGATCTGAATTCGAATTAGGCTAACGCGAATTTGCAAAGTCAGCCGAAAGAAATTGGAAACTGATTGCAACTTCCGGGATGATAATTCCTTGTGATGTCCCTCAGGCTAAGAATTCATTCTCTGATCAATTTACTTTAGCGTAGCCTGCGAAAAGCAGACGCATTTCCGGTGGTCGCTTCTATCTCTCCTATTTTTCGTAGGGAGAGAAGCGACGACGGGAAATGCGACTGCTGTTCGCAGGCTAAACCTACCGCTGCTAAATAACACTTTTTTTTCGATCCAATTAACCCAAACGACATCTCTTTCGAGTTTAATTACTGACTAGCTGAGAAACCGTCGGCGTCCACTGTAGCTGTTGTCAACTGACAGCAGGTTTAGAATTTGAAACACCCCTTTAATCCACTGGGATTTATAGCCTCGCTTTGAAACAGAGGCTTGGGGTAACTCGACTTCTCGGTATGCAGCGCATGACATCATGTATGTTACATTGAAAACTATTGTAATGGAATAAGTGTGAATAAATGAACTTGAACTTGAAAATTGAGGCAATTCGATCCCATTGTTTTTGGGACAAAAATAAAAGAACGACGCAGAAATCACTACAAAAAGTGCAGCTAGTGGGTGGTTGCTATCAGAAATGGCCATAGCGGCACGATAAGCTCAATTTTCGCGTTGAAACAACAGTTTGTTGATAGCGAGGTACAGTGCCTTTTTTCCAGTTGGTAAGAAAATATGGGTGCTTGAATGGATTGCCGAACTTACACTTGACCTTACTTTTCCCAGGACAGTCGACGGTGGTGGCAATTTTGTCTAAAGTGTAGAACTGTACAGTATGTGGTCCTTGGTCCGCGCAAGTCCTCGATGCCCTTAGTCCGCGACTTTTCCGAAAATGATAAAATATTTCGTCGAGAAAAAAAGCACGTTGAAAAATGAAAGATATCGTGCTTTACTGATTAGCATTTTTTCATATGACGAAGTCTCGGCTTTTTTGCTGGGGGTGAAGACGCGAATTGAAATTAAAGTTTGTTGATAGCAGGGGCACCCAACGACAATTTTCGGAAAAACATCTGTTAGGAAGACGATTTGAGATCTAGAATTTTCGGAACATTTGTTGTAAAATTTCTTGCTCGCCAGCCTCTCCTAGGATTTTCGAACATCTAAAAACTGGTATAATTGCCTATTTTTAACGGATTTTTACTAGGTCACCTAGAATTTTCGGGAGCCTTTTTTCTGGCTGAAATTTTCGAAAAGGTAAGTTTTGATCCCTATAATTTTCGGATCACTAGACTTTCAGCTAGGAAATCCGAACAAATGAAAAATTTTTAGGGGATAAAAATATGCCTTTATCTACCGTTTAAATAGTAAAATACGTTTAAAACTGCTATGTTTAAGTGGTTTTGAACTATATTCTCGTTTGGTGTCCCTGTGATAGGTAGGTTAATTTGTCTTTCTTGAAGTTTGGATTTTTGCGGCACCGTAAATTTAATACATCATGGTCATGTTTACTTCGCCTGCGAATAAATAAAACGCAACGGGAAGACGTGCCTTTTTGCAGAACAGGTTTTCAGATCAACTCACTGATTTCTGCTGTTGGAAGCATATTGCTGTAGACTCTAAATTTTTTGTCTTATCGACTCTTGAAAAATATCACCAAATTTCGCTTAGCGGTCCTTGGTCCGCGACCTATGACCTTGGTTGAAGAAAACTTCCCAAAATAAAAAGCGACGGCCATTCTTTTCGAAGAATGTTTTGAAAATCGTCCCAATACATGTCTACAAGTTCTCTTTTTTTTAATACCTCGAATACATAAGGAGTTTTTGGTAATTATTTTCGACCGCGCTGAAAACCGCTCGTCAACGCAGGTTATCTTATACTCATAACATCTTTCGAAAAAAACTTTAGCTTGATTGGATCAAGAAAAGAAAAAAAGTGCATGAAATATTGTGAAAATCACGTTTTCGTGTGGAAACTATAACATTTTTTCGTTTTTTTCGTGCTGCTTACCTGAGACGCGGACCAAGGACCACATTCGCGGACCAAGGACCTTCGAAAACGGTCGCCTTTTTTCGAATTCCAAGCAAAATAGTTATATCTGGAACTTGAAACTTCAGGTTTATCGAGAGGAGCATAAAAGCTATCTTCAGGGAGTATTTCAGCTCGTTACGTGAAGATTCGGGTGAGATAATCAAGTTAATGACTTTTAGACCAAGGACCACATACTGTATGTCAGACTGGTATGTGAACTATATAATTAGGCTAAAAGTATGCCAATTAGCTGTCGCGCGTGCGTCATAACTGCGATCTGGTACAGGAAATGCGTTCATTGTAATCTGAATATTTGTCTTTGTTATCTGTGTTTACAGTTTAGTCATAAACAGAGTCTTCCACAGCACTAGGTTTAATTGAAGTCCTTAGTAATTGACGCTTGTGTGTTTGTTTTGCACTAAGCTGGAAGAAACCGCAGTAATGTTGAAAGCACTTGTACCACGATTTTTTGTACATTTCTTTGCCCGTTTTTGCACGACTACAACGTGAAAATGCCTAATTTCGCGTTTTATGGAGGACGTAAACAAGCAACGACTAACTTTTATTTTTCTTTCTGTATTTGGATATGGTCCGTAGAGTATACTATCAGTATGCTATCCTTGCACTTCTCCATACATTTCTTATGCCATCGGTGAAAAGTTTTTGTTTATAATAGTCGACACCTTTTGCCCGGGGGGGGGGGGGGGGTACTCCCTTATAAGGGCTTAATGGGGACGTGCGGCCAGCCACGGTATGTTTTTCGGGATTTTTGTCTTAAACAGGGTATCGAATTTATCATTTTTTGTCTTAATCAGGGTATCGATTTATCAATTTTTGTCTTAAAAAGGATAAATGTCTTAAACAGGGTATCAAAAATTGGAATTCTGTCTTAAACAGGGTAGGAAAATCAGTGATATTTGTCTTAAACAGGGTCAGGGTATGAGGGGCCGCGCCGCACGTCCTCACCCAGGGATATACCGAGTACCCCCCCGGGCCTTTTGCCCGTGTTGCAGTGATTATTTCCTTTCAGTATTATCGTGACCTTTGCCTGTTAAACTGCCCCAGGAGAAATTAGCTGCTGTTCACGCCAGGTGTATCAAAAAGTAAATTACTTTTAAAGTTGGTAAAGGGAATGAAATGTTTCAAAAAGGTATCATTTCAGCAGAAGGAAGATATCCACAGAATGATCGTTAAACTATATCCTTGTAAAGAACATCATCAAGTTCCCTCTACATCCACCCTCTCAAGCCCCACCCACCCCCACCCCCACAAATAACTGCAACTCTCGTGTTGGCAACCATTTCAGCATAAAATATAGTAGCGATACTTAAATTCAGAAAACTGAATTTCATTTCCAAGGCTATTGTGTTTCTCTTTTAGACCATCCAAATTTCTCCAAGTGTAATCAGAAAGCTCATGGTAGCGTTGGATACCTTACCGGCCGTATATACTTATGAGGTAAATTCTATAATTAAAAATTGTTTTAACTTGATCTCCTCAGTTCTTTTAGAAAGGCGTCTATAAATACCAGGTGCTGAGTTTGTGAAAACAATTAAGGAAATCTGCTAATAATAGATGTCCTTGAGTTTTCGTCATTTGTTAACGTCGTGAACTCATTATGGAAAAGAACCTTTAATGTCGGTCAGGGACAATTTTTTCTTATTTAGTAAACCAGGAATTCAATAAGCTGAATTTGTCCAAGGAAGGTTGTTAATCTGTTTGCGTATATCGCTAAAACAATCATTTGTGTTCAACCCGTATATTCTTTGTAAAAAGGCATGTGAATTGTTTTGTTTAAACAAAAAGTTTGCGTCGTCAGTAATCCCAGTTCATTGCCAAAAACGGGCGTTGATCGACAGTTATTGAAGGTTCAATTTTTGTCCCCTTCTAGATTTCAATAACTATTCTGTTAACACTCTAAGCTATAAACCCCTTGCATGCACTAAAGGACAGCTAACAATGTACAGGAAACAATAAAGCCCATAAACTAAGTGTCCGATATGCGTGAAAAAATAGGCGACTGGGGCCTTGACAAAGAAGGACAAAGAGGTAAAGTAAATAACTCTGGGAGTAACAATGAATTTTTTTGATCCATAGAACAATTGAAGTTTACAAGGCCTACGGAATCCATTCATCAGCGAGTTTAGCAGCGTTATAATCCGTATGAAAATCTATCAGAATACGCCCAAGTTTGTACACGTAGCGACGAAAAAGCAGGAAAGTCGATTCCTTAAATTACGAAAGTCGGCAAAACATAAGACACGAGCGATTTCAGTCATAACGCCATAAGCAATTCCTGTCAAATCTTGTCACTTTAAATGAGACAATGGACGCCTAACTTTGCTGTTTTCTTCAAGATGAATAGACTTATCTAATAAAAATGTAAATCTAACCGTCTCTTTTAATAAAACAATTATGCAATTTACACGAAACTTAGCTTACTTATAACACTGATGTTAACTCCACCTAAATATATTAATCTGAACCGATAATGTGTAGCAATGATCTAAGGCTTATGTTTGCATCTAAGATTTTACTAATTTTATACCGAATAACTTGTTGACAGTTTCAGTAACAAAGCAAAGTGAAAATCGCTTTGCATTCGCCTATTATCCTAAGGAATTTCAAAACAGAAAAACTCTTCTTTAGAGAATAAAGGAGTGGCCCGACCCCTCGTCAAAAAATTAGAACTGACCAAAACGAAAGGTCTAGTAATTTCCTTATCCATTCCCCGTTGAATGTTTAAATCTTGAAACGTGATCAATTGAGAGAAAGAGATTGAGCTAAGGATCATCTCGCTCTTCGTTTTATCTTCTCTTGTTGATTGTGAGCAAAGTTTTGATAAAGTTTATCTTCTTTTGAAGTGAGGCAAATTAAAGTTTATGCTAGAACAGTGTTGTGCAGGATTGATATCCGAAAGCTAGGCGCAGTCATCGACGTGAGTGAATGATTTAACCGCAAAATAAATTGCATCAATCGCATCCGTTTCGTCTTCAAAGTCCAAGGTCAAAAGGCAAGCACGTTTATGAATAAAACGGCGTGAGATCAATCTTATAATGGATTTAATGTGACGCACTCTACAAAAAAAGGCAGCTAAGTTAATTCGTAACTTGTCGCACAACTTCTCGGCTTCTAATCATGTCTAATAAACCTTTTGGTCTCCTGAAGCCAAACAAGTTATTTCAAGACTTACGTTTTGCTAGCTGCTTACCTAGTGAGTTGGTTTACCTCTGGGATTAATCAAGCAACCGTTTCTCATGCCTCTCGTTTTGTACTGAAGCACCGTTATTGATCTGCTCATATAAAACCAACCGGCGACTTAAAGTGCTTTCTAGCAGCTCACGTTGGTTTCAATTTCAACCTTACTGGCTTAGGCTTTCATCACTGGCGGCGGGACTCAGTACTATATTTACAAACCAACATCAGTCATAATCGCTCTGTATTTATTACAATCATGAACGGCCATTCACGTGCATTTTTTACAAGTTTGAATATGATTGGTTGATTGGTCTAGTCAGTAGTTTAACATGGTGAATTTGAAATATTCGATTTTCAAGTCTGAATACGCTGACTCTAGAGTGGCATGTTCAGATTCGGAAGCAACCTCTTGTAAAACTGTCTAATTTTATGGCGTTCATATACGTGCTGAGTTGTTGTTGTTATTGCTGTAGCTGTGGGACCGTTTCCGTGGTCGCGAATTTTAATATTTTTTCGAGTTAGAGTAGATCCAGGCAAATGACTCTAAGCTCGTAACTATCAGCGCTCAATCTTCTCTTTCAGAGTTCAACAAAAAGCTTTTTCTAGATAAAAAGTAATATTTGACGGCATAACGTAATTTTAACTTCTACCGGAAACTGTGGATGAAGTTCTGCGGAGTGTAGATTCAAAATAAACAACTAATTAGCAACATCATCATAGCATTCTGTACAATTTTCTTTGCAGAATCTTACAAAATGACCTTGGGCATGCATTCCGCTTAAGTGTTACTTTTGGCCGCCTCGCCAATGTTAGAAATATTGATACAAAATAACTTCGCATAACTTTCTTGCTTTAAGATTGCAAAACACTCGCACATCCAAAAGTCCTTATGGATTCAAGCCAATAGCTGCAAATTTAGAACGCCCGTATTCAAGTGGATGTCTCAAAAGGAGGAAGAGAGCATACAGATCCGCTGGAAGACAGTAAAATGATCCCCTTAAAGAGGTATAAGGACTAGGTTTAACATTGACCGGAGTAAGAACAAAAGTGTATTTATAAAGAAAACAAGTAGATTGCCAATAATATTTTCTGCTTACTGACACCGCCTTTTATTTGGAACTGAAATAAGAGTGACGGTGGTTTGGGCGAGCGATTTCCTTAAAATATCCCGCTACAATTAATAGGGGATGAAAACGGAGAAGAGATCAATCCAAGGCTAAAAGCGGACCTCCTAGTTTTATATTTTACTTCAAACAATGAACTCGTAAACATTGCCAAGAAATTAAGGGGGAGAAATATAACCTTTGAGGAAAGGGCTCGGAGATTTTAGAGAAAAAAAAATCTGCAAACAGCCCAGGAATTAAAAAAAATTTACATCGAGTTAATAGTCTTATGCTGTACTACGCAAAGAATAGGAATCGTTTTAGATCACAGTAGAAGACTCTGAGAACAAATTCTTGCCCGAACGCAATCTTCCAATCGCCCACCTACACCCTTTTCCTTTATACGATTAACTGGCCAGCCCTGAAATATATTTGCACGCCATATAGAGGGTCTCAGTGGGGTTTACCGTCAGCAGTCAAACGGCATAAAATTTAACTGTCAACTGTTAAAAAAGGTTGAATTTTACCGTCAACCTTCATAAATGCAGATTAATGTTAACCGTCAAAAAGTCTTAAGCTGATCTTTACGGACTTCGGGCTTCTGAGGAATCTGTAAACTGGAAAACTCAGTTCCCATCTAGACATTACAAGACTTTACTTTTTTTCAGCTTATATCTGAAAATATTTCGAAATCTTAAAAGCGACGTTTAAACTTAAACTTGGCTTTAGTGCCCGGTGGCCACACCCCTCAACCCCTGTTTATGCCATTTGCAGTGATTTTGTAGACACATTTTTCAGGTTTTACATCCTATACAGATTGAACTCCATCAGCTCAACTCGATCAGGGTCTGGAAAGAGAGTAAAGAGCGGGCTGTCCCGATCCCGCCGTCCCGGTCCTTTTTCACTACAATCCCGCATCGCGAACTTCCGTCATCTTTGTCCCGAATACCGTTTCTTTTTTCCAATACCTCATCCTGTGTCAAGAATTTGGCGAATCCTGCTTCCCAAGTACTGGTCACATCTCTCGTTTCGCAGTCATGAAATCTGGATTTTTCCCGAGTCCCGCACTGTATTTTGGTCAATCCCGAATCCCGAGAGTCCTCTTCCGGTTCCATTGTGTTACATTCTATTTATAAGTGTTCCCTCTAACTTCCCTCGCCGGATCCCCACACAACCCCTTCTTTAACATACATTATACCGCTTGAATACCATACCTTCGAATTAAATTCTATTAAAGAATTCATATAAGAGCTTCCCAATACCGTCCCCACCTTCCAACCTTTCCCCTCCCCCCACGACCACCGTGGTGTGGATTTCACATAATATGTGAGCCGAGTCGAAAGCTTATTTTTCTGAAATGTACGGTCCTTATAAAAGTCATCACAAAGTGTCATCATGAATAAACTTTCACCAAAGGTACTGCCAAATTCTAATACACCAGTCAAATATGAAGTACTTAGTTCTTGTAAATTCCAAGCAATGGCTTTGAGGAGAAAAGATAAACATTGAATCTGACGGATCTACCTGCAAGCCGCCTTGGTTTTCACTTGATCGCTAATGGGAACGGAGAATGATGGAAATTGAATAGTTTATATGTGTAATTAAAGGTCACGGCAAAGCCGGAGACAGAGAAAATAAGATTTAGCGAAAGTATTTCCTTACTTGTAAGCCGGATTATCCTCCTAGTTCTGACCTGGTTCTCGAATAGGTAAAATGGAAATGTTTTTTTGGAAATTAACAGGACGAATTTGAGATCTTTTTTTAAACAAATAGATCGCTCACATCTTAGTTTAATTGGTTTCATCTCTGCAACTACGGAGAAAAACTGTTTTTAGCTGAACTCTGAGGCGCCAAGTGGCTGTAGGTTTTGTAAGGAGCTATAAGGAAATGCGATTAAAAAAGACCTCGCCTTATTGAACACTGACTATTTTTAATATACGAAGAAGATTTCTGAATCTGAACATCTGAAACTATTGAAGATGAAACAAATTAAGAAATTTTGAATACGCTGTTAGCAGTTTTTGTCGACGGTCTAATTGCGCTCAGTGATTTTTAGTTCAAAATAAAGATAACAAAAATAGTTAAGAATGGTATGAACTAACCTTTATCCATTCTCGTTATTCGTGGGCAAAGAATACTTCAGTCTGTGATGCAGTAGATGAGTTGGTTGCTATTTTTCTAATGAATCACCTCTTTCGCAAGGAAAAACGAAGGTTTTATAAATATAATTATGTGATTTGAACACATGACCTCCCCAGGCATGCTTTCGATCCTTTCTTAGGGTTGATCCTCTATATCAGTTCAGATTTTAATCTTTCGTTTTCTTATAGTAAGACGTAAGCAATAGCCATCACCAGTCCCAATTGACCTGATATTTTTGTTTCACAATTGCATTCACTTTTATGCGGTTTGGCCAAGTAAAAAACGAAGTCGAAACGAACTGGCCACCAAATTGTACACAGTTTAACTGTAAAGCTGATTCATTTTATGTGTTTTTTCGGTTGTTGCTGTTCGTAATGTACGCAAAAAGATTGAAAGGCCAGGCCGTAATCACTCATAACGTAACTTAATCAGTTTTGTTGTTCATGTTTAGCAATTGGTAATGTTAGTCTTCGTAAAATAGCCAAGCCTTAAAAAAGCACAAGCCCCCCTTTTAAGCTTATTGTAATAAGATTCATAATTACTGATGTACGATAAGGCGGGATTTTGCGTAATTATAGTTTTATAGGATAGCCGCTTTAAAGTGCAACACTGACTCAGTCCCTTCATGGACACAGATAGTTTCTTTTTTCAAGTAAAATCTACACCATGCAGGGACAAGAGAGTAAGAACTGAGAATATATATATAAATCAGATCTGAAAACCTGGAAGTGGGCAGCTAACATGACACACCGTGAGTAGAAAATCCACAGTTTGATTATGTTCCATAAGGAGCATGATACTGATGTTCTTTGCTTACCAAGATAAAAATCTAATAAGGGCGGCGTGCGGCGTCATGACATAATGTAGTGACTTTTATAGCCAATGGCAGAGCGCGCCATAAGTCATTCACTATTGATTAGTGCTTCTCTGTAATAACTGCATGCTATTCCGTTATAAGCTACTGATGAGGTAAAAGGGCTTTTCACTAGTCAAGCCAAGACAAAAAACTGAATATTACCGAACAACCCAACCTCCAGAAAAAAGCAGGAAGACAATACATCAAGACTCTGTGAAACAAAATAGATATAACGCGAGCAGTTGAAGAATTAATTCAGTATCCCTGTGCTACGACTGCTCTGTGTACAGCTATGCAAAATGATAGGAAGGTTCACTCTATTCATGAGTTATGAAAAGTACAGAAAGCCGTCGCGTGCCAACAGATTTTACCTTTAAGTAAGGCCGGAATAATAGGCTCAAACACCTTTTTTTTTAGTTTTGGATTTGCTGTTTTTCAACACTTGTTCTAAGACCGCTTCATTTTTTTAAAATAATTTTTAAAGCTGCAGGAGGCAACAGGAAATATCTTTCGCCATTCTCGTTCTCATTTTCGAAAATTGAATTAAATTGCAACTTTTTATTGTCGCTCCGAGGAGGTTGTCTACTAATTAACTTAGCAGAATGTTTTATTTATATAATTATTTATCATTAGTGCCTTATAATGACTTCAGTTAAGTTAATAATGAGATCTGTTGTTACACGAGTGAGTAGTTATTTATCGCGAACGTGATTCATCGCCGTGCGGTCCAGTTCCTTCAACGGTTTTGTCAACTTTTGACATGGACTAGTCAGGGAATATTCGTCGACACCACTGGAAAGGACGCCTTTAAATTAGTTTAACTTCGAAAATTTGAAAGTGATACGTTGTGAGCGAGCGGAGATATAGCTCTGCAAAATTGCGAAAGTTTACAGAACGTCTGTATGGTAGTGGGGTGGGGCAAGTGAATGACTATTAAAATGGCTATTAAAATGAAATCAAACCTACTGAGCAGCAATCTCCTGTGTTAATGTTTATTATAGCGTACACGGCCCGGGTGGCTTTAGCTTTCTGATCTTTAGTGTGACCATTCAAATGAAAAGTATTAAGCTGGGAGTACATTCCCGTTAATGTGAATTATCTTGTTCAACTTAATGAGGGTCTGACTTCAGAGTATAATGAGCGTCTATTACCTTGGATCTATCATCATACCACTGCAGAACAGAATTTAACCACTTATTTTTTAGATGACAAACCTAAGTATCTTTAATGGTCATGAATCAAAAGCTATTAGACGAGTGGAATTTTCCGCGCTATAGAGATACAGCTATTGGTCATAAAAACACTCATTCCAGGCTTCCAGTTGGTCCTGATTTTCATGACAAACTCTTCCTTCATTAATGATTTCATTAAAGAACCAAATGGCTTCATCACTGATCTTTACAATGGACAGTTATAAGTACCCATCACAGAACGAACTGAACAAAGCTTACCTTAGCCTGCGTAGCAAGCGTTTCCGCGCGAGTTAGTCGAGAAAGTTGGGACAAACTTGACTTACTGCTTGCGGTTGTTTGGGTACCCTCAGAAGCAGATTTTGTACGTTTTATGATAGCTTGCCGTTGGAACTTTTCGAAAGTAAATAATAAACGATTTCAGGGTTAACGCTTCCTTATTTGTTAAAACGGAAAAATGAAAGTGACCTTGGCGTTCTATAAACAAAGAATAAAAAAAATAAGAACCGATAAATAGCTTAGGATAAATTCACAATCCCACAGCTTAAAAGAAAGGTGAATGAGGGGTATCTAATTACGACCCTAAACATATTTGATAAAATAATTCTGAAACGTCGCTGCGATTTCAATTTTCCGGTCTCTTACAGTTATTTGTTTGTGGTAAAGTTAAGCAAAATGCCCGGAAGATCAGTGAAATGGTAGGTTTAACACGCGTCTCAGTTTATAACCTCGCAATGTAGTGACTTTGCTAAAAAATATTGCTTACTTTGAGGGGAATCAAGTTATCATGGACTTGCATAAATGGTTAAATCACTGGAATTTTGTTCAATTTTTTTAAATTCTGATCATTTTCTCGCACCTTCCTTATTGCTTTTTTTTTTTTTTAACAGACAGAAAATATTTTAGAGACGATTTTTGGCCGAGAGAGGCCTAATAAACCTCACGTGACAGCCCCATGAAGCAGTGCTTTCCTCTGGTACGTACCACCTCGAAAGTTTAGTGAGAAGCTCACTAATTAAAATTAACATAAAGTACTTCCACACCAATGGAGCAACTGAGCAGTATAACCTCCTTTGTTTCTCATTAAGCTGTACTGAAAAGGTGTTTCTAAAATTTGACGCAGTAGACGTCGTCTGAAAGGATGGTGTACTTCGAGACATGGCAATTTGTCAGTGCTCTCTTTAATTAAACCGAAGATAGCATATAAGTACATTCCAACAATGATTTGAAGATCTATTTTCAGGAGTTCGTCCAAGCACAATCAATGATTATCCCGTTGATCCTCCTTAAGATCAATTCTCGATGGCGACCTTTACGAAGTGGAAAGTTCTGATTCACTTGCTGTTCAAGTTTGTGTGTATTTCTCTATTTTTAAATTGATTTTTTCTATTACAGTGTTGGTATGGTCATAAAGCTGACGTGAAGGTAAAAGAAAAAACTAAATAGATCAATAAATCTAGCAGGATTTTTGAAAACGCTACCGCAAAATAGGTCTATTCCGTTAAGCCGTTTTTATCGTTCAAAAACCATCTCCAAAGCAAGGAATATCAAAACTAAGAGTGCAACCACTGCCATTTTCTCTTTTCTCCTTGTTTTTCTTTTCGCTCACTCTCTTTTCCTCTTCTTTTCCTTCCCTAGTGTGCTTTTTGGGCTTTGTTAACTTTCTCTTTTTCGCTTCTTGGCAGTCAAAAGGCTGTGATAATTTTCGGTGGATACTTTGTTCAAAAATTCCGGCTAAAAGTAATTAAGTGGCAATGAATAAACGCAAAGCTTTCGTTTTCAGTGTCCAAGCAAAGTTTTTCAAGTCCACTGGCAAAAAAAAAAAAGAAAATAAACGTAACCTTGTTTGTCCGTGGAAAGAGTGATTTACATGTAATGAGCTTGGCAGCGTTTCTCTAGCAGTACTGGAGGCTGAAGTGGAGCAACGTAATTGAATGACCTGATCCCACCTGATTCGGGACAACAAAGGTCAAACTGCTTGCAGATTGTCAAAACAAGCGGCCCCTGTGGTAGAATATGCGGACAATTTTTAATGGGTTTTATAGGCAAACAAGCAGCAGTGCCAAGTAAAGCACTTCTCAAAAGTAAATTTGATCACGTACCTTCTTTTAACGGCGTTGACTGCTATGGGAACCAAGAGTGGATGTTAAAGCACTATTTGTACAAGGACAGTACACAAATGCACCAGAAAGTGTGCTGCGCGTGCTGTGTTTTTGTTTTGCCTACTAAATAAACCTAATGCTTTTCGAACGTTTTCGTTGCCGTCGCCGTTGTGGCATCTTTAGCTAGAAACGTACTTTTAGAACAAAGGGCGGAAGTATGGTTAACTAAGGAAAACACAAAATTACGACAACGAAGATGATATCTGTAAGTGATCCACAGGAATGTTTAAATCCTAATCATCAACCTCCGGAAACTTTAAAGTTGAAAGCTCCCTCTAGAATATCTAGAAAGAGAGAGATTCTTTTGTAATAAAATATACTATAACGTACTGACAATTTGTCGAAGAATTTTTTTAAAAATTAGAGGTGGCTCAGCACAAAAGTACTTTTTCGAATTGTGGAAAAGAAGAGAACGACTTTATTTGAAATGAATTTAATACCAGAAATGACTACTCAGTAGTGATACGAAATAGTTATCAGAAATAGACGCGAATTCGCCTCGCATCTCACGAGAACACAGGGTGTGTAGAGTGTGTTTAGAAAACTCATAGACGGTAATCCTGGCACTGATTTTTTATGGTCGTCTTTCATCTTATTATTATACGACTGATCTACAGCCTCAAAGCGTCTATGCGCCATCATCAATTTTCTTTTTAGCTTGTCGGATTTGATTGAAATGCACCAAATCGACATAAACTTGATCGTAATAAAGCCTCACTAGACTGAAACATTGATAGGTTTAGCCTGACTTGTCGATCACAATTTTAACTGACAACTTTCTTGTAGACAGCCCTCATAAACTTAATCCCGCGCTGGTCGCTAGGCCTTTCCTTATTGTGCTCGGCAACTTTTGAGCAACGTTTGGCTTTTGGGGCAAATTTTTGCGGTTCTAGCAACCTCGAGCAAATTTTGCCTTTCTGAGCAACTTTTGAGCAAAATAGTGGTTTAGAGCACTTATCAAGCACGAAAAAGTCAACGATATCATGTTTTTTAATATTTTTAAATATTCTTAATATATTTTTTTTCTTGACCGATGTTAGTAATTATTGTGAAGAACGAAAAATAAAGCTTTTAATTCAGACGTTTATATAAAAATATCAAGAAATTTAGGTGACAACTTTTGAAATTTAGGTAGCAACTTTTTGGCAATCCAGTGAGTAACGTTCCAGCATTTTACGAGCACAATCGGGAAAGGCCTACTGACAGCGCACGCTCTTAATTCTGGAATGTTTGGAATAGGAACCGGGGGAGTGATTGAGACATCGGGGGTGGGGAGGGAAATAAGTTTTGGTTCGAATGGAAACACATCACCATTTCTAAAAAAAATAATTGTAATTTTGTTTCTGTCTTCATTTTTTATTTTAGTTAACTTTTGAGTATCGTGGAAAAAAAACAATTGCATATTCATGGTTAAACAGCACACATGCGTCGTGCGTACCCCTCGTGCTACTATACAGATCAAAAATTGGAAATTTTGGAAATGAGTAAATGACACCTAAGAGTCAAACGATTGTAATCTGCAGTTCGGCTGTCAGTGATCCTCTTAAAATTTTTCTTCAGAATTCGGAATGAGTTCATGCTATTTTGCACGGAGTGTAGTCTCAAGGCATGCTCAGAGAATGCCAGAAAACGGAGACGTTTCTGCTTAATATCTTATAAAAACGTTTTGTTCTCACTAATTGCTAGCGAAATTTTCGTAACTATCTGGATGCATGATCACGGAAATTAGTTAATCCTATCAGCTGGGGGTGTCTAAAGTGTCCTTCGGTCGCGGAAAAGATCCCAAAAATTGTTTTTTGAGCGATATGATAACGTGATAATGCACGGAAAAGTGAAAAAGTTTGTTGCTGTTGAGCTGCTGCGATTTGGAAGTGCCGTCTCCCCTCCACTCTGGTTTCTTTTGCATGAGTTCTAGCGTCGGAAATCTGTTTTACTGAATGAGTTCTTAGAACTGCACGTAAAGACAAAAATATGCGAAACAAACCACGACATCCTCGTATTGCATGGGTTCCATTCATGCATTCAGCTTCGAAAGTCGTGGCCGACCCAACCTCAATTACTTGCCCTAACATAATGTAATGTTAATATTATGTTAAACAATAAACGCGTACGGTGATTTTGACCTAGCCTAGACTATATATACAAGCTTAACGTGACACGAAGTTTACCTGTGCGAAGCTTGCAGAATACTCTAGATCTTCCTCTTCTACTACTTTTCGCGCCGTTCAAGATTTTTTGTCCCAGAACAAAGGCCTCTGTTTTGCTAAACTTTGACTGCTAGTCTCCAAGGACGCACTGAAGAAAGGAAGCCAATAAAGCAAAATTTTGATCCCGGTGTTTCAGCGTCCAAACTCCAAAGTCACGTTACTTGGAATGATGATATAGTCTGTAATCATAACATATCGTTTGACTGCGCCTGCGTGTTGGTTTATCAAAGAGTTCCGCCCGCCCTTACTCTCTTTTGTACGGAGATTAGTATTGAGCGAATAAAGATATGCAAAAAAAGAGGATTATCTTTCAATTTTTAGCTAAATCTTTGCGATAGTGTGACGCCATTAGTCAGGTTAGGATAAGCCGCCATCTTTGATTTGACAAAATACTTTATTGAGGCTTTAAGGGTTTTAAGGTTACCGCCCTACCACCATTGAAGAAGGCAACGAACTTGTCTGTTATCAAGGAGTCCCATTTTGAAATATTTTTTAAAGATATTTTTCTTCAGTAGGGCACGAGAAAGTGCTTAAAAGATTTCATTCGACTGTAGTATTTCCCGAGACAAGATTTTTTCATTTTCAATGATTCTACACAAACAGATCGCTGAACTGACAAGTATTTGTGATTTGCAAGCCGCCTTTTGAAAGTAACCGGGAAAAAGAACTGTTTCACCTTGAAGCATTCCTTGTCAAAAATACACTGCGGAAGTGGGTTAAGAAATGAAAATAGCTAAGAGTTGTTGGCAACAATGACTACCAGAAAATTTCATTAGAATCCAGGTCCAGTTCTTTCTTCTTTTTTTTTCTGTTCTTGATATTGAATAGCTGGGTCGCTAGACTACTTTTCTTCGTTCAGTGATGATTTACAGAAACACGGTTAATGCATACAAACAACGAGTAAACCACAAACATGTCAAAGCAGCGAGTCAGTGCTCAGCGCAGTCGACATTCGACAGATTGGAGTCAGTAAACCCGGCTTCACAAAAAAAGATTTGACTTGTCACTATACTTCAGCAGAGAAAAATATCAGAGAAACGACTGATTAGTTAGACTGACATCTATACTTGGTTTTCTTTTTTCCGGTGTCTACTCGTCTTGACCTGTACGTATTCGATTCCACCTAATACTAACAGGCAGAGGCTAATGCGAGGCCAGTACGTTAATTGTCGTTATCTGAGCTGCAATGACCGAGGACCCAAGTGTTCAACCGACTTGTCTAGATCTACGCTGCGTCTGTCTGCATACAAAGTATTCGAGACCATTTTTATCTAATACACTAAATTGTCTTATACTAACGCCATTATCACATCTAAAAGGTTAATGGAAAAATTAGAATGTACAACAGTGAAGGTCTACTTTTTGTGTGTTTTTTGTTTTCCTGTTTTGAAAATAATTGTATATTAGTATCCGCTTAGTAGACATTAGGCGAACTTTAATGATTACGTAGTTGATGTGTAGTCTTTACACGCTTAGTAAAACAAATGTAAAGTATGTAATTTGGGTAGCATTGAGTAAGCGATTAATTAAACGTCTTGCCCAATAAAGTTGAGCAAGCGATTAATTGAAATTCATGTCCAATAAAGTTGAGTCAAGAAACTCTCCAAATCTAAGGTGTACTTTGTACTTCTAGGGAACAGATTAAAAACCTACTGGATAACAAAAAATTCCAAGCTGAAAGAAAATGTCCTCAAAAAGGGTACGTATTGTTCGAGAATATAATCCACAGTTTGCAGAGTTTGTTCGTCTTATTGGCGAGATTTTGTCAGTTATATTCCCTATGTACTGCTTATGGGATTGCTGTGTTCAAGAAATTTTGATCAAACTCTTAATGGTTATCACACGCGCAAAGAATTTATCCACTCACACGTTTAAGAGTTTGGCTTTTAAGGGGTTAAAAAGCACTTGTATAAGCTGTGTACGTGCTCACGAGGCATCATAATCCCTGTTGTGATAAGTGAGAAAGCTTCAAACGTTGGAATATGTTTCACCCGCCCGGGGTTCAAATCACACTGACTTCAACTGCTAGGTGATGATGTACTGGACCAAAGTACAACGCAGAGCAGATGGTTTTTATTTGACAGTTTTCTCTTCTTTTTCATACGAAATATATGCCGGAATAATGAGTGTAGATGATGGAATCACTATGTACAGTTTAAAGAACGTTAACGCAGGAAATCGGAACAGCGCGGCACTGTAGCTTTGAATAGTTGAAAAGATATCCATAAAATTAAAGCCTCGACCTAACCTCAGGCTTCAGTCAGCATAAGAAAAAGTACGTACAACTGACTGCACGTTGTCCTCAGTGTTCTTTTAGAAGCTGTCAGACTTAAAAATCAAAAATCTTAAAAATCTTGAGCACGTGATGCAGTCAGTTTTAAAGCGTTATCCCCAGTGAAAAACAATTGTAACTGAGTTATAATCTGAGATTTTAGTTTTTGTTTGCCCAGGTAAAAATGCCCATATGTTTCACAAGTAAGACTTTATTGAGAAGATAAGATAATGTCGGATCGTCGCATTAGAAATCAGACAGGGACGAAAGGATAGTGACGATAGGGAGCAAAAGACGCTTTGGGGCGATGGAGAGGATACTAAATAACAATTAGCAGCCTAAGGGATTATCAGAATCGTGTTTCGTCGAGGTTTGAGTTTGTTTCCCAAAACATGTAACCAACCTGGCCAGACAAATAAAATGAGTTTATGAAGGTCTATTTCATTTATTCAAAGCGCTTGTTATGTCTGTCGGCGTAATATTCTGGTTTATACAAGGCATCTGGCCTTCGACTTCAACAGGCTGCATTAGTGCGAATTGTAAAATACGCAATATTGTTTTAAGAAGTAAAGTCAAGTAACATGCTGCTTAAAACTTCATTTTTGATGGGCAGTTGTAGCCCGCACTGATAATTTCTATGAAAGGTCTGCCTCAGATGTGGTATAGGCTTTCCTTCTTAGTAGGTCTTGCGCCTTAGTGCGATATGGAAACTAATTATAACTCGAATCGAGTGCATATTTTTGTCTTAATTCTATCGCAATTAACGTCGAACTATCAGTGTGATCTCGATCCTGCTTTAATCCAGATTAGCCGGCTAAGGATTAAGATAAGGATCAAAACTGCGAATATTTGAAAAGTTTGACGAATCTTACTTCCGACTGTTGTCTCCGACTCATCGACGATTCACGGAAATTTGCCGAACATTTCCGAAGGGACGATATGATCTCGAAGTGAAAATTACAGACTCTCAGCGACTCAGAGCGACACCATATATTTGATCTTGCTGGCATTAAAGCTATGACCCAGCCGGCCAACCCACTAGACTGTAAAACAGCCCGTATTTTTTGCGTATTTAAGTACGCGCGATCTGTTAAACAAAAGGTCTGAAGCGAAGCTGAATACGTAGAGCGAGACTGGGGAGAGACGTTTTTTCGCTTGCCTCACACGCCCTCGCTTCGCGCGCGTGAGACTCTTACGCTACACTAAACCGATTTTGAGAAAAAAACCGACTGTATTCCAGTCTAATCCACGGCTAGCTCGGCTCATGAAATCATTCCCCTCGTCTAAAATGCAGCAACTTTGGCTTAAGAATGACTGAAGTCATTTCAATACCCCTAAATGGTTTGAAAAACTCGAACGAAGGTTGTCTAATATTTCACATATTTACTTGTTTTGATAAAAACCGTGTTCAGTTTTATGTCGGTTCAGCTATGCACAAAGAGAGGGCTTAAACTACCATATGAATATCAATATCTAAAACTTGATGATCATTTCAGGAAAAATGTTCAGCACTTCTTAACAGTGATATATCTTATTTTGGACTAAGGCAAAATACTGCTATACTTGTGGAATAACTTTTGTCTTGATTGCGAGTGTGACTGTCAAATCGTAGAATCGTTATCAGTAATAAAACTTGATGAACATTTCAGGAAAAATGTTTACCACTTCTAACAGTCGTATATCTTATTTTGGACCAAGGCAAAATACTGCTATACTTGTGGAATAACTTTTGGGTCGATTGCGAGTGTGTCTGTCAAATCGAAAATTCGTTATTAATAATTAATAATGTTATAAGGACGTGAAAGCTATCAAACTTGAGTAATTTTCTTGCCGTTAGCACACTTCCCCAGTTAGTCTAGCTTGCGACTGTTTTAATACAAGTCTATTCCAAATGCGATTTTCTAGTAGATTCTTATCGTCATGTTTCCTATTTCCTCTTCGCGCATGTCTAACAGATTGGGATAGGGCCGGTAGTATATGCAAACGAGTAAACTAGTGGCACTGGTCGCCTTGTAATGTGTTCTCGCTTTTGGCAGTGTTATGGCAAAAAGTCTTGCCCGCCACTCAGCTTCAGGACACTGTACAGTGCTTGGACCGCGACTGGAGTTTGAAACGTACGGCGGAAAACAGAGAAAATGTTGGGGTAACTTCGATCCTCTATAGCAGTTACTGGTTTGATTTTATCGCAATTTTGAAACGGGAACAAGCAAATCACAGCACAGCCTTATTTCTCACAGACGTTTTTGTAAACAAAACTGGCGGTTTCATCTCGTCGCTCATCCGCCCATTATGAACAAGGGATATTAAACAACTACAAACAGCATGTTCCCTAAAACGCACAAAAACAGGTATGGAACCTGTTGCTTTGGCGCGGAAATAGTAGTAAAGCCCACGTTAATCGATCGCGACAGGAGCTAAGTTTTCATTCATAACACTGAGTGTTTCGTGTTCTCTAACAAGCAGCTTGCACGGCTTTTACGAAATGTAGGCGATGTTGGTTGTGGTTGATTGAGAATGATCTAAAATGACAATAAATTCAGTAACTATGATAGTTTCTGAGATAAGCAATTGCTAAGCTTTTTCACTGATGGCAAAAGAAAGCTGAATAGCGAGGATATGTAAGCTAGCTGGCTTTATAAGACTTATAAACAACTTTCAGTGTAAAACTTTCTATAAGGCAAGACGTTATTTTAAGGTCTTGTCGGTCCTATGTTTCAGACTTTCAGAACTGAAGCTGTACGCCACCGCTGGGTAAAAGAGGAGAAAAGATTGCTTGAAGCAAATAGTGCTATTTTGGAGATAAATTCTTACCTTATACCGAAGCTTGGATCCTGATAAAATTCGGAAGCTAAATTAGCGCGCCTTTTGATGCTGTGAAGTAAACAATGTTGGCATATGCCTTCAAGCACTGTCTAGTTAATTCAGCAGACGAAACGCCCGAATGGCTTACAAAACTGTTTTGATTTTATTTAGACCAATTGGTGGCCTGTAAAGTTGTTTTGATGGAATACATTAAGCGCTTTTAAGAGAAATAATAAAAGAGAAATAATAAAACTTGTAACAACCAAACGCACCAGTACCAAAGTGCTGAACTGCTGAAGTAGCTTTAATGCTGATAAACTCTATATGGCGATGAAAAAATCTTAAGTTGGTCTTAAGCTTTGATTTATGAGGCTAGACCTAGAATTCTACCCAGAAACAGAACCTAGTGTCCGTTGGTAATGCCTTGGTTTACAAAAAGCAAGTACTCCTTAAACTGTGTCACTTCAGCAGGGAATCGCTCATTTGTTGTTTTCACAGTGTAGGGAAGGATTGTCGTGGGAGGGATTGGGGGAATGGCCCTCAGTGAAGTTGCATAATTAATCCGAGTTCCGCCTGGACGGTCACCATCCATCACTTTCACAAAACAAATTTAAATTGCAATATGTACGCGTAGCTTTTCCGACAAAATTAACGGACGTTTGTAAATCTCTAATCCTCTTTAAAGACCTAAGGGGATACATAAGTGAGATAAAACTGGTATTTCCCCTGACAACAACCGTCTTTTGAGTGTATTTTCTATCTTCTATGTGCACAAATTTTCAATAACATTGACTTTATTCAGTTCTCTCAAGTCATTTCCCAGGGTAGAGTATCCGGCGGAAAGTCAAGGCATTCAGAATTACAGCCCTCTGACGGTGTTGCATCCTATTAACACCCTGTGACTTGTACGGAAATTGATTATTACAATAACACAAAGCTGCTTTGTCGGTTTTCTTTCAGGTTCAGTGGAATCGAGTCAGTTAATATAAATTCGACAATTTGAAGCTTTCTGTTTTCCTGTCTGTCAGTTTGATCAGTTAGGCGTGGCTAGAATGTTGTTATGACTTGAAGGAAATGATTACACTGTGCCAGATATATCTATTTATAGATTATTAATAAATACGTATTTGTGATATCCTTTTTATACTGTATAAGGATCCAAGAGTACAAATTTTGTGTTGTTATCGCATGACTACTACTTGTATAGTAATAACAATAATAATAAAGTTATCTTTATTTTCATTATTATTAATCCTTATTAATTATTATCATCATCATCATTATCATTATTATAATCATCACTGCTGCTGCTACTACTGTTACAGCTAACGTGATTATACCGTTGCTGCACCTTATTTGATAGAAAATATGCTTTGCGCTTTGAAATACTGATTTGCTTACTGACAGTATTGTAAGAACAGACAAGCAACATTAGTTTTCCGTCGTGGCATAAAGACATTCACGACACAAATACTATGCATCTTGCACGATAATTACTGTTTTGCACAGTCGCACAACGAACAGGTCTAACCGGTTTTTGCACTAGAGCATTGCAAGAGCTCCTATTGCGCAGGATAACTGAACGAATCCACGATTGCGCACTCTTGACAACAAAGTACTGTCTTATTTCTCCCTGCTTATTTATTCCATATATAAGAAAATTAACTGGTGCCTTAAAATCCATAACGTTTCTTCCACAGAAGCTTAGAAATCAGTTGCAGACACAGTTTTAGATCGTAGGGTAGTTTCCTATCATTTGTTTGACTTCCGCCTTCCGCACAAAGTGAAAATTACTAACAGAAGGTCTGTTTTGCGATTCAAAACAGTCAGTGTATAATTATACAGCTCTTGTCTCCGCCTGTTCTGAAACAGGTAAAACTGGTTTCACGTGATTCCCAAAGATCAAACGGCTGATTCAGTGCGCAGCTAGGTTACAAGTCACTGTTTGCCTTCTCAAATACTATTTATTGATTTATCTTTCCGCTTGCCTATTCTTTTTTATTATGACTTGCCAAACTGCACCGTAACTAAAAAATATATACATTCACAGTTCAAAGTCACTTCCAAAACTCATTTTGCACACTATTTGGAGGCAAATGGTATTACTTGAAGGTACTACCAGAGAGAGTCTAGAATGACCACTTTACAGGTTTTACTTAAAGACTTACGGCTAGGCAAAGCCAGGTAGGACACGTACCTATGCTGTCTCCAAGTTTCGCCAAATTTGGCTATTGAAGTAAGTCAACAGCCACATATGATATGCGGTGATCGGGTGCTTCCTACTTCAGACTATTTAACATTGGTTTGCTCTCTCCGTCAATGGTGTGTACAACATAACCATCAAAACAAGCACTTTTATGAAAACTGTTTTTTACTGCTCTGAATTTATCGCCTCTAAAAATATTGACCGCAGAAACAATACTATGCTCTAGAACGAATAGGCCAAGGTCTTCTGTCTTTCAACTGTTACTTGCAGTGCAAGTGTTACTGGAGACCCAACGCAAGACAAGTCTCAGGGAGACAGTCTGATTCCACGTGTTCTTCACGCTTTCGATGCCTCCTCGCGTGTTAACGAAAGGTGAAAACAACTCAAACGGTTGGTTATAAAAAAAAGTCTAGAAAGGACAAGCTATCCAAAAACGCTCTTGCACTCAACAGAATTACTAGTTTTAATAAGTTATCTCTAACAGCGTTTGGCGTAAAAAATTGCGAAGTTCGTGAGGAGTTTTGATTCGGAGATGAGTAGCTATTTGTTAAGGGGATCGAGACGACAGGTCCTTGGCAAATGGATATAACAAACGATGTTTTTTCGACTACTTTAATTACTCCTACCTCTTCGAGTTGAACAGGGACAACTCTTTAGCTCATCAAATGATATTCGCGCACGAAACTGTGATTACAAATATAGACACCGTGGTAAAACTTTTTGTTTTGTTTCTGTAGCCGACTATCTCCTTCTCTATTGTTTCGAACACATTTCTGTTACAGTACTGAACTTTTCAGTACAAACAAACAGGAAAAAGACAAATGCGCTAAACAACGTTATCACATTTTGAGGCCACAGTTAAGATGGGATAAAATTTGCGTGCGTTGGAAAACAACTGATAAGCCCTCTATTTGGGCAATATAGCAGGACAAACTTTCAAGATTTGAATATCCGTTGTTTTTATTTGTGCGCAATTGTAAAATTCATTTACATGGGCAAATAGGGGAGAGTAGAAATTTTTAAGACTAACTGTACTAAAAAAAAAACAAGTCGAAAGATACGGTTGACGAAATGGCTTAATAAGTCTGTTGCGTAGTGCGTAAACGTAAATGCATCAAGAATGACTATGCCGTGTGTTTAACAGTTTACACTTTGAAGTGATTTTTCAACCAGTTTTGGGAAAGTTTCTAGAGCCTGATCTGCCTAATTCAAATTTTTGACCGTTTTTGAGGTTGGAACATGAACGTTATCCCTTCAGGAATCATAGCCTAGTTTAGTAATGGTCATTTAATAACTGTGTGTTCTAAACTATCTTTTGGTGCACATATAATGGAAATGATAAAATATATTAATAGTACTTTCCTGTAGTGATATTTGTAAATAAAATTTCTGTTTTGATTTTCCGCCACGCCGCTCTTTGAAAGAGTCTGTTTTCCGCGCTTTTTCTGTCGGTCACATGATAATCTATGCGTACTCCATTGTCCACACAATGTGATAGTAACAGGTCATTCAATAACATCATCATAGTCAAAACATTTAGTTCTTTTCATTAGGAATCTTTGAAGGCTTTCAAGGTGTTAGGAAAAGAAAGCATGGCACAAATTTGAGAGTAAAACGTTATTGTACTGAATAAATGGAATAATGTTTTAGAGTGAAAATTTCGGGCGCACAATAAAGTTGAAGGAATGTCACATGACTTTTCTCCATTTGTGTAAGGTAAACATAACGTAAAAGTTCCAGTGTAAAGAGAACTGTAGTGAGCATCAAATAACGGTCGTTCCACCCGGCTTTGTTTGAATTTGGTAGTTAATGAAATAGACAGTAACAAGAAAAGCAAGCTACCGCTTGTACTTCGGAAGAGCTAGCTGGGTCATTTTTGTTTGTGGTTACATGGTTTGCGATTCGCAAACTATAATGACACCAAGTTGCCGATTTGAACCGTTGGCGTGGACTTCGAAATGCGTTGTTATACTGTTTAAAACCTCTCATAAGACTTAAAGTTTTCACTCTTTCTACTTACCATTCATTCCACTCGCGAAAATATAATTACTCCTTTTTGATCAACGTACCACAACGTTACACAAGCCCCTATTTTCGATGCACTGAAAAATGTTTGATCCAAATTATGCACATGAACAATCTAACATCATTATCGGGGCTGATCGACGGTTAATCAATATCGAACAATAAAATCATTTGCATTATCGTACTACGTGTTTTGGAAGTAAAATGAACTCCAGCAGTGTTCATCGCGAACAATACCACTGCTCCCTTCCGATGGGGTATATTGATACCTCCAGATAAAATTCAAGCTCTCTTTGTCTAAATAGTATTTGTTATGTATTGCAGTGCCCATTATTTCAAGAACTTTGCTGTACAAAAAAGTTGTTTTCTCTAGTTTTACGCAAGTACAATTACTATGAGCTGGGAAACGAATTCAAGAGGGTCAAATTATTAAAACTGGAGGAATTATCCTAGAGTTTCACTTTGTGAAGTGATGAAGGCAATAGCAAAGGTTTCACTAAAAATATCGAGGCATACGTACTAAAGGATTTCATCAACAGACCTTCACACAACTCCCCGACTGTCGTGGGGAGAGTATCGCCGGTTTACTTAGTTACGTTACAATAGTTTACGAATCAAAACAACACATGACTTGAGGGCATATTCTTTGGAACTATTAAACTGGTCAAAGACCATAAACGTCAAACTTGATACAAACGATAATGTATAAAAAGATACCCCTCACGACCAGTCTTTTTTAACCGGCCAAATAATAAAAACGATAATTAAAGAAAGCAATTCAAATTATTAAGTAAGATTATTTTTATTCCTTTGAAATAGCTTATTACGTATCATCTACAGTTTGTAGCTGGGAATCCATTGCTTTCAGTCCACAAGTTGTGTCAGCACAGGCTTGATTTTTGAGAGTTCATTAGATACAACGGTATGGACAATTTTTAAAACCTTCGCTCTCGCTTAGCTAGTAATACTGAGAAAAAAAAAACTATGAATCATGAATCATTAGTCATAACAACTTAAGAATTCATGCAGATATATTAACGGTTTCAATTTATTCACATCATGACCGCGGAATAGATAATTCCAAGACTTGTTATATGTTCTAATAAGACTCATTCCGGCTTGACTTGTGCCAGTAATCTCAGGATATTATCTAAATTGGGTTACACAGCTGAAACAATAACCTTGAAATTACAGTTGAGACCTGCAGGTTTTTAGTTATTAAAGATGCTTATTAATGATTTAGACGGATGACTTTGTCAGAGTTGAGTTGACAGTCACTCATTATAACCCCCAAACGTTGGCAATTAGTTTCGTTGAAGTATCATAGAAAGCTGGCGACAGCCAAAGGCAAATAATTAACATGTTTTCATAACTGATTTTCTTAAAAGAAGCAGATCAATGATGACTCAGTTTTGCTTAAACTATTTTGAGCTATGGTCTTCAGAATCTATTTCTGTAAATGCGATCAAGTGTTACGCTTTAAAATGCCATTACTGCGATCAAGTGGTACGTATACGATTTCTAAGGAAGCAGGTAGCTTTTAACAGTGAAATTCTTCATGGTCATAGTATAAGTTCTTAGATAATTCGCCCTTGTTTTAAACCAACAGGGATCAAGAAGTGTTAGCCCGGAGGGACCGTCTTAGCTTGCAATTGCAAAAAAAGTACACATGCATGTAGTTTTATTTCTCTATTTCTTAAATAGTTATGTATTTATTCATTATTTGTCCTTATTGCAGAAAAAAAAAACGGAGAGCAAGAGCGAGGATTCTTTCGCGGATTTGCAGGAAAAAAATGGAAAAAGGATGGAAATTATGAAATTATAGCATGTACGACTGCATGGTAAAATGAAAAAGGCAAGGGAGTCTCTAGAGGGCATGAAAGTTTCTTTTACATTTGAAAAACAGTTTATTGTTTTAGCCATAAATTAGGAAGGGAAAAATGGCTAATGGCATTATTATTGAACAAGTTGGAAAAAAATCACAGCTCTGTTTCTTTTTATGAGACCAAATAAAGCGTTTCGTCTCTATGTTTTATTTAGAGCAGCTGCTTATAATAACTAATAATTATAATAATAATTCTATTAGCAAGGAATGTCTGTGGTACTTTGCAAAGGAAACATTACCCCTATATTTTCGCAGTCTCAAAGGTTAGTCACAACTTATAATTACTGTTCATTCCCTAGCACAAATCATCAAACGTACCGGGTTTTGTAGGCCCCTGTGTTTTTTTTAACCTACTAGCACATGCGCACAAGGTGTTTGAAACAGGCTTAATTGAAGCAGTGAAAGATTAAGCGCGACTAACGTTGTGAACACGTGACGCAACTGTCTATCCGCCGTCGCTTTCATTCGTTGACCCCCTTCTAAAATCAGACAATTTTTGCTGAAAATCTCATCAAGCTGAGAGAAAAGGTGTATTAATTTACGCAGTGAGCATTTATATACCTGTTTCTGACAATCTCAATGGTATATGATTATCTACAGCCACCAAAACATCGATACTAAGTTCACATTAATTAATTGTTTATTTATTGATAGTTAGGAAGCAGTCGACGTTTACGAGAAACCAAGAGTCTCGTAGCTAGCCTAGACAATTAGAAACACGTGCTGAATTGAGGTCGCCGCATTTTGAAAAAATCTGACTAACAAGTCGTGCGTGTGGCTTGTAGCTGCTTGTCTGTCGCATTGTTAGTTTGTTTACGGGTCTACCTCCAAGATTTTGGATGTGTCTAAAGAGCATGCTCAACGGAACTACGAGCGGCTTGCTGTAGAGGTCTCTTACGGGGCGTAAACAAACTAACGCAAACGACTTCGAAAACGCTAAAAGCCATGCAAGAGAGAAACTTCTGCAGCTCGCAGGATACACTAAAAACAACTTTATATGCTAATCATATGAAGTAAAAGGCTGTGACATTGGGTTAATTGTGGTTTTAGACAATTTTGCAAGCTATTTTTTTTTGTTTGTTTCTGGTTATTTCTATTAAGGCCCGCGGGAAACGTTGATGTTTGTGCCGTTCCGATCTTTTATTCTTAAGGTTGGGGTTCTTGAATACCCTTGGCAACCGCAAATAGCTCCATCTAAAAAGTCCGTCCTAATCAATGCAAGTAACTAAGGCAAAGAAGTCTGGTTAACTTTTAAGATGGAGATGTTTTGGTAAATTGCCAAGTCTAGACGGAGTCACTGTGTCGAAGGACTACAACTTAATAAGTCAGTTTAAAGTCTGTACAGTGAGCAATTATGTATTTATAAACTCATTAATGGTATTTAGAAAGGAAATACAAAAGAAATTAATTTTAACGAGTGTCTTTAATACGTGATGTAGACACGGCTGAGTTTTTCCTTCGAGCTTTTGAAGAAACATCGTTGAAAATGGCTTGTAAACGGAATTAAAAGAATTTTTAACTTTAACTTTAAGATAACTTCTGTTCTATCTTGAAGTTAAGAAAACAATCAAGAAACAAAATGTTCTAAACTTCATAAAACACTTCTACTCGTTTTGCATCATTTCCGTTAATAAACCTTACGGACGTTAGTAGACCAAATCTCGTTAAAATTTTGACTGACAAATTAATCATTGGCACACTGCTGCTTGTTTTTAACCAGTCTGCCAAATCGGACTTGGGAGTGTAGCTGTTGTTTATCTATTAAGAATATAATTTACGAACATTTCCCTGCAAAATAGTCATTTTCTACCAGGCTCATAAATTCTTGAAACTATAGTTAATTGATCTGAATATTTACAAATGCTATTCAACACCGAGCTAACCAAGAAGAGCGTTCCTTGTGTGATATATATGTTGTGGTTCAATTTTATTCCTGGTTTAAATTTTATTTTCTTTTGTTTTTGGGTATGGTAATGTATGATATTGAGTTTGTAACTGAAAAGAAAAGCAAATTTAAACCAGGGATAAAATTGAACTACAACATATACACTAATCTGTTATATTGGGGCATAATTGGCTGCAACCGTGTCTTGTTATTGTTTTATCGATCAGTGAGCTTATCTCCTCTCCCGTTAGACACTGTCATTGTTCACCATCTCTACCACATACATAGTGAAAATATGAAAAAAAGAAAACTCCACTTGGTAGAGGGGACAACTTTAAATTTCAAAAAGAAGATCTGAAATTGTATTTTGATAGGATTATGACTTACAAAAAGTACCCGACCCTTAAGCTGTTAAAAAGCTGCTAGAGAGGTTTCATTTGAATAGCCACATTATAGGGTTTCCTTTATAAACTCTAAAGAGAGAATAACGTGTTTCTATAAGGCCTAGTCTTGATAATTATGACAGATACCGACGAAAAAGAGGAGAAGTTGATTTTGATTTCTCTTCTTGTTCTTTTAATTGAGCGGTTCTTAATTAAAATGGGCAACGGTTACCAAAAGAACAGTGTTGTTTTCAAAAAGAAAATGATTGATTAACTGAAAATTTAGCATAAACTGAAATGTACAATGGATATGTTGATCCAATATCCGTCTTTGTTTCTTTCCGCAATCAGAGCACTGGCATGACTAAGATTACTTAATAATAGTATAATAATAAAATTTTTATGCACGAGACTAAACACATTTCTTTTTACATCTCAGTAAAAGCCGCACTAGACAAAACACTTTTTTTCTTTCTGTTTGCCGTCCTGGCGTTGACCCAAGACCTTCGATCGGCCCCTGGCAACGTGCGATAACATCTCTATCGAGTTGCCACGCTTGCGTAGGGCGTAGACGAACCGCACACTTAAGCCACGAGAGTGCTGCAAGTCTACTTTTTGTAGATATAGCCGTGACAAGTAGAGTTATCATACTTGTATGACGTCTCCAAGCTCACTTGTTTAACCAACCAAACTGATAAAAACCAAAAGGCGGTTCTATCCATATCTAGCTATATCTGTAACCATAGAAAACAATGACAAGCCAATGAACAAGGGGTCATTGTTTACAAAACGGGACGGCAGCTTATGACGTAAAAATAACATATGTTTGTTTAATGTAGGTTGGTCTTCTTTCTGTGTTGGATCTAAGGCACATTTCTGCGATGTGACCCAATGATCTATCAATTTTCCTGGTTAGAAGGGTTTTTTTAATTCCTTTCTAACTCAAGAGACTGTGCATGAATTAGTCACGTGTGACCATTCAAATGAATTGTTATGAGAATTAGGTGGTCAACCGGCACGACTGTCCTCGGGTAAAATCTTAAAATGCCGGAACATTCAAGAAAGCCATTGAGCAGCTCTTCCTGCCCGAGTACTGTTTATTATGCTTTACTGACAAGGCAACTTAACTTTTGTTTCTACATAAGAAGTCGTGACTGTAAAAAATATTGTAATCGCGCTTTCAAAACAAGGCCGATTGAGCAGTACTTCTCTGTGGTGCCGTTCATTATGCTGTACACGGTGGTTCTAAGATTACGTCCTTGTATGGAGTCCTGAAAAGTGGCCATTCAGATGAGAGCTACTGAACAATACTTTTTTGTGTTTCTTTTAATTTATTAACTGTGATGCAAGGAAGTTTATTTTGAGCATGTGGGTGAAATCCTAAGTGTGACCATTCAAATGAATGCTTCTGAGCAGTACTCAGTTTCCTGTGGCACTGTCTATGTTATTACAAGATGGTTCTAATTTTTGGGTCTGTATAGATCTAGATCAAATCTTAAAGTATGAACATCCAAATTAAAGTTGATTGGAATTAATATATGTACTATCAGGTACCGTTCATTATGCTGTTGACAAGGTTGTTCTAACTTTGAGTTTGTTAATAAAATCCTGAAGTGTAACCATTCAAATAAAACTGAGCTCCTGCTATTAATACATAACTGTAAATATAAGATGGCTCTTACAGTTGACGAAACCTAAAACAATTGCCGTTTGATAAGGACCCTATGCAACGCTTTGCAGCAACTTGGATTAATTTCAGTCCTGCTGTTACCCGGTTTCTGCTGAATCATTATGATGCAATACAAATAAAGCTTTATCTTATCGCACATTATATAAAAAGTGGCACTGATAAGAAATCCTTCGAATTTGTTCATTCAAATAAAGAATGTCCCTTTTTTTTGGCGGCGCTGATTATTTTTCGTAAACGGTAGTTTTAACTTTGACTCCGATCTGTAAATAGATCAGAACGTTTAACAATAATAACTTATGGATTATTTATTAGTCAGCATACGCTTTTCAACGTGGGTTTGAGGCTTTAACGTTGATAGAATTAAAACAAGAAAAATCAAACAGTGGCTTGCGAGTAAAGTGCTTTACGTGATGCCAATTACAGTTTAGCACAAAGTTTTCAATTTTTTTTAATACGTCTATGAATTCCAAAGGGCAGCTTTACTAGCATGACTGGCTGTACAAAGTGCCTTAAATCTGCGCTGCTTTTAAATTGTGTAATCGACTTACTTGTATCGAAGTTTCGTTCTCAAGTTCCTTTAAAGTTATGAAGAAGCAGGAAAATAAAATTCATCTCCTTAAATTTCATGGAAAGACGTGTTTTCCGGCATGTTTTCTATTTGGCAATTATATTATTTCGTCATATTTTGCGTATGCTCATGAGTAAGCGTTAAGAGTTGATATTGCAGGAAACCGAGGTTAAGTTATGGAATTGTAAAAGGCAACCAGAATAAAATCAATTCAAATTTTTTAGTTGAGTTTCCAAGTCTTTACATAATGTCGGAATCTGACCCAGGAAATTTTGCAGATAGTTTCTGGTCAGCTTCAGCCTTCAGGAAGTTTGTTTATTATCTTGGCGCTAGCTAGAAAAAAGTCTGGAGGGATCGATTCTGAAGCCGGATTTAGATTGGTCGAAATTAACAGTTGCTCTTTTTATTCCAAAAGGTGTCCCTATATCTGACTGGAGAATCCAGCCAGGCAACGTAGTTGAAAAACGCGAGGTCAAGATAGCTTTCGCGCCAAATTTGCCCTGGCGTGTACAGAAAATGTCTAATTCGTATCAAGCGAAGAGACCCTTGGTTCATGCACGTTCCCATTGTGTAGTGACCAAATAAGGAGCTGAGCAAGTTACAGCAATTAATTCCGAAGCTTTGTCATCCACGCAACTGGCACGAAACGTCTCAAATAAATGATATTTGCAAAGTTTTAAAGTGATGGAGTGTTTTGCCCGTGTGATATTTTGTATAAGTACCAATTAAAGCTTCCGTGAATGGGAAACGAAATATTACGAAATAAATATCCGTGTTATGTGACTGTTTATAGATGCATCGACATTACGTTTTCCCTGTATGGTTTTTACATAAGTAATGACTGTAAGTTAAAGTCATTTTTAATTGTTTTAATTATTTGATGTGAGTTGATATGTCACGACTGTACCAATCCAAAGTTCGCTGGCCTGGGCTACGGTATAAGCAGCAGCTAGTTTTGAAAAACTAACTGACATCTTCAAACTTCAGCTTTGATTGATTATTTTGCTGATCCGATTCTATACGAAGAACCTGCCTGTCAAATTATTTTTCCCTTAACAAAGCAACTGCTTGATACTGTAATTAGCAGGATAGGTTGCTAAAACACACTGAAACAGGCAGTTCATTACAAGCGCTTTTATTCGAAGTAAACGAAGCCTGAAGTAGAAAATTGTTGAACCCAACAAGGGTAAAGTTAACTACAAAAACAGTCCAGTATTAAATCACTGAAAGCCTAAACTTTTGAATACAAATTTGCTCCTGTGTACTACATATCATAGTATTGAGAATAGTTTAACAGCTGAGTGATGATGGTATTATTATCATGGTATTGTGGCTCATGAACGTTTCATACGAAAAAGAACTCAGTGACGTCTAATTTGTGCACTTAAGAGCCGTTGATCAATATAGGATCATAACTCATTTAATAAGAAGATGAAAAACACTCAATGAGAGGCGGTTGTGAAGAAGGGCCCAGCTCTCCGCGAAAGTCAGCATGGGTTGAATCTATTCAGTACCATGGCTAATTCGCACCGCCAATAATACGTTGATTCTTGTAAAACCTTGCAAACGCGGCGCCACAATTTCTTCAGCAATATGACAAGTTTACAATTCCTGTTTTGGAATATTTAGCGGGAGGGGACAGTCAGAACAGTTGCTTATTCGGATGGTCGATTTCTTACGTTGCTTAGTTACACACAGTCCTGTTTTGGTTATTCCCTTTTCGTTGGATTTGAGCCAAAATCCTAGCATATGTTAAAATATACTCTTGATGATGACGTATGCTAGTTGAGTTGCTGTTTAGAACTAGACGAATATAACCATCCTAAACTCGACTTTTTTGCACGTTCAGTTTATAGAACCTCACAACAAGAAAAAATTGTATTACTGAAGAATAATTTCATTCTGTTACTGAACTATCTGCCAGGTCAACATGACTTTTCTCCTTCCTATTTATTTTCAAACATGGGTGAAAGATATACTGTCTACTGAATTAGAAGTTAGGTCCTCAAAACACACTAGGCTCGTCTATTTTAATTATGTTTAGGTTAGCATTCCCAATACACTGAAGTGTATATAGGAACGATGTATGCGGTGATTTTAATCACGTCAGTTGACGCTATTAAAGTATCTTTTTGTATTGCATTTTTTCAGGTTTGGAATATGGACAGATCTGATGATTGCAAGAAATTAATTTTCTAGTAGCATAGCCCCAAAAACCTATAAATTTAATGTTACCAAATCATTACTAAATGTAACTTACCAAAGGTGTTTTTTGGCTTGACTACTTTTGCTCACTGATCCAGCAGAGAGCTCACAGTTATATGTTGTATTTTACGTTAATAAGGAAAAATCACGCAAATGCAGAAATCATCATCTTCGTTTCAAAAACATCACACGCAAACAGACATCGGGATGGTGTAAAATAAGTAAGGTAATTTTGCCCGGATATTTTCGGTTTAAGGGCGGGGAATTGGTCAATTTACACCCAACGTAAGCAAGAGCCAGAAAGTTCACATCAATGTGCAATCGAATGGTAGAGAAAAACACGGAAACAAAGTCAAAGGGTGTACTATTGTGCGTGTTTTTTGCTCCGCCTTGTTGGTCCAATTCCCCGCCGAATATAGCTCATTTCTATTGTATTAGAAGCATTCATTCAAGGCAAATAAACAGCCTTGTCAGTTACTATTAACAGAAGCTGTCTCGTGATTACGAGGTGTAATTACTTAACAATCAAGGGCGTTCTGTCAGCGTGTGATTTATTTGTTTACGACGGATATCACTCGAGAAAGTTCAAGTGTTCTTGCAGAGAGGAGCGCTATGCCATTCTGGGTATTTGGTAGCGTAGTTATACAAAGTGTTACTTGCTTAGTTTTCATTGACCACATTATGTATTTTGCTAATCAACTGAGGCAGATATAAATTGAGCTTCCTTCAGCATCCAAATAAACCTATGCTAACAAATGCTCTTATTACATCAGTAAATATAGTAGAGTCTTTTTTCTTTTAAACTACAAATACAGCCTATACAAGTCTAACAAAATCAATGCTTCACAACTAGTCTAAGATTTCTTTTAATTGAGAGCAAAAATTGAGAGTTGTATTCCTTAGAAAGAACTTTCGCCGGACTTTTAATTTCGAGAGCTATTTGTTTATTCCTTAGGTATGATTTTTGACAAAATGTGTTGACTATGGTGACGAGATATGGCGTCATAAAAAGTATGACGTAATGGCTTACAGACAAAAAAAAGTTTTACCTTTCTTTAGGCTAAGAAAAACGAAACTTATTTAAACAAGCCAGCAAAATTTTTGAATCTAGGTATATTGTACAAGCCAGGAACGAAAATTGCTATAAAATAGGGTAAGCTTTAGTAAAATTCAAGATGGCGGCCAGATGGGCCACAAGACGTCACGGATCCCTAACAGCGCCATTACATAATATCTCATTTCCCAGACTGCACTGTAACACAGGAAAAACCTGAGGGGGATGGGGAAGTGTCTAAACTGCCCTCTAGTTTTTCCTCGATCTGCTCACAGATCACCAAATGGAATAGGACTTGTAGTCTGAAAGTGCTACCGAGGAAATAAAACAAGAGACCATTCCCCGGGGGGAGGATGTTGTTCACGGCTCTAACTTCTATATGAATAACGAAGAAAAAGTGATCGAAAGCTAGGAAAATAAACAAAAAACATAAACGTAACAGACTTATACAGAGATTTCCCTACCACAATAATCTATTTTGTGTGGAAAAATAATAAAATGAATAAAAAATAAAAATACGTGAAATGACTAGAGATTTAAATGTATTTTCTTAGACCCGTGAAACTGTACGGTAAATTCAATCGATCCTACTAGTCTGGAAAAGGATCACTAAAAAGAGAATTTTGTTTCTTTCTGTCTTATTTTGCCCTACATTCAAGGATATACAACAATATTATTTCAATAGGTTAAATGTGTAAGAAATGAATCTGCTTCGTGAAGGCAAAAACGTCCATCCAGAAAAAGAATAGAATTCCAAAATCATCAAAAAATGAGTGCCGGTTTTTACGTTACTGTATAATAATTTCCTCTTACTTCAAGTTTTAAGGTGCTTCTGCTCCTCAGTTGGTTTTCGCAGCTTCAGCTTGTGCATGAAAAGTTCTTCCGTTCTTGACATCAAGTAAAGCTCTTCAAGTATGCTATTACTCTTCAAGTGCACTGGTTTTTATAGGTTAGCCGAAAGTGTTAGCTAAATTATATTTAGCATATTTCAAATTTAAAAGGAAAACGATTTTTGGCTAGACAGACTGAAAGATGGTTTTTATAAAAGACAAATTACTTGGCATGCAGTTGGCTGAATTGAGTAATTTTTAGAAAGATGATTAAGAAATTGAAACATCTAAAAACTGAGATAATTTCCCGAAACTTCGGCGCCATTATCAAGGAATAAAAGAATATAAATAAATGCGAAAAAAATAAATTCAAAGATTGGCATTTCATTTGCAAGGCGGCCTGAAAGAGAGCGTTCGAATCGCTCACAGTACAAGTGCGTAGTATCGCTTCTACCTCATTGTGATCTGTACCTGGCATAATGTCTATAATACAATGCAAATACTGGAGGAACTCTGAACTATAAGGTAGTTTGCATTTCCAAACTGACATGGGATAAAATATAATTTACAATGGGAGATAAATGAAAACACTAACGAAAAATTCAGGAGGTATATATTAAAATGGAATATTAAGATATCATTGAATAACTCAACAAAAATATGAATACATTTAAAATCGTCAGACAGTGAAATTGAAAGCTCGAATTTTGTTTGAAAAATTCTTCATTGGCCAGGGAGTTCCCCCTTTTTTTTTTAGAGTAATTACCGGTTAGGTTTTTGGTCATTCTCCATTCTTGGTTTAGATTTCTTTAGGCCGAGGATATTTTCCTCTAAAGTTGTAACTGTATTTTCCGGACTTGCAGGGCTCTGTTTATCGGCACTTGTCTATACTCAGTGAGCAAGTTATAACGGCGTCCTACTATTCAGGTTCGACGTGCCTATCCTATTCAAGAAGGTTGCGTACGATAACTTAACCCATTATATAAAAGTAGCTGAGAACCTCTCATTTTCCCTAACAAACCTCAGGTGGTAATGAGTTGAATTGTTTGTGCTGGAGTCGGGCAGGAAATAGTAGTAAATAACTTGGAATGAGTGATAACTTGGTACATTAAATTGGAAACTGCGCCTGGTCATGTTTAAGGGATAGAGAAGCTAGAACAAATCTATTTCTGTATTCTCTCTAAATAATCGCTTATTCCTTTATTAATAATATGCTCACTAGACTCTAATTATAGAATATGAATTTTTTATACCAACAACAAAGAATAAAATAAGAACTAGGAGGTCTGCTTTACCAAAATCCGAAAAAAATGTTTTTGGAGCCCATTTAGGCCATCCCAATAAGATGTTTCGTTTCCCATCGCCACGTCTCTTGTGATGGCGGGTCGGTCGGTCGGGCAAAAAAAAAAAAAAGAATGAACACTTGAAGTTGTCTGGGTCCCAGAGAATGCCGGGCTGCTAAGTAAGAAAGCCTGGTTACAAAGTCAACTCGAAAACGTGGTCTTTTCGACTATTAAATGTCTAAACAACCTTTGTAGTATCGATGTAAATTAAAGACAAGGACATCACATCATGCATGCCAATTGTTGTTAAAACAAGAGCGTGTGCTCGTAAATTATTTGCTTCTGTAACCAGTTAATCTGGAATTTTTTTTTTACTTTTCGAAAAAAATGGATCGGTCGGGCGATAGGAAACGAAACATTTTTTTGGGATGGCCTTACAGGCACGCCATTAAAAAGCTACGTCTATCATTTGTGATGTCCTTTTTACTCATATGCATACTGCACATGTATAATTGAATGGTAAGGCGGTACACGGTTCTTTGATCTTGCTCATTTTTCAAGAGTTTTCCAAAATATTTTTAGCTAGTGCTCAATTTAGGTTTTGGCTCTGTCGCCACGAGGTCTCAGATGCTTGCAAATATACTAACCAGAATGTTAAAATGACCTGTCAGAGTAACTAACTACATTCGCATTGCTTAGCTACGTCCCTACACAGCTCTTCTTTTGACCGTATGATGTATGTTGCCTCTTTTTGTTATCTTACCACACTTGGGATGTGTTGCCAAAAAGTAGGCTGCAAATGCTTCCTAAACGATCTTACTTTTCTATAAAGCTTTCCTCAGTATTTTGAACTTGTGTTGTGAACACTCTCTGGTTAAATTCTGGTACTTTTTGAGAGCCAGCATGCATGTTTAAACTAACTTGTATGGCATTCCATCCCCTTCAATAAAGTTTATTGCTCTTAGTACGTATTCAAACAACTCCAGACACAATAGACAAATGCCCTTTTTTTAGCGCTGGAAACATGCCCTATTTGTTTTTCTCAATTTTGGCAACAAAATGGCGCCAGGCATGTCTGTGATTTGACGCACTTTTGGCTCCCAGTAAAAGGAAGATTCGAGACCAGCGGAGAAGCATTGCGTAATTCTGTAGCCCGATTTATGAGGGTCTCAATGGGGTAGTGTCTTTTACGGTTATCGGCTAAAATTTTGGTTCTTTTACGGCTATCGGTTAATTTCTTGCAGTTACGGTTAACAAAAAAGTTAAAAATTCATTTCTTTTGTTTCAAAAAGTTAAATATTAATTAACCTGTATTTTTTACCCCTTCGGATCATCTCGGGGTAAAATAAGCTATTCTATTGAAAAATTTTCACATTTGATAGATCAATATACTTTTATAAAGTATTCCACTTCTAATATCATTTTACACATAGAAATGCCAATAGTGAGCAGACACGCGAACGCCCAACTCAAGGCCGGGGCGCGACATTCCACACTAGAGACGGCTTATTCGTTTGAGACGGGTTATCCGTTTGATGATTCGCGTCAGATAGGTAACACGTCTCAATTTGAAAATGGAATAGTTTTAATTTTGAAATGAACAACCCCCCTGACTTTATCCGTCAATTTTGAAGTACGGAAGATGGATTATCCGTTACAGACTGAGCCTGTGTACAGCCGCAACCTCCCCGCAGAAAAAATCGGAGAAGGGGTGTCTAACGCTGTGGAGGAGGGGGCGACTGTACACAGGCGAGTCTGGATAGTCCCTTTCTAGCTGTCCTGTGAAAACGGCCAATAACAAAATTCCCGTGTCCAGTGTTTTTAATCATAGCGAAGGACTGCACAAAACGACTGCCTGTTGTTGCCTTGTCCGTAGACCTCATTATTAGCTATTATTCCGCGCGGCTAATGCGTTTCGGGTCACGTGGTCAGAGCGAGTTCGCCACCGAAATGCCTTGACCGAGATTGCGTGGGAAGACGCCGTACATGCAGGGACTAGGCATGGCAATGTCTACCGTAGCGTCAGAGAAAAACAGGAAAATATTGTTTATCGGCAACGTGTTTTACAAACAGCTCTACGTGTTGTTTCACTAGTGTTTCCAAGGCACGCCCTTCTGAAAATCGTAAATATTAATTCCCAGTGAGAAGCCCTCTTTCGCTATAGGAAAAATTAGTTCCCCGAGATACACCTAAAAGGCTTTTCGCCTAACGTGCGTACGGAGTCAAAGTAGCCGGAAAATAAAAAACGCAACCATAAGCGAGTTAAACACCATCCATAAAATTAACAAATCTAGGGGACAATTTATTTTACGGTTAACCCTTTTTTTTTACCCAATTTACGGCTAACGGTTAAAATTTTTCAATTTTTACGGCTATCGACTAAATTTTTGGCCGTTTTACGCCTATCGGTTAACCCCATTCAGACCCTCATTTATTTGGTCTGAGGGCAAAGTACTGGTTTATTTACGACGAACGGTAAGCAAGAGCCATAAAGTTCACTTCAATGTGCGATCGAATACAATGTTAAAGAAAACTAAGACGAAAACAAAGTCAAGGGATGTACTATTCTGATTGGGTATTCTGACTAGGCTTTTGTAAGTGGGTTTTGCCCTGCCTTGTTGGTAGAATTTCCAGCCAAATATCCTTCATCGGAACTGAGAAAAAAAATAATGAAGGTCACTGCTTGATAATGTTTGAAGTGTTCATGTGTCTAGACACTTATTGTATATGCAGGACTGACTGATGCTATTTAATCAAAAAATTCACACGATGTTAAAGTAATAATTGGGATACATCGGCTTCTTTCTGTAATATTTCTATGGACGGGAACGTCTTGAATGGAAAAATACGAACATCTTTACATTGTACTATTTACGTGCGCCTGTAGCTCTTTTTAAGTTCTCGTTCAACGCGTGTCCCTGTACCCCGACTAACTGTGTGGTAAGAGTGCCACGATGTAGCAGCTTAGACGCTCGATTTTCACGTGATTTAGCCAACCTCTGGATCCAAGGACAGTATTCTTGCCCTCTCAAATTATTAAATAGAATTTGAAAGTGTTTATTGCTTGAAGATAAGAAAGTAAAACTAGTCGGAGTAGTAGGAGAAGAAAAAGGCACAGGGAAGACGAAGACTGTGTCCTTAACAAACGACTACCGGTCCTTATCAAATCTTAGCCACGCTGAGGGAAGGCAATTTGCTATCAGTGGTGTTCTTCATTCATCTCCCTGTGTCGTTTTAGGGGATTCCGTCTAACTCTGCTTGACTCGTATCATCATGAATGATCCCGACCTTATCCCATGTTTATTAGATGCCATATTTTGCAAAAAAGTAGACAATAAAGATTATATACACGGCGGGAAAGGCCAAGCGAGAACTCATCTCGATGAAATAACTGAGATCTTGCTTGGACAAATAACCCTTGCAACTTGCAAACCAGCCCTGAATTTTTGACTTTGCTGATGCTGTGTAGCCAAGACAGGTGTCTTTTTCTTCTTGATTTCTTGGCTTCTCCCAGAGGATTTTAGTCATTGGAGGATTAGCTTGCGGACTGGGCGTTTCCGTGAAAGCCTGTGTCAAGGGAAAAGCATATGTTATTTTGTGCAGCCTTATTTCGATTGCGAAAATTGGCAATTAAGTAAAACCACAGTTTTACCTCCGTGATCACAACGGGATTAATGTGTGATCCGTTTATGAGAGTATTCGTTTTGGGAACCTGAAAATATAAAGGAATCATTATCATAGAGATTAAGTAAGAAGAGAAATTACACGAAGCCCCAAAAACACCCATAAATTAAGATGGCGTCTGGTACAGACTCTGCGATTACCGAAATTTGATAACCAAGCTCAAAAAGTCGATCCATCCATGCAAAATCAAAATTTGTTAGAATGAAAACCACAGACAAATATCAGCCTTAGTGCCTTACCTCTTGAACAGCGACTGTGCTGCGTTTACAAAAGAGTCCTCGTTCTCCAGTTGAACCTTTCACCTGAGTGTCCTCAGACTTTTGACTCTTTTTCTTGTAGTTATACACGATAACACTCTCTATTAATGCCAAAAATGTGAAGGCAAACGATACAATCAGGAACAGGTCAGCGGCTTTCACGTAGCTGACACGTGGCATGTTGGCATTGGTGTATTGAAGGAGGAAGACTTCTGTGAGAAGAGTTGTAATACCCAGGGCCCCGCGGTCACCAATCTCGCTTCGATCCATCCAAAATGGCAACCACGAGACAACCGTGCAAAGTATGCAGGGAAAGAAAATACGGATGACGTAATGACCTATTCTTCTTCGAACGTAGAAGGAGACATCGAGATACTCAAACCAGCCTGATATTTGTCAAACAAACAAAAGGAAGGACAATTCAAATAAGGTTTATTTGAGTCGTTCTCTTAATTTAAAAAATGTTTCTTACGACTTTCCCAGTCTCTTTTCCCCTTTTGGTGTCAATTTCTGTATTAAGCTGTTTCTCTCTACATTATGTCTTCTTAGAAACGATTTTTGGTCGAGACAATGTGGATATGTTTCAGCTTAAAAAGGAAAATTTTGCGTAGTTTTAAAACAAACTTCTTAGAAGAGTTTCTCCTCTATTGAATTTTTTAATGCTTATTTTCTTCTCCGCACATGTCTGGGAGTCCGAGTGGAACACGGATTATGGATCTAAATCATGAGTGGGATTCCGGATTCCTTAATCTGTATTCCGCATTCCAAAGAACAGAATTCCGGATTGCAACAGCAAAAGTTTCCCAGTTTTCGAAATCCGGATTCCGTTGCATGGAGGCGATACTTCCATCTCGGTAAGTACCTACCGCATTGCAAAAAAAGCCCTACCTCCATACTAGTCTATATACGAATGATACGTGGGAGTTTACGCTGCTGGTTTTCCTGGATTAAAATATGCAATATGAGCCCGCCATACCCAGCATGTACTTGACTTTGCCACTTGCGAGCGTTTGATTCATGACGTAGAATTCGGCCATGTCTGTACTGTATAGTGTTGCTTCTATCCACTTGTATCTGATCTGAGTGAGGTCAAAGCCATCTGTGTGAAAAAAACTAAATTATTCATAAAGCCTATGATTCTGTCCGAGGTTTTGTTCTGATCAACTTTTGTAAAAATCAACCCAGAACACGTAGAACGCCTACTGACTCCAGTGTGTTAAACTGTAAGTTCGACACCAGTCTCCCTAACCTTCTTGCGTAATCCATGAATATGTGCAGGGGATTAGTGGGCGCTTTCTGCGTTTTCCACTTGTGTTAGAAAAATAAATCAGCAAAATCTGATTATAAAATTCATTCCCTTCTATCATTGTCGCGAAACTTCCTTTTGGCGTTCGTCAAATATTATGTGAGGTGCTTAGTACTAATGAGTAAGAAAAAAATCTAACTTAGCAACAGTAGCCCTAAAAGAGATTAAAAACTAAATTACATAACAAACACGTTATGTAACGGCGGGCATTTATGTTAACTTAGGGCGCTTGGCATTTGCGAAATCTTTCCGTATACAGCTATTGTCGGGGAAAGGTGCACGCGACAATCCCAAAAGGTATTGTGGCTGGTTTTGAGTGCACTGTTCTTTAAAGAAATGTGAAAGAATGACACCAGGAGGCCACGGACATATGTTTGCGAGTACTAAAGGAAAGCATCAAAAGTAGGTTCGACAGCTACAGTCGTTTGGACCAGTTTATTGATCATATCCCATATTACCTTTCGGGATTGTCGCGTGTACATTTTTTCCGAGAACCTTTCTCGAAATAGCTGTATGGCAGTACGTTTTTGTACGTCAGGCAGTGATAAGTTTTTGTGAAAATTTCGAAAATCTCCGCCCAGTTCTGAATTTTGTTACGTCTTCAGTAATAGCCTAAAAAAAAGTTAGATGTTACTCACAACTGAGGGTTCTAAAGAAAAATGTCTGCACATCCATCGGATAGTTTCTAAAATCCATAAATCCCATAGCATCGACAGTCACCCTTCAAAACAACAAATACACAACTTCATTTAATGAGTACTTCTTGGCGTTACGCCTATTGTGGAAAATTATCTGTCGCATGCCACGTAATGACGTCGTTATTTGAAATGGTCGCCACTTTGTAGACCTTTATCTCAACCAACCCGGGGATAGAGTATTCCCTTATTTATGGCCTAGAAGTGTATGTACCACTTAACAGGGTATAGTTTTGAGAGTCTTGAAGCGATCTTAAATAGATTGGGCGTATACAATTTTACTAGTTGGCGTCTTGAATAGGGTGTCTTTTGGGGGTAATGAATGGTCTACAAGTGTGCTACCACAGTAGAGGGCTTCTTATACATTACCTAACAGAGTAAAAGACATTTCCATCACCAAACAATACCACTGTCTTTGTCTCATCATGGACAGTCATTTTCTTGGAATTTTCGATGAATGTATCCGGAAACCATAGTTTCTTTAAGATGTCTCCTTGAAGAATCAGAGTCCAGTTTTTGTCTCCGTAGGCCAGCCTCGGGTCCTTCCAAGACTGGCGCAAATATAAGTCGCCTTTAAACTCCTGTTGAGAGGGTGAGAACGACATTATATAGTGACTCTGAACCTGAGGCCCAGTTGCTCGAGGGCCGATTGGCGCTCACCAGAGGTTCAAAGGCATTTTCCCGGATAAGTTTCTCTTTCCTTTTTAGAGCATCTTATACAGCAGGTTGTAGAAAAAGGAATTTGCTTTTTAAGATTCATTTCTAAATTTCAATTTCGTTTTAGCCCTGGGTTATTTTAACCTTTGTAGCTTTGAACACTGAACCCGGCCCAGGGCTTTACCGCCCACGATATGAATGACTGAGTTACAAGTAATGAGGTAAATTTGTAAAACAGCTAACCATCAAGGATCGAAACGTTCTGTGGCATCCGATAAAAGGGAAATATTACAAACTATCCGCGGAGTCCACTCAAAACTGAGTAAATTATAAATATTTCATAGTGGAAGTACACTTAGTTGCTTTATCTATTTGCAAGCGATCCACTCATCTTGAAGGTTAACCCAAATAGAACGTAACAGTTTAGAAACCCCAAATGGTAGAAGGCAACCAGTGGGCTATATACAAGTATGACTTTCGAGTCTAACTCAGAACGACAAAACGGCGTACCAGCTAGCTGTGATGCAAAAGTAGGATTCGAACCCTGGACCTCTGGATTGCGAGTGCGGACAAGTATGTTTACAAACACTCGATCACGTTGCTGGCCTAACTCTGTTTTCAATCTCTTCGCCAAAAAATATGTGCCTTTCATGAGTTTTGTGTTAAGGATTTCCAGTTCATTTCTTGACACAATTAAGCCCGGCTTGGTCTCATACGGTATCTGCAAGTCTACATTAAAGAAACTAAATTGTAGATCTAGCTACCATGTTTTCTTCCACAATGTGGCTAATGGATTGGAAACCCATGGAGAGGTAAAGCTGCACAGGTTCCACTCCATACATTGGCCTGAGCCGTTTGTCATAATTCACAAACATTTGGTCAAGTATAGCTGTCGCGTTCGGTGGTTCGTTCACAGGCGGCAATGTGCCATCCGAAATGTCTACTTCACCAGCGCTGTAAACAGAGACAAAAGGTTGGTAGTCAGTAGAATAGTTGTCACTTTAAACCTCAAATACTGAAAAAGATCAAAAATTGTCACTTTAGTAAAGTAATGCGCAATGTCACGTCGCAGATGAGGGGCCGTGGTACCCTTGTGACGTCATTCAAAATGGCTGTCTAATCCAGGCCGCGATCCGGATTTTTTACTAAAACTTCGTATGTATCTGAACAGGGTGAAAACCAACATTTTTCACGAATGAGTTTTAAAGCATGTTGTAATAAAACATTCTGTTAATTTTTGAAACAGTTTTTATGAAAAACTCGTGGAAAACTCGCATCTTTGCTTTAAAATGGCATGAATTTATGACGCTACTGTTTTATTTCTTCGCTAAAAGTTGTTCCTGAAAGTAAGAAGAAATTCTACTTTTTACGACGCAGCTTTTCGCAACCTGCGGCAAACTGGTTTGTTGCAAGACGGAGACAGAGCATGGGTAGTAAAACGCGAACATCGCTTTGCAGCAACATTGCAAAACAGGGTCGCACGTTTTTGTTACCCGTTTTATTAAAGTAGCTGTGTCACGAAATTCAGCCAAATTAGGAAATTACAAAATGCCCGCTAAATAAAGAGAAACATAAAAATAACCGCTTAAAACTTTAAAGGAAGGTTAAAATAACATAACAGAAACAACAGATGCCACGGATGAACAAAACTGAAGAAGATTGAAACGAATTGAAATTAGGGTTTTTGAAAACTTCCGAAAAACTGTTCAGCCTAACAGTTTTTCAAAGTCGATCCCTGCTGCTTGCAACTTCAAAAATAATACTCAGGAGACATATTTGTTTGTCTCGGATCTCTGATTTTGTCATTTACCTGTAATTTCTTTGCTTACGTTAAGTTCCATAGCGATTGAGGGTGAGTGATTAGCAAAATTAAACAAAATGAACTGGACTACCGTGACACAGCCCCTTTAACGATGCAACACAAAATGCACGTATTCGTCTACCGCAGCTTTGGACAATTTTGTCTCTCGAATAATTATGCTCTTAGATTATTTGATGCGTTACCAGTGGCAAAAATTATGACAGTTTCCAACGACAACGCTAACATACATAGTATTATATAATTCCCTGTGTTTTACTCATGCAGCTGTTAAAGTGATGTTACACGGGACGATTCGCAACCACGATTTTTAGCGCAACACATTGTTGCAATGTTGGAACAATGTTGTAGCCATTCGAAACAATGCCGCAACAATGTTGTAACACTGTGTTGCGCTAAAAATCGTCGTAGCGAATCTATTCGTATAACATCACCTTTACCAAACTCCTTGGTCTGGCGAGAGACATTCTTCTTCTATAAGCTAAACAAAATTTATCAATAAAAAATGTGGATTTTTCTAGTACGTTGGCATAGATGTTATGATAGGGGCTCAGAGGTATTTCTGTTGCAGCTATGAAACAACTCAGTAATAGGATTATTTTGAACCTTTTTCTTATGTTCATTAATTTCCAAAGGTTCTTGAGTACCGCGGTAGAAAATTGTTCAGTTCAAATCTTTTGATAACACGAAAGCTTTACGGACCGCCTATTAGTATTTGAACAACAATTCAGACAGTAGTTATCGTGTATAAAAACACTTAACCAAAAGATAAGCACCATATTTTTCCAACGCTAAATATTTACAAATTGTTTAACCGATTCAAACGAAAAGGCAGCTTAAATATAAACTGCTCTTGGTTAAAGACAGTGTCGCCTAACATGGACGAATAAAGTAGATATCGAAATTGCAATTAAACAGTTGCTTGTAGTTAGAACAGATAACCCATTTTCTTAGTCTTCTCTTTAAGTCTTAAAATTAATTTAATTTTTAAATTAAAGATTTATAATTTATATGCGAAGTCTTAATCTCGTGCTGCTTTCATAATTGCCTTATTTTTGTTTAGTTCTACACCGAAATTAATCAACGGAAAAGCCAGCAGCACGATTACAGTGTCGAGGCAAATGAAAGTTTATTTTTTATCGCTTAATACCAAACAATTGATAATTCAAAAAAGCAGTGTTTTTAATGTAAAAACTATATTTAAACACAGAGATTTTTTACGTTACGTTATTACATTAAACTGGTCAATAGTCTAAGTAAAGACACACCTGCCGCGGGAAGCAGACACAATTTACATTTTTTTTTCATATCATTTTTTATTGAACATGCTGTGAGAGACTACGAACTGTAACAAGTAAATATTTTCACCGAATCTTTATGCTGAAAAACTGAATTTTCAGTATTTTGAAAATGGAATTTTGCTGTTGTTTTTTTCGCTCTTGCACACAAATCGCTTTGCTAAAGCTCCCCATTTTAATTTAAAACTTCTGGGATAACAGACATTTTATAACGTACCCGCTATTCAGTGATTGGGTCCAAACACAAACAATTGCAAATGTACTATAAACGCTTCTAGCACCTTTCACGATATTTTTCCTCTTTATCTGCATTCTCACTGTCTTATCAAAAGCCCGAAGTCGGACATCTTGAGGAGTGCAATGGTGTAAAAAATTAGAGGCCGCACAAACAGCTGCCTTAACTTGAGTCATAATGGTTATCATTCAACCAAGAATTTGTTGTACAGACTTAAACAAAGTACGTTGGCGCAGAACAAATCAGATTCCTTTGTCAGGATCGAGATGTTCTCGAAAGTAACCTGATTGTTTTGTTTTGATATTAGAAGTACCAATTTTTACACCACTCAATAGCTTTGGCGCAAATATATTACTAAACATGTGCTGAATATAAATTTGGTTTGAACCTCTTCAAATATATGAACCGTATTGACTACGATGAAAACTTTCATATAGTCCTTTTCTTAAACAATTCATATTGTCCTTTTTGGAAGGAAAGTATGGTAAAGCGACACCTCTGTCATATAAAGAGGGCCCTATCAGGAAGTAACATCAAGAACAAAATCGAAGAATACTGAACTTAGTTGTTATTCACCGTTCTTCTTTCACTTTTTCCTGGTATGAAAATTCAATATTTTGAGATGGAGTCTTTTTTGATCAGTTCTAATAAAGAAAGGGGAGCATGGTGAAGAATCTCATATGGTTTAGATAGAATACTTTCACGGAAAATGCTTGAAAAGTTATTGCTTACCTTTTTGTCTCCTCGCTTGCCTTAACCACATTCAACGTGAGTAATAATATAAGTTCGATCACAAACCCTTTCATATTCGAAACCCAGTTGGCGGATTAGAGCACTTTTTTTCAAAAAAATAAGACAAATTTTATGCCTGCCTTTGCATGATGAGCCAGTGCGGTGCGGTTACAAATTGCTAAATAAATAAATAATTTATTCTGTTCCAGTGTCCTACTGGGTGCACGAGAATTTTGCTGAGTAGCAAAGAATTCTTTAGACCCACCTTTCGGGTTGACAAGGGAAAATGAGGAACAACTATTATACTAAAAAAAAAACTTTGGAAAATGATATTCCAGTCCAGTGTTGTAGATTGCACCAAAACTATTCTTGCACTTGATGCATTTAAAAACAAAAATGCGTTGCAATTAATGCATGATGAAATTTTCTGGAAAACTGTTGTGAATATGAACACCAGACAAAGTTGGACATTTATCAGCATGTTCGTTCTTTTATATTGCTGACAAGTATTCTTTCGTTTTAATCCAGCTGGAAATTCGGCATAGTAAAGAGCTGTGATTTCCTTTAAAATTGCAATGTAAGTTTGAGTGATTGTAGTCAGTTGACAACTTTGGACATTTCACATTTCAAAACCAGGTATGCTTAATAGATTTTAGTTATCTAGTTAAATGAGTCAAAATTGCAAGACGATTATAAGTTTTGTTAACATATAACCTTAAATTTGCATAAATTATTTGCTCCAAGGTCACCAATTAGATGAAATTCATGAAAATAATAATTTAAAGGCTTTGCACCAATTTGGAAAAAATAAAAACTTGAGTGAATAAGAAAACATTGATCAAGCCTTTCCTCGTTTCCATCTTAGCATAGTCCTTGACCGAAATAAACTCTTTTTAGAGTTTGAAGTAGATTACATAACATGCAATGATGAGGGCCGAAACTCAAGCTGAATATGAATATGAATCATCTGAATACGAATATGAATCATCAGCAGGCGTTCTGCCAATGAATCCTAATGAACCTGTCTGTTTCGTTCTGCATCACACATCTGCCTTATTTAATGCAAATGAGCGAGAAAAATAGATTGTCCTCATTAGCGTTAAATTTGGCAAATGTGAAATGCCTAAAACCTAATATGGAAGATTTTGAAATGCCATTTCAGAAGTTTGCTTGTGAGCAATAGATAATTTGACCTGTATTAACAATTTTGTGTCTAAATCATCATCATCATCATCATCATCATCATCATCATCATGCGATATTTTATCCCTATAATTTGGTGTTATATACATTGTAGGCAGGGCTCTTTTTTTTCTATACTGTTTGCTTGGTGACAAAAAATACTAGAGATATGAAAAGTCTGTCATTTTATAGTGTTAGGTTCAAAGACTGCCAACTCGAAAATAGTAGCTGAGGGACCACGCCTTGTCTGTATCCACCTCACCAAGTTTTACTCCCGCATTGGCAGTCACGGCCAAAATACTTTTGTATGGTCGGCATTCCCCGCAAGTAAGTAATATTTTCCGATCTCTATATAAGTCACACGAGAATTCCTTCCTTTCCACGTTCAAACAATTATTAACTAATCACTGACGTTGATATTGGTTGGAAAAAAAATTTCCATCCGCTGAGAACTAAATTAGTTTTTCATGCAAATTCTGCGAACAAAAAGGTTTTTAACATGTAATAGTGCTTTGTCCAGCAGTGGGGCCACCGTATCAAGTGATATATAATCTGCAATATCGATCAACTCCGATAAAAGAGATTTCTTACGTTTTTATTTCTTCAGAGTTTGAACTGAATAATGCAGTAAGAGAATACAAACACTGAATCTAATTATAATCGAGGAAAAGCTGGGAAGGTACTTTCTCAATGAAAACTCTTTATCTCCTAGTAACACAATACTTACAGCGCTTACAGCCACAAGCGTTGAAAAGTTGGCAGATTTGCTAAATAAGAGGTACAGATAGAAAAAAGAAACATAGTTTAGAGGGAGTTATCATCTACGCCATTGAAATAGTAGCAGGTTTGACGACATCAAAAGGGGTCATTTATTCTTACTAGACATTGTTCTTACTATCTGTCATTTTACAGCTAAGAGCCCACAGTCAGTTTTTGAAATCAGCGCAACCTACAGATTAGCTCACGTTATATTCTGCTATCAGGTAAGTGACTAATCTCATCTGTAGACGAGTGCGAGAGTTAGGCATGAATTCCAAGATGAAAGTCAAAACGTGTTTCGTGCGACGGTGAGTGTTATCAGCCTTGGCCTTTGACCTTGATTATTCTTGATATCACAAAAGCCTCATCCACTCATTGTTTATAATTTGAATTGTGTCGCTTTTCAAAGTGTCCTTGGCAAATAGGGAACTTCTATTTAGACACATCGGTTCCTTTATCGTGTTAATATCGAACGAGAAAGGTATTTATCTTCTTTTATAAAGCTGAAACAAATTTCCTCCGCGATAAGCTTTTCACTTTAAGTTCTACTAGAATATACCATAATTACACTTGTCGTTGTTTTTAGTAAAACAGTTTCTCATTCTGAGAGAGGCCCCATTCAACAGTTTTAGAAAAAAATGTCCGTGACGGTTTGAAGTCGTTCTGATTTACATTTGATTTGTGACATAAAGTGCAACAAAATTTTGAAATTTACCGGGCTTGATCTGCATAAAGTGGTACATTTATTGAGTGGCACAGGGTACTTAGGATAAGGCGTTCCGCTAACCTTGAATGCAAAAACAGGGAACGAACGATCGGGACACCCTGTATACGACACTTTGTCGCGTATCCTCGCTACAAAAAGGACAACAATTATTGTCAGTTCGCTGAAGATCAAGACATTTCTTTCCATACGTAGTTCGACTGATTTTATAACATTTGTATCATTTCCCAAGCGTATCTGAAAAGGATCAAGACTGCTTCAACCACGATGATTGTTCACGCTATGTGTTTTTCCCTATTGGTGTCCAAAGGAATTTCAGTGCTAGCATGCGGTTTAAATACCATTGGGAACATGAGGTTTGTTGTTACACACAGTTCAAGTTTATCCTTTTTTCGAAGCTTGTTTTTCTAATTGTCTTTGGATATGCCATCTGCTTATGAATGAAACTGAGTCATTTGTTACAACAAAGAAAATAACAATGAGCATGAATCACATGGGCAGGCAAGGAAAGGCATAAAACAATAAATTGATGTAACTTCACTTGCTTTTTTTTTTGAAAAAACAATGAGCTTCTTTTCGATGAAAATTCTTCGTGTTGGTGTTTTCACTTTTTTGCAGTGAGTGGTTATCAATAGAGGAACTTCCAGCAGTAATTGAACCTCGAAATGCTTCGGAGATTTTAAACAAACTTTTGAAGAATTACGACAAAAGGCTGAGACCCGGACATGCAGGTATCATTCTTATCTTCCTATTTTATTCCCTTCATTAAATAAGCTGTCTTTGTCTCAAACTAACGAACAGTAATTGAGGGACAAAATGAAAAAAAAGGTTAAATTTTTAAGAATCTTGAATGTTGAAAAAGAGATCAATTTAAAGATAGTTGTCATTTTAAGCTGGCAGACGCCTCGTGTTTAAAACTTCATTTACCACTTGGAAATCAACCAGAACAAGCCCAGTCAACCACGCTTTGGTTTCAGAATGTCTTTCAACGAAACACTGTGGCCAAACACTGTATACCTAATTTTCGTCCCGCGAGAATTAGCGACACGAAATTTAATGCCCGTATGTTGTAACAAACTTAAACGTGCGCTTTTAGTCGTAGACATAAATAGGTCATTTCCATTTTCAATGCGAGGCTAAGTGCGAAGCCATTGATAAGAAAATAATTTTTATTTCCATGCAAATAAAACTCATTTTCACAACAAAGATTTTACACGTAGCCCCGCCTTTTTAAAAGTGAGAGTTTTTGGACCTCGGATATGGGCTGTTCTGCACTATACGCCACTTGCACATCCCCCATAATACACCATATTTGCCACCAAAATTTTGCAAAAGCATTGTTTTCAAATTCTCTTGGGTGGGCTGTAATACCCAGGAGAAATGAAAAACAAAGGTTGTGCAATTTTTTTTTTGGGGGGGGGGGGTCAAATAAGGGGTGCGTGGGAGATGTGCAAGTGGCGTATATAAGATACGTAGTACAAGGTATGATGCACCCTTCATTTTCTATTGTCGAAAACGATAATGCTGTTAGGTATCTCTTTTGTTATTATGTTCACGCACTATTCTTCTCCTTTGAGATATGAAGGGGAGGAAGTTACCTACGGACGATTTTGTCACATATTTAATTCGCCATGCTGGTGCTACGCTGCGCGCACGAGAGCTCCGCCAAAATTTTTTGTTTTTTTTTTCAGAACGACCAGTTGATATTGGGATAAATATTGCAGTGCTGACAATTTCAGATATTGAGGAAGAAAACATGGTAAGCAAGGCGCCATTTGCATGGCTCATGAATGGTTGTGTACGTGCTGTTACCTGACTGTTAGCCTGCGTGGCCGGCGTTGAAAGGGGAAGGGGAAGGGGGAATTTGGGCGCGCGCGAGGGGGAAAGGAAAGGAACGTCAGTGGCTCATTTATAGTTTAATTTCTTAGTAAAGGTTCCAACTCTCACCAGGAGGGTCTTCCGTGAGCTAAATTGTTTCCTTATAGAAGCACTTTCCTATATTTTCAACTATGTCGTATCAAAGCTGTTTTTTTATTTTTAAGTATATTGTGACTCATTTTCAAAATTTCACTTGAGAATTATACGTAACAGCATTAATGTTGTCATGTTGTGATTCATGAGCTACCCAAGGCATCAAAAAGCATGGTAACACATGATAACGCCGTACTTTACATTTAGAAATTCACAATAGATATGTACATGAGGCAATTATGGTTCGATAGAAGACTGGTATTTGGCAATGGAAGAACGGCCCTCGTTTTGCAGCACGATGTCCTGAACAAGTTATGGCTTCCAGATACGTACTTTGAAAACAGCGTTAACACCTCTGGGCAAAAAGAAACAATGGCGGTGTTGCTATATGGAAACGGTGCCATTTTTTACACCCAGAGGTAAACTGATTCTTAATAAAGGTGCGATGCCCTCTGTTAGTCGGTTGAAAGGTCTGTCTGTATGTGTCAACGTCGTTTCCAAGAATACAAAGTAAACTTGGCAAAACTTGAACAGTGCTGAAACTGAGAAAAAAATTCGACAAAGACGACAAGTATCGGGCAAGGGTGGCGCGGTGGTGAGAGCACTCGCCTCCCACAGATGTGGCCCGGGTTCAAATCCCGGCGTCGACGCCATATGTGGGTTGAGTTTGTTGTTGGTTCTCTCCCTTGCTCCGAGAGGTTTTTCTCCGTGTACTCCGGTTTTCCCCTCTCCTCAAAAACCAACACTTCCAAATTCCAATTTGATCTGGAACGCACGGACATGTTTAAACGAGTTCACATGAACTCTTAAGTGCTTCTTGGGTTAAAAAGCAATTTTTTTCATCAATAATAAGTCACGCCAGAAGCTGGTAACCCCGTTATATACTTATGGTCACGAGTCCGTTTGCACACCCTGTTGTATATTGTTGCGTTTCGTTGGGAGTTGTTGCGCAAAGTTTGAAACTACGCCAACAGTGTTGGGAGTTGTTGCATCCGTTTGCACGACGAATTGGTAACGCGCAATCCTGTAATCACGATGGTTATTTTTGCTATCCCACCTTCCGGGCATAATAGTTTTCAATCCTGAATCTCGCTCCAATTTTGCTTCCCGAAAAACCTATTAGGGGCCGTCAACAAGGGATGTACGCTATCAGTTTAAGGATCTGTTCCTTTGCATGTAATCATTTGTTTAAGGGTGACAGTCATCGCCAGGACGTTGATGAATTTCCAGGCCTTCCCTATGGACAAGCAGACATTCAGTCTGACTGCTTCATCTTGTAAGTATTTACGCCAGCAAAGGTTACCCCCCCCCCCCCCGCCCACCAAACCTCTCACCACCCAAAGGAGTGGTTACGCTATGTAAATACCACCCTACAGAGTATTGTCTACCCGTTTTGTACTAAGAATGGGTATGGTATGGTTTTTATACATTGGAACGGTTACACCGCAAAATGAAGAAATAGGGCCGGGTATTAATCTATGAATTTGGAATGGAAAAGGATCAAGTTTTAAGTCAGGTTCAGTTAGAGTTAGGTCTACAGGGATAGAAAAAGTTGAACAAGGTAGATTGAATAAAAGATTTTGTTGGTCTAGAGACGCTAAGCGGCCTTCAGAAGATTCCCTTGCACCTTGCGCAATGTTAAGTGTCGATGACTATATTTTTCTTCGTAGATGGTAGAGGAAACAGCCAACTGCGATACAGAAAAATACAGGTGAACATGTTGAACAAAGCTCAAGAGATGGCCGATTTTGTGATCATGAATCAAAGTGCAACAATCACTTCACAAAAGTACATATCAGGTATAAATTGTTCCTTACTTTGGTAAACGTGTGTCAGGAGTATTCCTTAGCATTGTAAAACACGCTATGCATTAAGCACCGCAAGATGGACTGGTTATACAGTTATTTTTCAGACCCCTCCAGACGGCGATAAGTGAAATAAAAGTCGACGCAAATCCCACTTCTTACATCGGCTCTGGTTGGATAAAATACTCGTTCGGGTGTGAAATATTCAGTAATTCTTGAAAATAATTCAAACCTGAATTTTCTCCCCACATAGGGTATTCCAGATTACGGAAGATGGAAAAATTTTGCTTGTGGAATCCCAGAGTCCAGATCTTTGGAATCCGAAATCCCGAATCCAGATTTCACTCACTAGGAATCCTGATCCAGAATCCAAGAATGTCTTGGATACATACATACATACATACTTTACTGAGACTGCCTTCAACAGGGCTTTTCAGTCAGAATTAAGGATTTGAGCAGGAGACCTTTATGGTTATTTAAAACAGCGAGCATTTGGTTATAAATTTTGCGAGGATCCGATCGCCTTCACAGTATTGATTACTTTTGTTTTGCTGTTCATGAATCATTTGAGCGATTTTCGTATGACCTTGAAAATTGGTTTCGGCAAGTGCACCTTATTCGTTTTATCAGCAAATGGGTGAAAAGATCAAAACATGGCCTCTTCGTTTTCCCGCCAAAGAAAACCCTATTTAAATATGGAGAGGGCATTGTTAGATTGGCCATTTGTGTTGCAGTATGAAGTCAAAGCGAAGTATCGATTTATTTCTAGAAAGTTCTCGGACATCAAGTTTTTTCAGCCGAGCGTTCGCTTAGCCAATCAAAAGCCACGCGCGTTTGTATCCGTTCGATTAACCAGTCAAATCGCTCTATTTCCGTTCGTTTGTGTTTCTCTTTTGTTCGCGCGTTTTCATTTCAAGGTCATACGAAAATCGCTCTAGTAGCTGGATATCAAACTCGTTTCCACGGTCTCCACGGAAAATGAAGTTGGCAACTTGCCGTTTTGAATTTGAGTCTTGGAACTTGAATACGTTGACTTTAATAATAATATTGGTTATTTTAAAATCGAGTATAGTTACTAAAACATCATTCAATCTGGCACCATTAGAAATGACCATCTCTCCATTCCGATAAGTATCTATAAAAGACTCAGTTTGAGTTCAAGGTTGGAAATTTTTTTTTTCCTAAATTTAAGTTATTTTCCTCTTTATCTTTCGCGTGTCACAACCCTACTCGAATGTAATCTAATTATTGTAACTGCTCAGCTCGTTTAGCTTTTGCTACTCTGAGTAGATTTTTGCCTGATCTACTTTAATTTATTCTGTTTTTTGTAAAGGGTTTTTAAGTTGGCATATAAGTTGGTTGGTTGGTTGTTGTTGTCGTTGTTGTTCTTTAAATTGATTTATTAATGTAACAAATGTAATCATTCCAGAAAGACGGTCAAGGCCAAAACTTGATCCATCTATCTTTGCTACAGGTTGTTTCGACATGGTGAAAATCTCCTTCATTGCGAAGAGAAGGGTTGGTTATTACTTCATAAAAGTCTATTTTCCGGGAACTCTATGCACTGTGGTTTCATGGCTGGCCTTCTGGATGGACCCAGACAACATCGGGGACAGGGGAACGGTCGGCATTACCTCTCTGCTGACTCAGATGTTCTTGGTGCAAAGCGTTAATGAGCATATGCCACGTGTCAATTACGTGAAGGCCACTGACCTGTTTTTAATTGTCTCGTTTGTGTTCTCCTTTATAACGCTTCTAGAAAGCATCACCGTTTATAGGGCTGCCAAAGGAGGAAAGATGGAGATGACCGCTTTGCCTCAAAATGAAAGGGTATGGGCTTACTTTGCACTTTCAAATGAAATCCAAAATTGTTTGACATTCATGTCAATAAGGGTTCCATTTCTGTTTCGAGCTTCGCTTCGAAACAGAAATCGGGCCGAAATTACCATGTCTGGAGACCAAGGCCACATCCGCTAACATGACGCGATGGACGTACGGATGATTTTGTTAGAACCGAAATTTCTTGGATGCATAGATAACCAAATTTTCTCACCCATAGTGCTCCGCTGAGCGCGCTTCGCGCGCGCAAGACCTCCGGTATTAAAGTATTAGTACAGTCATAAGAAGTTATTACACAGCCTGAGAATCCAGGTTTTCTTAGGCGTCTTTTAGTAAAAGAAAGGTGATTAGTTCTGATTTGTTCACCTGGAAAACAAGTAACTCTGTTGTTTTACTGCTAAACAGGAGGACAAAACTGAGGTAAATCAAAACAGTGAGGCGAGTGTTACTGTCGTTGACAGGAAGAACAGCATCTCGATGATTCTTGACCCTACACGAGCTAAAGGCACTTCAGAGATGAAAGAAAAGAAAAAGAAGAATGCGGACGCCTTTGTCGACAGAATATCAAGAGTACTTTTCCCGACTGCCTACGTAGCTTTTTTAGTTTGTTATTTCACGACATATATGGCTTAAATAAGGGCAAATGATGGGTTGTTTTTTAGCGCGTTAATGGTAGTTAGTGCTTACGCACGCTAAGTGGGTCCATAGATGACGAGCGTAAGTTAGTTATTGTTAGTGTCAATTTGTAAACTAGTAGTTACTGTTAGCCAACTTGTAGCACCGTTTAGTGTATTGTTTGTAGTCTGCTGTTTGTTACTGATAAAAAATATAAAAAATAACCTCGCGCGCATCTGAAAGTCCGTTTCTAAAAACCTCCTTAATTAGCTTGGCGGTGACGTCATCAAAATTAATTTAGCCCTCGCGCAAGACTTATACAAACGGTTGTCGGTGAAAACAAATCGGAAGAAGTGGCGTAGTATTTGAATTTTTTTTCTTACCCAATTCTTCCAGAAAATGATGGATGCCCGGGTTCAAACAATGTTGTCTCAGTAGCAGCTTAAGCGTCTTGTTGAAGTGCTGGGTTTTCAAGGTAGCAGTTGTACGGAGTTGTTTGCTCCCAAGTATGAACCACTCGACTCGCTTAAAATTGAGATTGAAATACGGACGATCAATAAAGGTTAGAGGTACTGAATAAGCGTTTGAAGTGAAAAAAATATATATATGCCGGATTAAACCTGCTATTAAGTATATTTTGAATAAACTTTCAATAGATTTAAACACTCGTAATTGCTTTTCTTGCTTGCTGAAATTAAGAATCACGTTTACGGCCAGCAAAAGGACTGCGATCGATTTCTTGCTACAGCTTCGCAAATTCGAATGAGAAACCATTGATATTTGTGTACATAATTTATTTGTGTGTACCTTAAAAAAATGTATTTCAGTAATAATTGGTACTATACATTTTGTCGAAAAAAAAAAAATGGATGAAATGCTTTTTCATTCAGAAAACTTCCCCTTCTCTAGGAACTTTTTCTTGTGAACACGCAAATGTGGTCCGAGTTTCGTGTGAGTTCCAGAAATATGTAACCACTTTATGGAAACGCTGCCTCGCTAAACATACTTCGGTTGCTGTCTCCTCCACGGAGGCCTCTTTGATTCAGTTTTACTTTTTTATTGGAGTACCCAGCGGAGGCTAATCTGCAGAGGAGAGAGGTTCAGTTCTGCCTATGTCGGGATACGAAGCTCAACGCACATACCCTGACGCTTGAACTAATAGCCTAGTTTTCAATTACCAAAATCACATTAAGATTCAAGGATGAATAATTCATTTCTTTCGTTTTATTCTCCTCGGTCTCGAAGCCGAGTATGAACTTTGAATTCGTAACTACCGTAAATGTTCTGTTGTTAAATGCAGGAGGCGTGTATTATACTATACTAGCTAATGGTCTTGTTTTTATAAATTTGTCTGGTCTTTCCGTAGCTCAGTAGGTAGACCGCCCGCTAAGGATACAATAATGCATATATATGACCGATAACACATTATAATTGTTTAAATATAAAACTGGTGGCATCATTTAACATGTTTTTACGACTTACAAATTAAATAGCTTAGAAAATAGACGGTATAAAAAGGCCGCGTGAAAATGAGAAATTTCTAGCAGTGGCCAAGTAATGTTCTATCTGTTATATGAAACTACCAAACCTTTTCACTTTTTTCGCTGCGAAAGGCCAGGAGCAACTAACGAGAATATAGTTCAAAACCACTTAAACATAGCATTATCAAATGTATTTTAGTATTTAAACGGTAGATATAGGTATATTTTTATCCCCTAAAAATTTTTCATCTGTTCGGATTTCCTAGCTGAAAGTCTAGTGATCCGAAAATTATAGGGATCAAAACTTACCTTTTCGAAAATTTTAACCAGAAAATAGGCTCCCGAAAATTCTAGGTGAACTTTTTAGGGTAAAAATTAGTTAAAAATGGGCAAGTATACCACTTTTTATTTATTCGAAAATCCTAGGAGAGGCATGCAAGCAAGAAATTTTACAACAAATGTTCCGAAAATTCTAGATCTCAAATCGTCTTCCGAACAGATATTTTCCCGAAAATTGTCGTTGGGTACCCCTGAAAGGCGCGATTTATTATTATGTAACTATGGCAATGGTGATTTTTTTACGTGTGACGATACTATAAACGCGTCATTTTCAGTCTTCACGTATGAAGATACCATGGGGCGCGATCCATTCAACCAAAATTCCAACCGGTCCGACCGCGAAAAGTGGTCCACCTCAAAAGGTGGACCCGTTTTTTCGAAACTTTCCCGGTTGGACCGAACCGATCCATTGAGTTTTGGACCGAAATTTCCGGAAATTTTGGTTGAACGGATCGCGCCCCATTCTTTCGCGCGAGGGCTCACCTAGGATTTCATTGGTCTCATGTAACAACTAAATGTTTTCTATCTAAAAGACCTGAAGTGCGACATGTAAGTTAGGATTGTAAATATGACAAGTTCCTTAGTCTATTTGATGGCGTTTCCTTAGTAACAGAGAAATACATGTAACCTTTCTATGTCAACCCATTTTACATTTAGAAAAGGCAATCACGACCAAAGTGCTTTTGCTTTTCAAAGCCTCTGAAGCAAGTAAGTAGTATATTCCAATACGCATATTCTTTGTTTTCCATTTTCTTTAGTTATATCAGCTGGTCACTGTTAAATATAAGCCATGAACAGCGCTCTTGATTTGCCGAAACCGCAAACTGCTTCTTGCAGAGATGTTTTAAATTAAACATGATTTCCCTCGATTCTTTCTATTCACGTAATTACAACTATTTAATGATAATCCTAAAATTCTGGGACAGTGGACTGATGTTCAGACGGATAATTTTCGGGCACATTTTTCTCTCTTAAAGTTTTTCGTGTTTTTCTCACCGTTTTGGCTGACTGTTCATACAATTCTTCATCCAAACCTTGATGTATGAAGATTCACCCACACCGACTGCGGGGGAAACATTTGTCATTGTTATTTTGTAAAAGAGTAGATTATTTAGACCACTACGAGGGCATCTCACTTGGAAACTGCAGTAGAACTAAAAGTAATTTTAGCTTTACATGACGCACCAGGGGCCAAATCACACGAAGACGAAAGAAAAATATATTTTTCGTTCTATCATTTTAAACTAAGGTGCATTTCAAAGTAGGTACTATGAGGACACAAAAAGTTGCACTGAATGAAACGTCGCATATAGTATTGTAGGGAGAAAGTGTTAACATATGATTTACGTGTTGTGAATTAAATTTAATGAAATTATTTCCCCCATATCCATCTTAGGTGGCAGGTGGTTTTACTAAATAAAAACGCGCATTAAAGCCGGCTCTGCTTGATCCTGACAATAAAGAATAAAGTCATTATTCGAGTCTGTTTTAACCAAATACCTGATTAATTGATAAGTGCTGGATATAGGCGTTGAAATGACGGCTATTTACTCAGATTAAAACTCGGGTGTGGAGAAAAAAAAAACATAGTTTAAGTAATGATTAACAGGACTGAGTAGAGTACAATCCTCAGGGAGTAATCAGGCGAAGATGAGCTGTCCACAAGCACGACAAACCGCACTGGCTGACAGCAAAGATATCATAGTAAGGTGAAATTAAATGTTTGAACAGGATAACACCCGTAAATTAACAGTTAACTTTGTTAAATTCAGTGCGCAACGAATTTTGTGGGTATTGTACATATGCGTGTCTTTTTCACACCTATTAGTTCTAACATTTTTGTTCAGTTAACGATATCTAATCACGAAGTTTTTCTCAACACGAAGCTCAACTAAGTTGATTCTATTCACATTATGTCTATTCATATTATGTCGCAGGCGGCTTTTGTGAGCCCATTAGGTCTGAAACGTACCTAAAAATGTTCAAGAATACAACCGCGATGGTTCTTAAAGTTGTGTGTGTTGCTCTGATGCTGTCTAAAGAAATTTCAGTGTTGGCATGCAGTTTGAACACACGTGGGAACATAAGGTAAATTTGAATCCGGTTCAAGCTTATTCTTTGGTCAATAAATCAACTTTGGGTGTTCTCATCCGAATGACCTTTCTTTTTAGTGAGAGGTTAACAATAGAGGGAATGCCGCCAGTATTTGAACCTCAAAATGCTTCGGCCATTTTAAAGAAACTTTTGAGCAATTACGACAAAAGGCTGAGACCCGGACATGCAGGTAATTTTTCGTGTTTTCCTGTTTTTGTTGCCTTTGTTAAAATGAGACCATAGTTCATCCTCACTTGTCGCGAAAATTATTTCTTTTAACCGCGAAAACTAGTACCATAAGGTACCGGACAGATTTAGCGAAGAGTGTTTTGTTTTTGTCTTTTGCCAAAATCACCTTTTTTCTCTCAGAACGACCTTTTTTTTTTTTCAGAACGACCAGTTGATATTGCGATAGACATTGGAGTGCTGTCTATTTCAAATATTGAGGAAGAAAACATGGTAAGCCAGTCTTCAATTTAGTAGCCTGAGTCGTAGACACCCTATACCGCCGGTATAGACTACATCAGCGGTTTGATGCGTGAGCCTGATGTAACGTAGGCTACACGGTTTTTTGCAGTTTATTTCTTTATACAATTTAAGTACTCTTGTATTCTTCATTTAGTTCACCTGCACGGAATCCAAGATAGTCTTGGATTCTACACCTGGAATCCACTCAGTGGAATTTAGATTCTAGATTCCAATCGTTAGTGGGATTCTAGATCCCTTGAGCTGTATTCCGGATTCCAGAGCCCGGGATTCCGTATTCCACAAGGCAATATTTCTGGATTTCGGTTTCCACAAGCAAAAATTTCCTGGATTTCGAAATCCAGATTTTCTAACATGGTTAGGTTACAGTGCAGCACTTGATAACTAACACAGCATTCTAACTCGTACTTAGAAATTCACAGTGGATATGTTCTTGAGGCAATTGTGGTTCGACAGCAGACTGGCGTTTGGCAATGGAAGCAACGCCCTTGTGTTGAAGCAAGAGGTCCTTGATAAGTTATGGCTGCCTGATACGTACTTCGAAAATAGTGTAAAGACCACTGTGCAAAAAGAAACAATGACGGTGGTACTAATTGGAGATGGTTTACTTGTTTATTCCAAGAGGTAATTTGAATCTTTATAGGGAAAAAAAAATAACGCTGACACTTTTGGATATGTGTGGTACTTGAGTAGTCATTTGAAAAGTCGCTGCCAACAAAAAGTCGTTTCGGCGACAACTTTGCCAAAGAACTGGGGCTGACTCAAACTATTCGACACAGAAGAAGGACTCCATCATCATTTTAAATCAAGTAAAGTAATTAATTTGTTGGAAGAAGGAGAATTCTTATATCAGAGCTCCGAGCTCCAGGTTAGAATCGAACTCACGACCCTCCGAGTTCTAGTTCGGACAATCTAACCACTGAGCTACTGGAAGCTCTATGGAGAGAAATTTAATTGTGATAAGATAAAGATTTCAAGAATAACTGTCCACTGAACACATGAGTGTACAAACGAAGGATGTACAATCAGTTTAATAATCTTTTCCTTTGTTTTTAAACTTGTAATTATTCGTTTAAGGGTAAAGGTCATCGCCAGGACGTTGATGAATTTCCACGCCTTTCCTATGGACAAGCAAACATTCAGATTGGATGTTGCATCATGTAAGTATTCGTAGCTTATTAGGTGGCATGTTAAGGCATGGTTCACATCATAATTTGCATAATTTGGCAAAGTGGCATTTGAGATGAAACGGATCGTTTTGATCAGTTGTCATGAAACTTGGCAAACAGTTTTAGCTCGGTGGCCTTGACAATATGTGACATATTCATCGTTGAAATATTAGTCACGTGACCTGCAAATAATCGCTAACTTTCAAAGTGTTCAAATTAAAATGGGGGAAAAGAAATGAAAGAGTAGCAAATATTCTTAGGCACCAGTGTTTTTCCCATGGCCTGGATATTATGAAATAGCCCTACATGTATGCCTAAGTGGAGCACGGATTACGAAATAAAGAAAAACAGGTCACTTGACTTTTAAAAGACTTTAATAACTCTTATTTAAAATCCAGACAGTTCGCTGACAATTTGATGACAAGTATTTTTAGGCTGAAGTTTAAAAACCTTGCTCCCTTTTAGAAAACAGGTTTTATGACGTTAGTATGGTCCAAGGACTGTCACGTGATGCTTGGGAAGAATTTTCCAAAACTATTTTAGTGAGATAATGTCGCTCATGGGTACGGGTTGAGGTCGGGTTTTTCTCGTTCTGAATTCCGCTTTGTCATAACGGACCGCCTTAGTAATTTTTTTACCCACAGTTACAATAGGATTTAATTGTTTTTGCCTTCTGTGCCATGTGTAATTATGTGTTCTGCGTATTCTTGACCTCCCTTGTAATTTAGTGTTATACACTACCAAAAGGGTTTAATAAACTGATTATTATTATTATTATTATTATTATTATTATTATTATTATTATCATATCTTTGTGGAACCCTTTACTTGGACCCTTCTGCGTCATTAAAAAAGGTTATTTGCATTCTCTGTGGGGGGTCTTTTTAGCCTTTCAACCCATGCCTTAACTTAACTCATCGACTACCTATTTTTTTCTTTGCAGACGGATTTGAAACCAGCCAACTGCGCTACAGACGTATACATGTGCATATGTTGAACAAAGCCTATGAGATGTCAGATTTTGTGATCATCAATCAAAGTACAACAATCGATACCACAAAATACTTCCTAGGTATGAAACTACGGTGGCCCAGAAGGGTCACACATGCAAATCAAAAATGTTGCTGCAAATTAAAAATAGTACATGCAAATTAAAAATTGTACATGCAAACTAAAAATATTACCTGCAAATTAAATATAGTGCATGCAAACTAAAAATTGTGCAGCAAATTGAAAATAGAAAACATATCGATGCAAATTAAAAATGAAAAGTCCTGCGCGCGCAGTATGAGTGATGAGGACCTGGTCCGAGCCGTGCGACCAGGCCTTACAGCCGTTGGCCCATTCATGTTTTATGTTTGTAATATTTTTAGTTTGCATGCACAATTTTTAATTTGCATGTCCTATTTTTAATTTGCATCAACATTTTTAATTTGCAGGTAAAATTTTTAGTTTGCAGCAACATTTTTAAATTTGCATGTGTGACCCTTCTGGGCCACCGTATGAAACAGTCTCATGTCATCATAGTTTGGTAAACAAGTGTCAGAAAAATGTAGCAATGTGAAATCAGCAGTACATCAAACAGCGCGAGAAGGGGCGCTTTAAACTCTCTTTGGAGTCAGCAAGTTTCCATATTGAATTCAAGTCTTGGGATTTCTATACTTTGGTACAGATTAATAGTAATGGTTTAGTTATCCTCTTAAAAAATAGAGGCAACATGCACCATAAATTAATCAATATGATACAATTACAAATGACCACCTCACCCGATCAATTATCTTAAGATCGTAGTTGTATTTTGAAGCTGGCAATGTTAAAATTGATTAATATATTATTTATCACCTTTGAAACGAGACGGTATGGCCGTGAATGTCCTGATCCCATCTATCTTTGTTACAGGTTGTTTTGAGATATTGAAAATCGCCTTTACCGCTAAGAGAAGAAGTGGTTATTATTTCATAAAGGTCTATTTTCCGGCTATTCTTTGCACAGTGGTTTCGTGGGTGGCTTTCTGGATCGACCCACGAAACATTGGGGACAGGGGAACTGTCGGTATTACCTCTCTGCTCACTCAGATGTTCCTGGTGCAAAGCGTTAATGAGAATATGCCACGTGTCAGCTATGTAAAGGCTGCTGATCTGTTTTTAATTGTGTCCTTCGCGTTCTCCTTTACTACGCTTCTTGAGAGCGTTATTGTTTACAAGGCCGCCTCGAGAGAAAAGACAAAGGTGAAATCTCCCCCTATTGCCACACAGGGACACGAAACCGATCAACACACATGTGTGGCGAATCAAAACGAAGAGACGGCTGTTAATGTCCTCGAGAGGAAGAACAGAATCTCAATGATTCTCCACCTGACAGAAGCTAAAGGTATTTCAGAGGTCCAAGAAACGAACAAGCTCATGGAAACATGGATCGACGGAATATCCCGAGTCCTTTTCCCCTCTGCCTATGCAGCCTTTTTAGTTGGTTATTTCACTACGTACATGGCTTAAATTAGACTTTTTCAGCACTTCAGCCATGCAATGATTTTTTCTACAATTGTTACAGGGTTTACAGTTTGCTTGCTGCTATTTCTTAGGCAAAGTGGTGGGAGGGGGAGGTGGGGTGCAATAGTGTTCTTAAATCCAGTGGCCTAAAATTTTTTCCAAAACTAGTTCAGTGTCCTTTTGCGCCAATTTTGCTATTGTTGTTGTTATTTTCGCACCAACTGCTAGGCGGCGCTCTCAGAAGTTGCAGTTCTTATGTCCCTGACTCCATAGCATGCGCATGCACTCTTTCTTGATCGTTTAAAGAGTGGAGTCACGAACACTGATGTGCAACACACTGGCCTGCTACAAAGCAGAACAGTTTCTCGTTCAGTAACACAGCAGGCCATAAAATAAAATAAATTAAAGCAGATAGTTATTTAACAAAATACCTTGATTTTAACGCGTTAGAAAGCAGACAAGGTATACACCCAGAGAATAAAATACTCCATACTTGATAAAACCGCAATATGTACAGTTCTTTTTCATGATATGTACACCCAAGAAGACTTCGTGAATAAATAGTACATTTCATTTCCCGATCTGGAGAACATTTAAAAGTGAGACTAGACAATATACAATGGTGCAATGCGCTACAAGTTAGCGTTCATAAGTAACTAACTAGCGTACCCTTAACAGTAGGACAAAACAAGAGAGGAGAAACAGGTATCTCCTCTTAAACGAAATCAATTTTTGGAAGGATTTATTTACGAATCGCGAATGCAGAGCACTAGTTTGAGTCCATAAGTAATATGAATTATTCTTGGTCCCAGAAAAGTCAGGACTCAAACAATTTCAAAAGTTGCGAGCGACATGTTTTCTAAGATGGAAGACAAAGCAATATAAAAAATTGAACAAACTACAGACTTTGACGCTTGACACTAAAGCCACCAACTAAGATAACCGCGCCATTCACTGTAGTTAACGCCAAACTGCGGGGAACTGCTTTGAATTTCAAAATATAATTTTCACTGATTAAAAAGAGTGCTAACTTGTTTTGTGTTTGGCCGAACACGAATGTAAGCATTTCACACTGTTAAACACACTTTGTTTCAAAGTCAAAATGTTAAAATTTTACACACCGTAAAAACTGTTGAACTTAATGTTCTGACCGAACTGCGCATGCCCACAAAATAACTCCAAATCCACCATGAAATGTGATCCAGGTTTAATACCGGGTGAACGACAAATTTTCTTTCCCGAGCTTGGAACAAGTACAAATTCCGAAACCCCGCAGGTATTGAAAGAACAACCTTCCCGAAACCCGTATCGCAGTCATAACCACTGTGTCTGATACAGCAGTGTCAAAGGATTGGTTATTGAACGATCCTGCAGTTATTTTCGAACCAGAAAGGAAACAAAAGCTCGCTTTTAAGTAGTGGTCTTGCGTGAACCACGTCGTTTTGACGGGAAAATGTGTTAGCCGTCGTCATTCTACTACGAGTTTTAGCGAGAATGCCGTAGTGGCGGGAACAAATCAAATTTTAGAAGTTTAATCGTTTTGCGACCGAGAAAGGGCTACACCTTCTCCAATAAAAATAACGGTACTACGTTCAGGACTACGTTCACCCGGACGATCAAACTCAACCTTTTGAAATGACTCCTGGGTTCAAACCTTTCACACTAATTTTTTCAAGTGAAAAAGAGTACAATGAAGCTTTCCGGGTTGAATATTTTTCGAGAATACGCGGAAAAACTTTAAGTTAAATCTCGTACTCGTAGTCGCCCTCGTCTCAGAATCTAAAGCTCTCTATTGTAACCTGAGAAAACAACCAACATTTCGCAATGAACCACTGGATTCCCCGCTACTCCCCGCTGACTGAGTTCTGGGGAGCGAGCGTAAAAATTTCATACTGATGACGAGTCACTACCCAGATCTGGGTAAAGTTTCTGATTGGTTGAAGCAAATTTGGCCCGCGCCGGGATCTGGGTAGTGACGCGTCATCAGTATGGAATTTCTGCGCTCGTTCCACAAATTTTATTTCGCGGAAAAACCAGTGGTGAAGTCGCAACAAGTCGGCCGTTTTCTCAGGTTAAAAATAATGCGGGATCATGTTACTGTCAGTGTTAAAAAATGTAGACCGAACAGATATATTCACGGCGGACTGCGGTTATTTTCGGGGCAAACTTGAGGATCGTTTCCAAGGGTTTTACAGAGTTCTGTGGAAACCTGGAATGCGACACAAAGGCAGCTCAAGCGTCTCTGGATGACTTTTACTGTCGAGGATACCAGGATATCTCGCCTAACGTGCGCTATCCCGACATTCTACGACCATTTTCCGAAACCGTGCAGCCGAGTTTAGCCGACCGGTTTTAGCCGAACTGGGTGGAGATGGTGTCATTCTAATTTGATTGGCAGACGAAGGCGGCGAAGGAGAGAATTGTCCCCGGGAAAGAACGTTCGCATCAGCGTGTTTACTTGTGAGCGTGCGATTAGCTACCACAGTATGAACATGACGGTCATGCGGAGTCAGAGGAGGTCTGGGAACGACATGAGATTCGGACCCGGCGGATACTCGTCTCGTCAAAGAAGGCTTCCGTTCCAAAGAAATCTGTCTTCTGGATTCCGAGAGTTTTCGCTTGTGTTGCCTGTGATACGAACACAGAGACAACGGGTAAGAATTTGCTAGGTAGGCGGGAAAGGGGAAGGGATGGATGGTAAGATCTTTTTTAAGCCGCAACAGTGGTAAAATGCTTGAGAAATGATTGCAAAAGAGGCAACACAACTTAACCAAAACCCAAAAGATCAGAGGTTTTCCTCATTCCCCATATACTTACGTTATTACACCTGCTTCGTTATGCAAAAGTTCTTTTTCGAGCTTCGTTCCCAAGTCACGTAAATCTGCAAAAAAAAACCGAACAAGCAACACAATTACATAACCCGCACTCGACCATGATATGGCGGGTACGATTCGTTAACGCTTTTCTTTCGGGATAACAAGAATAATATAAAATTTGAATGCTGGTGATAAAAGCAAAGCCAACACATGTAATCAGAACGTTGTTTTTAAATAAAAATGTTTTCGCGCGCGAATGTCAGGCAATTATTAACGTCTTAAAGCATAAGGCTTCACCTCTTAACGTCGGTTCTGGGTCAGGAGATGATGTGATACTATCTCTGTAATCTGATTCTTCCATCAAGCATTCCTAAAAAAAAAAGAAATGCTGTGTTGTTGTTGTTGTTTTTTCCTTAAGGATTAAAGATACCGTAACAGTCGTAGGAATGCCGGTTAGCTCAAATCTCGGGAAATCAACAGGATGGCATTTTTAATGCCAAACAGACTGCCACAACATTCTGCATAAGGGTAGGATAGACAACATGCCATTTAGAAAAGGCAGTTTGTCGTTTTTCTTAGGCAAGCGAAGGCACGCGCGAAGCGAGTGAGGAGCGAAAAAAGCGAAAAAAATAACGCCTGTTCTAAAGGCTAACATGTATTTACATTATGACATGACAAACAACAACCAAAAGACCCATCTTTACCTGTAAAAAAGCAATGTCTCCGACAAGCCCTTCTTTTTCTTCTATTAACAGCTGCCTGCAAAATACAAGTACGAACAATATAAAGTTCTGTAACTTATCTTAATTTAACGATTATACAATTCAGGAAGTTACATCTGCGATGGTCAAAATACATTAAATAAAGAGCTCGTTAAAGATTATACACAATAGTGGGATTTTTAATTAATTTTTTCCTTTTTTCGAGTGTTCAAGTTAGTAGTTTAAACGTATATTTACCACAGTGTAGACTATCATTCTTTGATACACTGTAAATGGATGGGGTTTGTACAACAACATAATTCCCTACCTTAAATGATCCGTAATTCTATCAATTTCAAGCGCATTCAGTTTGTCATTCATGGATTCCAAATGATCACTAAGAGAAGAAGTACACCTGAAACAAATGCAGATCAGTCAGCCTCATTAATAACTTCAAATTTGGCCCAGGACATATTCACCCCGGGTAAGAGAATCCAGATTCCGGAATTCGGGAAATTTTTTCTCAACATGTGTACTTGTCGAATTATCCGGCCCGTTCATGTAATTTCTGTGGCAGTTATTATGGCTGTTGTTTAACGATGCATATTTCTTTTAGCCTTTGTTGTGCTTTTAAAATAGAAGGACTACCGTTAGTGTAATACAGAGTTTAAGAGTCTGTCTTCAGATTAACTGTCTGGTTACATAAAGGCCCAGGTATTTTCAATTTCGGACCCGTTTTTTTCTTAACTGGGACTCATTGGTTCTGGACTACGACTCATGATTTTTCACAAGATGAGTCTTAGGACTAACCATAACTATTTGTAACAAAATCACTGCTGTACAAAAGGTCTTTTAGATCACCCAAATAGAGATTTTTAAGACCAAGTTAACAGATGGGTCTTTGAAGAGCAAAGAGCTTTGGAGACACACAGCATATAATCGCTCAGCAGCTGTACTAAGTTTATACTCACCTACTACCATCACTACTGGGTGTGGCTCGCATGGGGGTTTGATGCCCATCTCTTGATGATTGTGCAGTGGATGGTCGGCTGGAAGAGCTGGAGGGGCGGCTTGCTAATTGGGGAAAGAAATTTCTCAATGAAGTACAGTATTTTTACAGTATTAAAATACTGTACTTAAACAAGACATCAAGATAGTACAATGTAGTGAAAATGAGAACAAGTAATATTTATTTCTGGATTTTATTACATTTTGTTCTTATTCCAGAATAGAGTCAAATACATGATGGTGCCCAAAATGGATTAATTAGTACCTAACACCAGTGCTTATAAAAAGGAACATTAATAAAAGTAGAACTGTGCCTTCTCAAAAATAGACCACCACAATGGCAAGTTCTCCTTTGTGGGTTTAACTGACAGCAGGGAGTTGTCAAACAGAGAGTACACAATCTTAAAAATTCAAGATACTGCCAGCAAGATCCTGAAAATTTGCGATCTTGAAAGCAAGGTGTTGCAAGATTAAGATCTTGTCTGCAGTATGTTAAAAAATCCAAGATCTTGCTGGCAAGACATTGAAAAGCTGCAATGTAAGATCCTGCCTGTTAAGTATTGGCAATTCATAATCTTGCTGGCCAGCTAGAGGTTGAAAATCCAAGATCCTGCAACTCACTTCTAGTAATTCACCAACGCTAACTCGCATTGTATGGCGTAATAATATATTAAGTACTAATATTGTTGCATAATGTACATGTAAACTCCACTACATGTAAATAGCCAAGTGCCATGGCAGAGGCATTAGGGGATGAAAAATTTCAATTTTCTGCCATTTTTCATTATGGGTTTACGACGAAACACATTGCAAATAGATTTCTATTTTGCTCTGTAAATTGCATTATTCTATAATACACCTGCACTGACCTTTATTGTCGAAAACATATTCCACTATATTGGATTCTTCTTTGCTCAAAATGGAGGATGCATTTCTAAAGAAAACAAGACAATAATTAGACAAAGAAACTTTCACACTTACAAAGACCAAACATATACAAAAATAAATGTACAGTTTACTTCAATAATAGCAGTTTATAGTATATTATGAAAAACAATCTTTCCAAGCTCTAATCAAAACAATGACAAAACACTAGTGTCACTAAGGCAATCACATATTGATTGGGATTTGCAATTTCAAGCACAATTGCAAGAATCCTGATGAGATCAGAGTGGTTGGACAATCTGTGATGTATCTAGCAATGTCCTAATAGCTTGACCCCTTCAAGTTGACTGAGAAAACAGCTGACATTTTGCAAAGCCAGCATGACGCTCAGTGCTCAAATTGCACTCTATGTAGTGCAGAATGAACACACTACTATTTTCACTAAGCTAGTATACACTTGTGAATAGTTTTTTTTTTTAAATTCAGTAATAATAATTTATTACACACATGTAATAAACTTATAAATTTTACACTTGGTGTGTACTCAATAATTTTATGAAACACTTGTAAATAGTTTTATCAATTCGATTTTAGTTGCTACAATAGTTGCTTATTTTAATTTATAGTCTCCCCATCTAGTGGTTCCTCTACTGCTATGTTACTTTGACACTTAAATAAAGGTATTGATTGATTGATTGACTGTTTTCCCCACGAAATAAGATGTCTGAGAAACAAGCACAGAGATTCCTTACTGATGATATGTAATTGCACTCATCTTTTAGTGCTTTTGATCAGTCGTGCCACAAGGGAAACTTTCTACTTTGAATCAGAAGCACTACCTACACTGTAGACCCTGTAGGTCTGTTTAGCCACATGTTGTCAGTATGGAATTTCTGCAGTCTTTCCTCAGAAATCATTCTCTTGTCCACGAGATTTTTACTTTAACCCTTTAAGTCTTAATATCCACATGTAAATTCTCCATACTGATCTTTGCACATTTCCTTAAAGAATTGGTTGCAAAAGTTTGATAACAGATCAATGCATTTTCTCTTTAGTGATCATTGTGTTAATTCTCATAACCATTTCTCTTGCCAACACATGGATATTGTAAGGAGAAAATTGTTGTTGGTCACTATTGGGACTTGAAGGGTTAATATAAGCTCACTCTCATACCTCCCCATAAACTGAGAGCACCCTCCCCCTT